>CM069906.1:148943699-149543699 GCA_036172215.1 Camellia granthamiana
GTGACAATTGCAATTGATCACCTATCTCTATTTTAGATTTATTTTTAGTCATAGTATCTTCATTAAATATAATAGAAAATAGTGATATACAAACGATATACTTTTTAAAATGTCTATATACACTTATAGACACACACACACACACACACACACACACACACACACACACACATAATGACGTGATTTTATTTTGTTCTATTAAATAAATTTTCTCTTAAATTTTTTTCTCCAACTTTTCTTCGTTTTTTTCTCTACTCTATTTTCTTTCCCTTGATTTGTTCTAGTTGTGCCTGAGCTCTCTCTATTTCTTACTCAGACTTCTATATTTCGCTCAAATTATCGAATGACCATTGTTGATAGGTCTTCCTCACTAGATTCTTCCTCTCTCTACTCATGTGTCTCTACAATAGATCCTTGAACTCGTCACTACTCTCTTTATCTATTTCAACACTATTCATTCTGGTGATATTTCTCTATCTAGTAAATGCATCTATCTCAAAACTCTAGTCCTTTCACATTAATATGTCATACATACACAAATCTTTGACCGTAGTTATGATTTGAAAGGTTTTGTTATCATCAATTTGTACATGTGTTATAGAACTATTGAAAAATGAATATTACGCATTTTGTTGTTCTGTTATGCTATCTCAGTCCTCTTCATTCCTCAAGCATCTCTCTTATTCTTTACTGTTATTGTAGATATCTCCGATGTTCCTTATCAGAAACGGCAACACCTTTGACGTCATTTTCACAGTTGATAAGCCCGTTTAGTCTCTTTTTCTCATATTCCCTTTCCTCTCGCTTTACTAGCTAATCTTCTCTAACTCTCATTTTCTGTTCTATGACTTTAAGTCGTTGATTAAATTATTTAATGATTGTCATTACATTTTGTTTTCTTTCTATTATGAGATATCCCGATTGGTGATTCTAAGATTTTTAGTGATTTGTTTACTCATTTTATGATAATTGTTATGAAACTTTGTTGCTTGATTACAATATTTGTGGTTTATAAAAAATTTGGATATTGTTGCTACATCAATTAGTTGTGTTGTTACGCATTTTGTAATTGATGTTATGAAATTTTTTGAGTTGATTATTGTGATTTGTAAAAATTTTGATTATTTTTATTATGGCAATTAGTGGTGCAGTTAAGCATTTTGTAGTTGATGCTATTAAATTTTGTGAGTTGGTTATCACATTTGTGATTTTTAAAATTTTTAGATGTTTTTGTTATACCAATTAGTGGATAGTTATATAATTTTTGGTTAATGATACAAAATTTTGGAAATTAGTTACGATGTTTGTGATTTTCTATAATTTTAAACAATTTTGTTACGCTAATTAGTGATGGCATTATGTATTTTTTGTTTTATATTACAAAACTTTGTGACTTGATTATGATATTTGTGGTTTTTAAAATTTTAAATATTTTTATTACGCCAATTAATGGTGTGATTATATATTTTGTAGTTGATGAGTAAAATAGTCTTTTTTTTTTAATTAATTTTACTTAATAAAAATAAATGAAGGATTTATATTAAAAAAAAATTTGAAGTATAAATTGACAAAATTATTAATTAATAATTTATTCTATTATAAGACTATTCATAAATGTTTTAATTTTGTTTTTTATAATGATTATTACATAATTTCGGCCCCATGTTCTCCAAAAATTTGGAACAAACATCCAAATTTTGTCAAAATCAAAATTCCCTCATTAATTGTTTTTGAGAAATCCCTAAACCCTTTCTTTAGCTCAAACAACAGAGAGAGAGAGAGAGAGAGAGAGAGAGAGAGAGAGTAATTTCTGGACTTGGGGTGTGCCGCGAGCCTGTGGGCCAAATTTACACCCCTATATGTGAGTAATGATTATGAGATATGTAATTAGTGATTATGATATATATGATGTTGATTATAAGATAAATGGTGTTGGTTATGAGATATGGTTATGACATAAGTGGGCAAAGATTATGAGATATATGATTAGTGATTATTAGATATGTGATTTTAGTTATGAGCAGAGTGGTGTAGTTATAAGTCAAAGGGTATTTGGTTATGAGATATGTGATTAGAAATTATGAGATATGTAATATTGGTTATGGTCAGAGTGGTGTGGTTATGAGATATGGGATTAGTAGGTATGACATATGTGATGTTGGTTATGAGATATGTGGGTAGTGATTATGAGATATTTAATTAGTGATTACAAGATATGTGATTTTGGTTATGAGCAAAGTAGTGTCAAAGGGTGTTTAGTTATGCTATATATATTAGTGGTTATGAGATATGAGATATTGGTTATGATCAAAGTGGTGTAGTTATGAACAAAATAGTTGTTAGTTATGAGATATATGACTAGTGGTTATGAAATGTGTAATGTTGGTTATGACTCAAATGGGTTGGCTATGAGTTGTGGTTATGATTCATGTGGGTAATAGTTATGAGACATGTGATTAATAGTTATGAGATATGTGATATTGGTTATGAACAAAGTGGTGTGATTATGAGCAAAATGGTGTTAGTTATGAGATATGTGACTAGTGGTTATGAGATATGTGATGTTGGTTATGAAAAAAAATATGTTGATTATGAGATATGTGACTAGTGATTATGAAATATGTGATGTTGGGACCGCTGGACTCCTCTAATTTCCTTTACCCTCTTTTTGGTAATCGATTATACCGGTGGCTAATTCAAAATTAAATTATTAAAATAATTTAGTTATGTAGTAGTTATGAGATAATATGGTATGTATGAATAACTAAATATAATTAAGTTATGAGTTAATATGATATTAGTTATAATATAAAATCACATATCCTCATAACTGATGTATGAGACATCCAAATGTACCACAGCATCACCCATAGCTTTATTCCTCCACTTTAGAATTACTAATTTATCTCCAATAGTTAATATCATTGCTTAGTTTCATTTTTTCAAAAACACTTTCCAGAAAATTCTACTTTTTGTTTTTTGTGTTTTTTTTTTACTGAATTTTTTTTAATATTTTAAACATTTTTTTTTTTTTTACTTTTTAGACATACCTAACATAAATATATGGGCAAATTACATATACTACCCTCGAGGTTTAGCTAAATTACAGATACCCCCTGACGTTTATATTTTCATAACAATTTGTCCCCTAATTTGTTATGTAAATAGTACCTTCAGGAAAGTATCTGTAATTTCTCAAACCTCAGGGGGTATCTGTAATTTTGCTAAATCTCGAGGGGGTATATGTAATTTGCCCTAAATATATCTAAAAAGTAAAAAAATTCTGAAAAAACCTTTTAAAAATTCACTAAATACCAAAAATACAAAAAAAAAAAAAACGAAAATTCAGTATATTTTTTGTATTTTTATGTATTTATTAATTTTTCACAAATTTTTTACTTATTAAATATATCTAAGTAAAGTGCATCTAACAAAGTAAAAAAATGTTTAAATTTTTAAAATATTCAATAAAAACAAAAAAAACACGAAAATTAAAAAACTCAGTTTTAAAAAATTTAATACAAAAAACTCAAATGATAATTTTATAGGGTAAATTATAAAAGAACCCTTAAACTAAATCTCAATTATCATCTTCCTCAAGTATAATTTTAACTAGATCATCGGAGAGGCTTTCTTAAGGGTTTGTTTGCAGATTCACAACGAGAATGAACAGCCCACCATCGGGAAACTCAACTCATTTCCATCTCATTCGGACCGTGAACTATTTATTTAAGTCACAGTTAAACTAAAAATGATTCAGAAGAGAATAAAACACAGGATGTCTTTACATCCAATATGCAGACATTCAAATGCATTATCTATACTATATATTAAGTAAAAGGGTCTTTTAAACCCCAAGACTTATGGAAGTTCCAACATGTCAATCCTAATTTTTTAATTTTTAATTTTTTTTTAAAAAACAATTAACTTGGTGATTGGTTCAAAGATTATAATAATTACACTATTGAATAACGCAATAAATGAAATCCTAATTTCCTTACTTTTTACATTCTCAAGAGACCCATGTAATTATTGTGTAAATGGCTCTTAATTTTTTTCCCTCTTAATTTTTTTGTTTTGTTTTTTGAAAAAACAAATAAATAAACACTTATTAAATTCTTTCAAACTCCTCGGTCAAACCCCATATATTTAATTTATATATTAAAAAAATTAAAACAAATATAAATATTTATAATTATTCCGTGTATAACACTGATGATAGGCTAGTTGATAGAAGTTGCAAAGGGACTTTAAATTCAATGATGTCATACTTCAAAATGACATGTTAAATTCTCACAAGACATGTGTATTTATTCTCTCTCTCTCTCTTTTTTTTTTTCTTTTTTTTGTTTTCTTTTTTTTTTTCAGTATAGTATCCTTGTACCACCATTCTAACAGTCACTTCATTATGGAAGGCTTGACAACTGCTTTTTTTATTTTTATTTTTATCCTTAATACACTTTTTTTAAAATGGAAAATGATTTGTGGCACTAAAACTGTTGGCACTAATGGCACTAATTTCTTGTTTTGGTAACTTTTTTTTTTTTTTTTCGTTACCTGATATAAAAATTAGTGCCATTAGTGCTCAACAAATTAGTGCCACAAATCAAAGCCCTTTAAAAATAGTGGAATTGTTATGTCTTTTAAATTTTATTAGATTAAAAGAACATAAACTTTATAAATATATATTTAAAAGTCCACTAAAATGAAAGGGCTAAAAAAATGGTTATTATTTTTATTTTTATGATTTTTTTTGTACTCTTTAAATTCTTGAATTATAAAAATAAAAAAAAAGACACAAATTTAAAAAGAAAAATCACAAAAAACAATTTTTTTTTTATAAAAAAGTCACTTTTTTAACAGTTACCAAACAATGATTCATATTAATGTACTCAGCTTTGAAGGGTTATTTTATATCCATTTTGGATAAATTACATTTTGCCTTTTTTATGTTTGATCATTTTTTCACTTTGACCTTAAAGTTTTTTTTTCTCCATTTTAATATTTCATGTTTCAAATTTTTTCTAATTTATTCTTAAAGTTAATTTTTGTTCAAAATTAGACAAAAAAAATGTCACATTAACTATCACATGACATGTGATATTGGGGTTTGAGTTTTTGTGAGAGGTGTAATAAAATATCTTAATGCCACGTGGATGTCAATCTATCATTTTCTATTTAATTTTGGACATAAGTTAGTTATTGCAGTGAAAAACTTAAAACATAAATAGCTAAAGTAGGAAAAAAAATTCAAGGACCCAAGTGTCAAAATAGCGAAACAGGGCAAAATGCAACTTACCCTTCAATTTTTATGAGTTTTTTTTTTTTTTTTTTTTTAATATTAATAAAATTATGTAATCAAAGAAGAACATTAGCTTTTTTTTTTTTGGGGGGGGGGGGGGGGGGGTTTGATAAAGAACGTTAGCATTTTTTTTTTAATATTAATAAAATTATGTAATCAAAGAAGAATTTTTTTTTTTTTTTTTTTTGGGTTGATAAAGAACGTTAGCATTTGAACTACTGGCATATTGACAAAAGAAGGATGCTTTGGGTGGAGGAAATCTAAGCCAAGATTTAGCATCCTATTCCAATCTTTCTTGAATTGTACTATGTGTGGAATGTGTTATCGTTGTGAAAATTCAGTATCTATAAGAATACGAATTTGGATATATATCATCAAATCAATAAGGACATTCTTGTTCCTATATTAATGGAACTTTTTTTATTTTTATTTTTATTATTTTTTTATTTTATGTTTTTTGGGACAGACGGTACGAGATAATCTTCTATTAACGGTCAGATTATAGTGGTTGGACTATATTGGTTTGATTATGATAAAAGTTGGTTGATATTGAAATTTTGTGTAAAATTGAGGAAAAAAAAATTAATTTAGCCTTACTTTTAGTAAGATGCATAAAAATTAGAAAAAATAAGTAATACCTCCTCTCACATAATATAAGCTCATAATAGAGTCATGGGTTCAATTCCCCTTAGGGGGATTGGATTAAGGGAGTGCAAGCACTTATGTGCTTTGCCAAGGGTGGGGAGCTTTGCTCCCATAGGTGCTAATCTAACAACTAACAACTAACATTTGCCGATCAAAAAAAAAAAAAAAAAAAAATAGGCGAGGTCCAGTAAAAGGTGTTTTTCTTATCAATGACAGATAAATTTCACTGATTTAACTTTTGGTTAGAGAAATTTCACTGTCAAAGAATAGAAAACTCAGTGAAAATCTAATCATTTCTTTGTTTTTTAAATTTTATATTTATCATTAGTCTCTTATTTTGTAAATATGGACAAAAGGATTCAAAGATACAAATCTTACAAAAAACTAAGATGACATCAAAAGTTATTAAGTTTTGAGATAATATAAAATCTAAAAACAAAGCATTTTGTGTGTATAAACTTTGTTCTTATGTTGTCTGATATCATTGTGAGAATAAAATTAGTTTAGGTTTAGTTTAGGTTTATTCTGTAAATATTGTTTCCGATCTTGGATTAGGTCTATTGTTTTCTATTTAGGATTAGGTTTAGAATTGCTATATATATCAGATGTACACATTGTATTGAAACACAATTGAATATACAAAAAAGTTTTCAAGAATCTTACATGGTATCAGAGCAACACGATCGTTGATCTCGTGGTGGCTAGGGTTTCGAAAAATCTGGTCTCTCCGTCGGGTTATTCATTTGGCTTGAAGTCGTTGACTGGTTCGAAGTTGATTCGACGACCCATCTGGTTCTCCATCAGCTTCTACTCTTCAACTTCGGCTTTGAATCTGAAAGTCAAAGTCGAGTGTGATCTTTGGTTCACATCTCTCTCTCTCTTTGCCTTCATCGACTCCCATCTCTCTCTTTGTTTCGCGACGTCCCCGGTTCTCTCTTTGGTTCGTGACATCGCTGGTTCTTCTAGATTCTACTCATCTTCGTAAGGCTCTGGTTCAAAATCACGTGTTCTCGCTAAAATCGCACCGTCAGCTTCTGGGCTTGATCGTGATCGCGATAGCGAGAGCTCTCGTTTCTCACTCTCTCTTTCGTGAAGTCTGCTCTCTCTCTCATCTGGAGTTCTCTTTTGCTTCGTGGTTGGTTAGTTTGGTCATATTTGTTTGGCTTATTACAATTTGGCCTATCCAGTCTTTGTTTATTACATTTTGCTCCATCAGTTATCTATTTTGTTTTGGCTCATTACGATACTAGATACCCATCAGGTTCAGCTTTCTGCAAAGCCCAAAAAGAGCCATTAGCATCAGATGAGTGTACTTTCTGTCATCAGAGGGGTCATTGGAAATACCACTGTCCCAAGAAGGGATGTCTGTCTGGCTCGGTTTCTCAGCAGTTTTAGACCCAGTTTTGTTCTTATTCTCTGAGTAATTTTTAGGCTCTCATCGATTTTACTGTATCTGTTCTAGCTGCTGATCCTGACTTGGCTTCCTTGAGTGCTCAGATTAGTCAGTTTCAGCATACACTATCTACTTCACAACCATTTCTATCTGCCTTCGTTGTTTCTTTTTTTCGTTCAGGTTTGCTTAAGACTTCTTCAGGTATCTCTTCATCTGTCTGGATTTTTGACTCTGGTGCCTCTCATCATGTGACTTCCCATCTCTTCTTACTTCAAAATTGTACTCCTTCTTCCTCTCCTATTACTGTTAATGTCGCTAATGGGTCCGGTATGTCTGTTATATCTGTTGGGACTATCTGTTGGGACTATTGTCTCTATTTCATCTGTCCTTTATATTTCTCAGTTATCTGTCAGTTTATTATCCATCAATCAGCTTGATACCTCCGATTTTGATGTTATCTTTTCTTCTTCTATCTGTTCTGTACAAGATCGAATATCCAAGCAATAGATTGAGACTAGCCTTAGAGTTGAAGACCTCTATGTGGTAGAGAGTTTACACTTGCCTATGATGACCTCTCATACTACTTGTTCATCTTTTCAGTTAGATTCTCTGTCCAGTCCTTTCTACTTTTGGCATTCTGGATTAGGGCACTTATCTGTTGACCGTTTACGGTCTTTAACTCAGTCATGTATATTGGGCAAAGTTTCTCCTAGTAAACTTACTGAATGTCGGGGGTGTAAACTTGCCAAAATGAAAACCTTACCTTTTCGCACAAATACTTCTATATTTGATACACCGTTTTCTTTAGTTCATACTGATGTTTGGAGCCCTTCTCATGTTCTCACCAAAGGGGGTTTTGCCTATTATGTATCATTTGTTGATGACTGCACTCGTTATAGTTGGGTTTATCTTATGACTTATAAGTCTGACTTCCACCAGATATACCGTTCTTTCCACTCTATGGTCACTACGTAGTTTGGGTCTACTACTAAATTGTTGAGGTCTGACTTGGGCGGGGAATACTTTAAAATTGAATTCTGTGACTATTTGGCCAAATTGGATACCATTCACCAAACTTCTTGTATTGATACACCTGCCCAAAATGGTTGAGCTGAACGTAAACACCGTCATCTCGTTGAGATAGTTAGGTCTCTCATTCTCTTTGCCTTCGTTCTGGCTCCGTTTTGGGGTGAGGTAGTTCTTACCGCTGCTTTTCTTTTCAACCGTATGCGTACCCCATTCTTTCTGGTTGGTCTCCTTATGAGGCTTTGCTTTCTTAACTTCCCAATTAATCTCTCATTCGTGTGTTTGGATTTGCTTGTTTTGTCCTTTTACCCCGTAAAGATAAGACCAAACTTAGTGCCTAGTCTGTCTTATGTATCTTTTTAGGTTATAGTCTCACTTAGAAAGCTTATCATTATTATGACCCTATTTCTCGTTGTCTTTTTGTCTCCCACCATGTTGCCTTTCTCGAACGTCTACCTTATTTTCAGCTTCCTCCTCTCACCGCCCCAGTTTCTACAGAGGATTTGGTTCATATTGATTCGTTTCCTTCTGATGTCCCGTCTGATGTGTACATATCCACAGTTCCCCTTGAGCTTGTTTTATATTGTCTTTCTGCTTCACCTCTGGCTGCTTTTCCTTCGGTTTCTTCTCATCCTCCGTTGTTAGTTTATTCTCGTTGCAAGGCTTCTCTTCCACCAGTTGTCTCTACTCCTGCTACTGATCCTCCTACTTTTGACGACTTTGATCCTACTGCACACCGATATCCTACTCGAGCGCGTCATCCTCCAAACAGGTTGGGTTGGTCTAATACATGTTTTTCTGTTTCCTATCGTACTTTTTTGTCTGCTATTCACTCTTTTTCAGAACCTCAGTCTTACAAGGAGGCCTGTCAGGATCCTCATTGGGTTCAAGCTATGAAGAATGAGTTATCTTCTTTACAGAAAACTAGTACTTAGGAGTTGGTTCATTTGCCTGCTGGTAAGAATCTGGTTGGTTACAAATGGGTCTACAAAGTCAAGACTCATTCTGATGGTTCTCTTAATCGTTACAAAGCTCGTCTGGTTGCCAAAGGTTTCTCACAAGAGTATGGTATTGATTATGAGGAGACCTTTGCTCATGTTATCAAGATGACTAATGTCCATACTTTGATCTCTGTCGTTGCTATTCGTTCTTCGCCTTTTCATCAGGTAGATGTTAAGAATGATTTTCTTAATGGTCATCTCACTGAGGAGGTTTACATGCATCCTCCTACTGGCCTTTACCATTCATCTGGACAGGTTTGTCGGCTTCGGCGTGCTCTGTATGGTCTGAAGCAGTCTTATCGTGCTTGGTATGATCGCTTTCAGACTGTTGTTATTGAGCTTGGGTTTCATCCTTGTGCCCAGGACTCTGCTTTATTTATTCTTCACATTTCTACTGGCTTTGTTGCATTATTACTGTATGTGGATGATATGATCATCATTGGTTCTGACTCTTCTGCTATATCTGAGGTCAAGCAGCATCTTTTCCGCACCTTTGAAATGAAGGATCTAGGCCCATTGCAGTATTTTCTTGGTATTAAGATAGCTTCTTCTCCCAAGGACTACTTTCTATCTTAGGCCAAGTATGCCAATGAGGTTTTTCATCGTGTCAGTCTTATTGACACTAAGATTTCTGATACCTCTATTGAGCTTAATGTAAAGCTCAACACTACTGATGGTGTTCTTCTAGATGATCCTACTTTATATCGTGAGCTCATGGAGTGCTTAGTCTATCTGACGGTTACTCGTCCTTATCTTGTTTATGTTATTCATGTGGTTAGCCAATTTGTCTTTGCTCCTCACTCTACCCATTGGGCTGCTTTAGTTCGGATTATTCGCTATCTCCGGAGTACTATATTTCAGGATTTATTGTTGTCTTCTACTTCTTCTTTGAACTTGGTGGCTTATGCTGATTCTAATTGGGCAAGTGATGTCACTGATCGCAAGTCCACTTATGGCTTCTGCATGTTTCTTGGTGATGCCTTGATCTCTTGGAAGGCAAAGAAATAGACTATTGTTGCGAGTTCCACTGCGGAGGCTGAATACCGTGCTATGGCTCATGCCACTACTGAGATTGTTTGGTTTCGTTGTCTCTTGACTGAGTTGGGTGTCCCTCAGTCATCTCCAACCTCCCTCTATTGTGACAACCGTAGTGCTATTCAGATTGCACATAACACTGTCCTCCATGAGCGGACCAAGCACATTGAGATTAATTGTCACTTTGTTCGTCAGTATCTGCAATCTGCAGTCTGACTCTATCTCGCTTCCTTTCGTCTCTTCGGCTCTGCAGCTTGCTGACTTCTTTACCAAGACTCACACCACTGCTCGGTTTCAGTTTCTTCTTGGCAAACTCTCAGTGTTTTCTGCCCAAACACCTTGAGTTAGAGTGAGGGTGTGAGAATAATATTAGTTTAGGTTTATTCTGTGAATATTGTTTCTTATTTTGGATTAGGTCTATTGTTTCATATTTAGGATTAGGTTTAGAATTGCTATATATATTAGATATAGACATTATATTGAAACACAATTGGATATATAGAAAAGCTTTCAAGAATCTTACAATCATACACTAAGATTTTGTAAGGATATTTCCCTCTCTTCCCCCCTCCCAAAATAATGAGAAATTCTATTTCTGCACATCTACTTATCTCAGTGTGCATTATTTCTCAGTATTCACACTTATTAATTTAGTTTTTGGTTATTCTTCTCATTTCATACACTTGATGTTCCAATTATATCATAATTTATATCCTTGTACACACATCTTCTAAACCCTTATTCCACACACTTTTACCCCCTTCACCCATTTCAACACAACTATGAATGATGGTTTAAAATCAGACATTACCTAGATGATTGTTTCAATTAAGAAGTAGATTCTTTTTTATCGAGAAATGGTTGAATCTATGTATTTTATTTTTGCTTTTTTCTTGTTATGATTTGCGTTGGACCATGAATATCACACATTCTGCAAAAGAAAGAACCACATCAAACATCATTGAACAAGAAGAGGGCACAACTTGTTGGTATTCCAATAAGAACTTTTTTTTTTTTTTTCCCTCCTCCACAGTTTAACCAAAAGAGAACAATTTTTTAGATAGAAATAACAGTTAAATAGCTAAATTGAAAACTTTCAAGTTAATTAGGTATCCAAAACACATGATAGTGGCCATTAAAAATGGGGGAACAGGGGCAGTATCAAATATGCCGTACTAAAATTTTAAGAACGGAAAAGATTCCTCAATGTAAAGGCTAGATTGCACGATCAAGGCTTTGCTTTGCTTTGACATGGAAAGGGTTAAAGGCTGGATTGTAGTTTTGGTCACTGAACAAATTTAGGAGGGAGAAAGTGAATGATCTCGAGCTATCAAGGAAGCAAGGAGTTTAATGGACTTTAAAGGAAGTTTAGTGGGAAGAATGATCATGAAGCATCAACATACAAAGCAAATAATGACAAGGAAAAGACAAAAATTTAATACATAGATCAACTTGTAGGGGTGATTTGATCGAGAAATGGTTGAATCTGTGAATGATTGGTCAAAGAAAAAATGAGAATTGGAAGCAATAGACAGAGTATTTGGATTGGATCTTCAGATTTGTGTGAAGAGGAACACTACGATACTCATCAAATGTAGAGTTTTGTTTTGTTTGTTTTCTGAAAAATGTGTACTGAGATTTTTATTTTTATTTTTATTTTTATTTTTTTGTTTTAAAAAGATGTGCACAGAAAGAAAATTTAATATAACATTGTGAGTATGCTTTGATATCCATTATAATAATTTTACTTTAGGATACAATTATCATTAAAATAATATTTTATTAAATGTATGCACAGAGGTAAGCTGGTGTGTGGAAATAGAATTTCTCTAAAATAAGGCTTGTTAAAATAGAGGATGGAAATTCCTTTTTGGTCCTTAAACTGGCCTAAAATTGTAATTAGGGTACTTCGCTCAACTCTCTAAAAATTACCATACCCAAACAAAAAAAATTGTATAAAAAGTATATATTTGTTGGTAGTGGATCATAATAATATATCAACAATGTTACATCCCCCTAAGTTTTGAACTCTAAACCAACTCTAGTGAGCTAGAAAATAAAAAAAATAAAAAAGAGGCCAAACATCTCTCTCTCTGTTTTGTTTTTTCTTCATTGGGGAAGTGTGGGGACGGAGATCTTGGAACTTCAACTCGAGTGTTGAGCTTAAATGATCTCTATGTTTGTTGCTTTTCTACTACACCAATAAACCTTGACATAAAATAAAATTCATATTGTGATGTTAGCTCTTAGGAACTACAAACTATGGGCAAACCATTTTGGGTCACGGGCAATATCTCAAACCAAAACCTTATAATATTGCTAATTTACTTACTTATTTTTAATTTTTTATGATAGAGTCAATCTTATTAGGTAGGGTTTATCAATACTAATTTTGAAAATTTTGTTCACAAGAAACTATTACAAGTATTGTCAATTATTCAATAAGCGATGTATGCATTTAGAAAATATATATAGCCTTTTAATATTATTCAGTATTTAGGGTTACAATTAATCAATTCATAGAAGAGAGATAAATAGTGGTTTTGAGAGGATAAGTGATATGGAGAGAGAAGGTTAGAATCCGCTGATCAGAAGGAGAAAAATGGGAAATCAGCATGGATATCGCAAGAAGGCAGTGTTGGTTACTATATTTGTGGATAACATCCCAGAATCTATGGATCCAAAAGGATTATTTAATCTATTTAGCAAGTTTGGCATAGTCAATGATGCGTTCATTCCAGGAAAGAGAAAAAAAGTGTCAAGGTCTAGATTTGGCCTTGTAAGATATGATTGCGAGGTGGCTGCAGAAATGGAGATTCAGAAGGCAGATGGATTATGGTGCGATAACAAGGCATTGAAGGTTAAAAGAGCAGTGTTTCAAAAACCTCAAAAACCTGTCAAATGGAGCAAATGGTAATGAACAGAGGCGAAGAATGGATGATGATGAAACAGCAGTTTCAAATGCAGCAAAGGCAGGGTAGTAAAGTCAAGAAGTCATATGCATAGGCATTAGTAAGAGGAGGAGCCAATGAGAGTGAGAAAGTGATGATAAAAGCTTATGATGAAGGAAATGGATATCTTTATGAAAGCTTAGTAGTGAAATTGAGTAGCTTTTTATCTTTTGAGGATTTTAGAGCAAAACTGTGTTACAGAGGGATGAAGGATGTGGTTGCAAGAGAGGGGTGAGGTAGAGTAGTACTGCTAACCTTCAACTCAGTACAACATAAGAAGGAATGAAAGGAACGGATACGAAGGTGGGGTAAGAATTGGTGTGATTCAGTTGAAGAATGGGGAAAAGGTCAATTTGTAGAGCAAGAGAGGTGTGTCTAATTAAATTGCTTTGGCATTCCAATTAATCTCTAGAGTGTTACAACCTTTAGAAATATTGGTAATCATTGGGGGTTGGTAGTTCAATTCGAAGAGGACATTAACAACCTACAAACTTTTCAGCAAGAAAAAGTAAGAGTGATTACGAGGTGCATGAAGATGATTAGTTTGACAATTTTTCTGGATTACAAAGGCATATGCTAGCACTACCCAACGTCTGAGGCTAGTGCTAGCACATGCTAGGATTCCCTCCTCGGTGCCAACCTAGTTGGGATTGAGTTGTTGTTCTGTGATACTCTTTGCACTTTCCCCCCCTGTATTGATGCATTTTCATACTTTGTATGTTCTCATCCATCAAAAAGTTTTCCTTTTGCTGATCTAAAAATATTATTCAGTATTTAGTAAACCAATTAGAGTTTTATTCTTTTATTTTTTCTTCTGTTTATAGTACTTTTCCAAAACTTAAAATGTTGTTGGAAACAAATCTTAAATCATTAATATCATTAAAAATGCATGTCATGTTCAAAAGAACTTCAAGATTCATATAAATTTTTTGCACTACCATTATGTAATAATTTTAACTTTTGAATTTAAATAGATAACTTAAATATCAAAATGCTAAGAAACTAAAAGAGTTAAAAATCAATATAGTCACTCTAGGCATTATGGTTGTTCTGAAAATTGTAATACCAGATATAAAGAATGGAAAAGCCATATGGCAAGAATAATAACCATCTATGGCTCTACACACAAATAGAAATGTATAAATGTGGGAAAGAGAATAAAAATAAATTCAAAAGGCTTGCAATAAATAATATTTCTTACACAAAAGTTCTAACTAGAGGGGACAATACTCAACTGAAAGCAACACAAGTTATATCAATGACCAGCTAAATACTATCTTCCATAAGAATCTGAAGTTATATCAATGACCAGATTTTTGTTTGTGTCTTGTATCTAGGTTTTTTTTCCCCATCATGCTCACATTGTGTCAACTAGAATGCAAATGGGTTTGGAAAGAATGAGAATGATACCTAGCTCATTAAATTATC
The DNA here is from genome assembly GCA_036172215.1 of Camellia granthamiana. NCBI lineage: Eukaryota > Viridiplantae > Streptophyta > Magnoliopsida > Ericales > Theaceae > Camellia > Camellia granthamiana. The sequence goes on from CM069906.1 coordinate 148,958,481, forward strand.
AATAATCAATACATACATGCATACTATCAATGACCACTTCTTGTAAGGTCACCATGATTTTAAATATCGATTATTAGCCATTAGATATCAGTATTTTGAACCTCTGATACTTTTATTCATCAATATATTGATCAATATTTGACCCATTTGACCCGTATCATCGATAATGATACCTTCTTAAATTTTCAATTCCATCATTTTACTCTTCATTTTCCAATTCAAATTACCTTTTCACAAGAAATTGAAACTTGAAAGTTAACCAAAAAAAATTGAAAATAGCATCTAAAATGGTAAGAATTATTCAAAGCCTCAGGGACAAGTCAAGTTGACTAAACTCCTCTTGAACAATTTCGCCTTCTCTAGAACCGTAATTCATCTCTCTCCTACCATGATAGTTCATTTCGCCCGGAAACCTTGCTTGGTGACCTTGATGCTCAAGTCCGGCCATGCGTGGTGGCTGCAACCGTTGAGCGTGGCTCGAAGCAGTCGAACTGGAACCGGACCTATCATTCCATCCTGTGTGTGGTCGAACAGCTGAACTCAGATCCCTGCTTTTCTTGGCTAGGGTTCTTTCAAGCTTATGAGCATTTTGGTGTCCTCCAAGGGCTTGTGAACTGTAAAACCTTCTCTGGCAATAGTTGCAAGAGAAAACTCGAGGAGCGGCTGGGCTAAGTGGGGATGAAGAAGAAGAAGAAGACCTATCAAGAACAAGGTCCAAGTTGAGATCATTACCATTGGGTAAACTAAGATTAAGAGATGTGTTTGGTTGGAAACTCATGGCTAAAAGAAAGAAAAAAGAAAAAAGGAATATGAAACAAAAATCAAGGTGTTTAGATGGTGTTTTTAAAAGTTTCAATCAAGGAACTGTAGAGGAAGAGATAGGTTTAATGCAACTGAGATGAGTGATATATATAATTGTAAAGCTAGGTTGGTGGGGAGGAGGTTAAATAGAACAATAATACCATATACTTAAAAAAAATAATAATAATAGAGAAAAATATTCAGAATTTTAAATCTACCGGCAATATTGATTAAAGATGTGTCCTGACTAGAAGTTTAAATCTACACCTTTCATTTAAAATTTTGATTGTTTTTTAAGAGGCTAGAGTTTCCGAGAGAGTTGATAACAAACTAATCAAAGTACTCTTTGAAAGGAATTGAGAAGACAAGAGATGAGATATAAAGTAGTGAGGGGAGAGGAGGGTTTGTGTTGGAATTTCGTGAGGTTCAATGATTTAGTGTTAATGCAAACCACAAAATAAATAACTAGAAATGAAGTGAAGAAGAGATGGGAGGGTAATGAGAGGGAGAGAGGGACAGATACCTGCAAAGATCAGTGGGGAATCAAAGGTTGTCACCTACATTAGTGGCATCATTGGAGCCCCTTGTCGGCCCATCAAAAAAATTCCATGACATTCACCCACACAAATTTACAAAAATTAAATAATAAAAATAATAATAATAATAATAATAATAATAATAATAATAATAATACCAACACAAATATTATTATATATGAAAATTAATTTTTAGTTCCAAAGTGAGTTCACAATTCCGAGTAATATGGCTGAATTTAATTGTTTCAATTAAAGTCATACATATTTATCGAGATTGAATTGACTTTGAAAAAAAAATATTAGTATTCTATAATATCACTACAAGGGCAAAATGTGTGAGATAAATATTTAACTCATGTAATAATAATCTTCATGTCAAAACCTACTGGAAAAGTTTATGATTCCAGACTTATTCACTTAAATTTTTTTGAATGTGTAGTTGTGTAGTGGAGATTAAATTTGCGTAGAGTGGGATTTATATGTAGAATAAATTTGAATTACAAAATAATAATTCTAAATAATTTTTGGGTTAATAAAGGTAAATTTGTAATACTACTCAAACCCATTCACTACAAGAAAAATCACAATTGGCGACCAAAAAATCAAAAATCGTCGCTGAAAGTCACACAAATGGCGACTAAAACAGTTTTGGTCGCCGAACATAGCACTTTTCGCGACTAAAATATTTTAGTCGCCAAACATAAGGGTTTTCGCGACTAAAAGGCTATTTAGTCGCCGATGATAGGGTTTTTAGCGACTAAAGTTTGTTTAGTAGCCAAAAGTTGCAGTTTTTGGCGACTAAATTAATTTAGTAGCCAAACGTTCTGGTTTTGGCGACTAAAAAACATTTTTGTCGCCGATTACAGGTCTTTTGCCGACTATAAACTTTTTTGTCGCTGAAAACTCTCATTTGCCGACTAAAACTGAGTTTAGTAGCCAAAAGGGGACCTTTTTGGCGACTAAAACTCAGTTTAGTCGCCAAAACTGCTTCATTTGTACACCGAACTTTATTTTTAGCGACAAACAAATTAATTAGTAGCCGAAAATTAGTAAATTGGCGACTAAAAATTCATTTTAGTAGCCAAAAGGGGAGTTTTTGGCGACTAAAAAAAGGTTTTGTCGCCAAAAATGATGTAAAATTTTTTTTAATAAATAATATATTATTTACATAATTTATATTGAATATATAAAATTGTATTTATATACATAATTTTGTATTAATACTAGTAAAACTAGTATATAAATAATATTAGTTGCAACTACATTCATGAGATGGCTCAGTGGCGTGGTGGGGTTGCGCGTGTGGTTAAGGTCAAGGTGCTCCTGTTGCTGGAGGTCCCAGGTTCGAAGTCTGGGAGGTCCTAAGGCACAAGGAAAAATTTTTTTTTTTTTTCAAAAATGCTTTTGGCGACTAAACAATTTGGTCGCCAAAAGATTGAGCATTGCCGACGAAAAAAACGGTCGCCAATTGTATAAATAATAAATTAATTAATTCAGTATTGGCGACGAATAGTTTAGTCGCCAAAGGTAAAATTCCAAAACTGAAATTGACTATTGGCGACTAATGGTTTAGTCGCTGAAGAGTGACCTTTCGCGACTAACAGATTTTTAGTCGCCAAAGCCATCCGCGACCATGTGTTGGCGACAAAATGGGCGACTAAAAGTTTTAGTCGGGGGAAGTGGATTTTCGACCTTTGGCGACTAAAATTCGGCCTTTGGCGACTAAAAATTTAGTCGCCAAAGGTGTTTTTTTTTGTAGTGATTAATCAGTGAAAATAATGTAAGATGTATAAATAATCAGTGAAAATAGACCATATCAGTTAGTTTGTGAGTGGTGTGGAATGTACACTATCCATTGTTTTTTATCTACCTCCCCTTTCCCTCTCTAGTTTCTCCAAGCAACTTCTGGTAACTAGGAGTGTAAAAATTGCCCGTGGCTTGTGGGCGGCTTGAAACTTGCCCTAGGCTCGGGGTAGGCCAGGCCCCGAGCCCAATCTAAGACCTTGGGCCTAGACCGTCATTTTGAAACTCAGTTCAGCCTGGCCTAGTGTCATTTTTGGTAAAAAAAAAAAGAAAAAAAAAAGTTCGAAAAAAATAGAAAAAAATGTTCAGGCTTGCCGACTCAGCTCGCTGGCCCTCTCAAGGCTCAAATATCCTTTGGACATGGGCCTAATTTTTGGGCCCATGGGTCGGCCCAGCCCAAACCGGCCCGAATTTTGGTTGAAGCCCGTGTGACCCGATATGGGCTAACTTATTGGGCTAACTTAAGCCTAGGCTTGGGTGGGTCAGGTTGGGCCGGACCAAATTTACACCCCTACTAATAACCATTGATGTTTTCTCTTTTTTTCAACAATCAAAACCTATTATCGTTTCTTTCCCTCTATCCCCAACAATTACCACCACCATTACCACCACTAACCTTCACATCTTCTCTTCCTCAACTTCTCGAGTTAATATATAGAAACCAAGTGTGAGGGTGTGAGGAAGGAGGCAATTGGCGTTGATTAGGGGCGGTGGTGATCGATAGTGGTGGTTGAAAAGGAGAGTAGGAGGGTAGGGATGAGGGTGGTATTATGTGATGGCGGCTCATGAATGGAAAGAGAGGAAAGGAAAAGATGAGACTGCAGGGATGGAAGTTTCTCATTTGGATAACATGACTCATTTTTTTTAGATATCCATTTAAATGAGAACCGTATAAATTTTTTTCTCTTCTGTAAAACTTATTTGGAAACATGACTTATAAGTTGTTTATTGAATTATTGACTTATTTGAATCACGTTACATTTCTTTTATTTTGCACGTCTTTTCATAAAAAGTAAAAAATCAACTTACAAGCTATTTCCAAAACAACCTACTAATAAGCCTGTATAGGTATATTAATATTGTTTTATATGATATAGAAAAAAGTACAAAAATACTAAGCCTCCGTTTGGGAAGTGGGCTGGGCTCTTTGGCTTTTTGACTTTTTTGGCTTTTTTGGCTATATGAGCCTGGGCTCAAAAACCTGGTTTGGGAAGGACTCTTGGCTTTTTGACTTTTTTGGCTTTTTTTGTGAGAGAAGAGTGTAATGATTATGGGTTGGATGTGATTTTTTGTCTTTTGTGGCTCAAATTGCTATTTTGTCTTTTGTGGCTCATTGAGCCAAATGAGCCCAATGAGCCACTTCCCAAACACATATTTTTATATACTATTTGAATATTGTTCAAAATTTTTTTGATGTATGGATTTATTTATTTTTTTAAATATAATAAATGATATACCTACACATTTTTATTACATAAATACAAGTAAAGGCTATATATACACTTCTTTTTTTAATTTATTTTGTTTTTGGTAAGGCCAATTGGCAAGTGCTGTGTAAAAAGCCACATATTCCTGGGTCCAATCACGCCTAGCTTTGGTCTTCATCTGTCCGTCATCACCTAGGCGAAATAGGAGTTGAAATCAGGCACTTACTTTTCTAATGTTAGTACAAGATGGTAATCGAGACAAACCATCTTGACTAGACTAAACATGCAATATGATAATGTGTCTATTTTTTTTCTTTTCAAATCAATGTGATTAGTAACTTAAATTTGAATTTGTCTGAATCGTTTAAATTTTTATTTATTGATCGTTCAACTGGTCATTTAATAATAAGATGATAATTATGGTCGATAAGGATAACAATCACAATAAATAAGTATTACATCGACTGCTCAATTGATTATCCGAGCGAGCGATCAACTATCATATATAAATTTAGAAAATCTGAACAAATTCAAATTCAAGTTACTAATCATTAATCATTTCCAATCTCCTTAGATTTGTATATCCTTTGGTCCATTGAACCATCATTTAATTTAATTTAATTTTATATAATACAATGATTATCCTAAGATACATCTATAAGCCGTACAACTTGGAACTGTTGAGTTTGAAAGGAGACATCTTATCTTTGATAATTGATTTTTTTTTGTACAATCACTTTCATAACTCTTCCAATGGTAATAATGTCCCAATTCGGAGTTCCAACTGATATATCAACATGTACATGTGAAGAGTTGATGCCTCGAAGGTGCTTATAAGATCTTCAGGAGATCTATATGTATATATCTTGGAGTTATCTTACTAAATACAAATATTGTATTTTATATATAAGTGATGGTCTAAGTTAATGATATTTTTTATATTTGAAGTGTTTGAATATGAATTATTGTAGTGGTGGTGAGACTAACAGATTATCAAATTAAAGGTACATATGTTTCATTGCGATATTCAATTAGGGGTAAGTTTCTTCCCAATCTATAATCTAAATTGGAGAGTACTATCTAGGTTCATGTGACTCATCATGGGTTTTGTTAAGCCTTTTGTCTATATCGCTTTTGAAAAAAAAAATGAAATCGATCGTAATTTTTTTATTTTATTTTATCGAGTTTGTCTCTCAAAAAATTGATAATCTATTTTAGAAAGCACACTTCTCGTTTTGTTTTGTTTATTTATTTATTTTTGAGAGAAACACAATAAATAAATAAAAATTTACGATTATAGGAAAGACTTGCTCTTACCTTTTTTTTAATTAGCGAAAAGAATAGTTTTGTTCAGAATTCTCAATTGGTAGTATTTGATTTTGAGTTTTCAAATATAATTTTTGAGTTTTTTTTTTTATTATTTATTATTATTTTTTTTGTGTTGGGTGTCTTTGATGAACCTTTTCATATTTTAGTTAATTTTAATTTTTTAGATTCACTTATAAAGTAAAATATTTATGGAAAATCTAAAAACAAATAAATCAATAAATACAATATATATACTGAAATTTAGTGAAATGCTAAAAAAATAAAATAAAATAAATAAGAAAAAAAATTGGGGCAGTTGGGGCAATGGGATCCATTGTTGATGTTGATTATAGAATAATTTCCATATATCATCAAGGCCCAACACACTTATGATACGTTAAGCAATCAATGCCTACATGAGATGCCAAGCTTGATTGGCGGTTGCCAGATTGACAAAAAAAAAATTCAAGATAACCCAGTGGTAAAGGTAGAGAAGGTACATATGGATTTGTAATTGTGGTCCATCAACTTCAACTTCATTGTGGGATCTCATAGTGTTTTGCCTGTATGCCACCAATGGGTAATCTAGAAGTAGTTCAATTATTAGGCTATTCAAGTTGTTATTTAAAGTTTATATAAAAAAACATTTTAAAAAAAAAATTATATTATTGAAGGCTTAAATTTTTCAATGACTTAACTTTGATAATGTTTCATTTTGACATTTAGGGTCGTTTGATAATGACATTTTTAATTGGTTTTTTGAGATTTTTCGATTTTTTTAGTCTGGAATTTTTTTTTATTTGTTTGGTTTTCTTGTTTGGCTTTTTTGACTTTTTGGAATTGGAATGACAAAATTATCCTTCACTTGGAAATGATGCTTTTTTGGCTTTTTGTTTGTATATGGGTCAGTTTGATAATTTTGTAACTTTTTTGTCTTATTGTGATTTTGTAATTTTTTTTTATCTTTATGTAATTATTTAACCCAAATGATTTACCAAACCAGGCTTAGCTTGAAACTTCTAAAAATCTTGAATCACTACTGCATTCTACATAATCCCTTCCTTCTTTTTGTCTTATAGTGGTGATTGGAAGTAAGTTTATGAAATAAACAAACAGTTGAACTCACTCTTTTGCGGTGACTTGTGCTGAATTTTGAGCGAATTTCACCATTTAAATTTCCAAAATAAAAAATTTATTATATTTAAAAATATTTTAAATACTTAATTTGAATGTCTAAATAAATCCGCTTTTATTTTTTATTTTTTATTTTTAAGAATCATCTTTTACTTTATCTCAAATTTGGATCTATCTTCTTTTTCTTTTCTTTTTTTTTTTTTTTTTTGTAATTTTATTTAATCTCAGCTCGATTTGAAACATGGATTGTGGCTTTTTCTTTTTTTATTTATTTATCAACAAATGAAAATTTATTGATGAAACAATATAGCACAAGTTGTACAATAGAAAAAACATCAATAAAAGAGTTTTCGGCAAGACACATCAATGCTTTAGAAATACATCGGGTGAATTACACCAACAATCTCTATAGTTTTGGGGTCGTGTTACTTTGGTCTCTGACTATTTAATTGTGACATATTTGATCATGAATTTTTAATTTTATTCCAAATAAGGGCAATTAAAAATACCTTTGATTAATTTTAAGGGTAAAATTGTCAATTTGACAAAATATAAAATAATTTAACAAAAATAAATGTCAAAAAAACATTTTAAATTTTTAAAAATTATTTCTACCAACAAAGGTAAAATTATGTAAAATTAATAAATCTTTTAGACATTTATCTATTTTTTTTACCTGATTAATTTTTATTATGTGTTTGGATGATGATCATGTAATGGGTAATTGTTAAGATTTTAATGTGTAATCGATATATTTAATATATGAAATATTTTTAGTTTTGGATTTTTTAATTTAATGGATTAGTTTAATAATAATATCAAAGTTGTAGTCATATTTGACTTTTGGAAAAATAGAAACTAATTTAATAAAAATAAAAATAACAACCCATTATATGATTATCATCTAAACATATAATAAAAATTAATTTAGTAAAATAAATAAATAAATAAATGTCTAAAAGATTTATCAATTTTACATAATTTTATCTTTAGTGGGTATAAATAATTTTTAAAAATTCAAAAATATTTTTTTTGACCTTTATTTTTGTCAAATTAATTTATATTTTATTAAATTGACGATTTTGCCATTGAAATTAAGTAATGATATTTTCAATTGTTCTTATTTGGAACAAGATTCAAAATTCAGAGTCAAATGTGTTACAATTGAAAAGTTAAGAACCAAAGTGACACAAGTCCCAAACTATAGGGACAATTAGTGCAAAAGTCAAGTCAACTCAAAATAAAAAAAGAACAACAAACAAAATCTGACAACAATAAATTAGTTATAAGCCTTTGAGATTTTAATCAATTGATTTTGAGTAATAAATTTTCAAAAAAAATATTTTCTCTCAATATTATCGCTACTTTTCTTGTATTTTTGGTTCATTCGAGCATCACACACTATCTCCCTTCACTCTAAACTTTTGACATTAGTTTAACCCACTAGTTAGGAAGGCAACAGAACCAAGCACATGGGATGAGAATATGTTTTCAAAACAGTAGAAATGGAGACAAATTATGTCCACTATGTACTCCATAACAGGGACACTATAAGGGGCTTCCCTTCAATTTCATTAACATGCACTTCAATAATATTATTCATGATTATTGTGTATATGCCTTGTTTGGGTACTCCCAAATAATTCAAAAAGTCAAAAAATTACTCAAAAAGTTAAAAAGTTAACACTATTCACCAAAAGTCAACAATTACGGCTGCACAACTCCCAATTCAAATTTTCCTCTAAAAACCAATTTTCACAATTTTTTATTACATATTTTTCCATAAAAATTCAAAAAGTTAACCCAAACATCCATATTTTCAACCTCAATTTTTTAGTTAAAAAAGATAAAAAGTGCACTTATTTAGTCTTCCCAAACTTGGCATGATATTGAGATCATAATCTTACAGGTCGGCTATAATTGCGGTGATCAGTCTTTGTCTCCTATTCACACACACAAAACACAGGCTGCGAAACTTTTTTTTTAAAGTTACGTTTAGATTCCAAGTATGGAACATTAATTCCTTTGTAAATAAAACCAAAATCTCATAACCAATCAATATTTTGGTCTTCATGTGTGTGTCTCTTTCAACATTTCGTACTTAGCACATGAAGCAAGAACTCATCTCCAGTATTAGGAGTGTTCGCGGATTAAGTTGGATTAAGTACCTCTCATTTTATTCATTATCCGTTTGAACTTAAATGAATTAAAGAAAATCAATTCATATTCGGTACATAAAACTTATATGTCTTTTTCTTATTTTTTTGATATTTGAACACAAATCCATTTCAGAGTTATTTTGGGTATAATTTATTTTGACCTTTTTAGTTATTTTAGGTGATGCCATAAAAATAACACTACTAGAAAAATGACCTTTTACTACTATATAATTTGCAACCATTTGATTACCAGTCGAATAACCAATTTATTCCTTTTTTTTTTATATATATATATTTATTTTACCCTTTTACTTGTTTTCCTCATATTTGCCCTAGTTCTAGAAAAATTCAAACAGTGATCTCTCTCTCTCTCTCTCTCTCTCTCTCTCTCTCATCACAAACATGTATAGCTTTGTTCTCTCGCTCTTTCGCTCGCCATTGTTGTCAGAGATCTCCAGCGGTATAAATCGCTCTCTCTTTCTCTCTCTCTTTCAATCTCTATCTTCCTCAATCTCTGTAACAATCCCGGCCTGTGATTAGCTTATAATCCTTGATTAAGAATGCTTAATAAGTAATTAAGAGAAAATTCTAAATTAATTGCATGTGTATTGTGTTATTTGTGCTTATATCTGTCTGACGTAGAAATATCTGTCTGTGCGAATTGAAGGTTTTATCGGCATCTGAACATGAAATTGATTGAGTCTATGTGTTATTTTGAATTTTTAGAATTTTATGGTAAGTTTAATTAAATTCTAATTCGAATTCAAATAATTAGAATAAACTAATTAAATTGATTCTAATTAACTAAGCCTAGCCTAGCCTATTTAGCTTAAGATAATCATACTATATATATGTGATATAAGGTAAGTAGCTCACTACAACAAATTAGGTCTTGAATGACGATTTTTTTTTGCCTCCAAAGAGTTAATTTCGTCACTATATATATTTGTGAGGAAATATTTTGCTCACTGGTTTCGTCATTGAATGTTTGTCACTAAAAATGACTGTGACGAAAAATAATTTCGTCATCAATAAAATTACTTTAGTGACGAAATTTTTTGTCATCAATAAGACAATATTTTATCGCAAAAAATCTTCATTTTCGTCACCAAATAATTATTCAGTACCATATATAAAACTTTAGTTGACGAATAAATTTGTCACATATTAATCATCCAAGTTGACGAAATTTTTCGTGTCCAAAAATTAGACATGGGTGACGAAATATATTTCGTGGCAAAAAGATGTATACATGGCGAAATTTTTAGTCACCAAACAACAAAATCAACAAAACTTTTCATATATGAACTGCAATAAATTTCGTCACAAAACTTATTGTTCCATATTTTACAATTTAATTGAAATTATTATTTCACAAATATCCGTACTCATATCATAATAGCCTTCAAATATTCTAACAAATCCACTAGCTATTATACACCACTCCACAAAACAATTCAGTAACCAATCTATCTATACTATATATTAAGCAAAATGAGGTTTCTAACCCTCAAGACCTGTGGAAGCTCCAATATGCCAATCCTAATTTTTTAATTTTTTTGTTTTTTTTAAAAAAAAAAAAATTAACCTCAGCATTTATTAGCTTCTCGTAACCCACAAGACTTTTTGACTTCTCTCATAATTACTGCAGTACCTTTTCCAAAACAAATAATTTGTATATTAAAAAAAAAATTAAAAAAATATAAATATCTATATCTATATCTACCTATATATTTATATCGATCTTTAACCCACAAGTTTTGTGGGAGTTCTAATATCTGAACCTTAATTTCTTAATTTTTTTGATTTTTTTTGAAAAAAAAAACTTAACACTTATTAAATTATTCCAAGTCTTTTTAACTTCTCCAATTCACACATTCTTTTTAACTTTTCACATACCTATTGCAAACAGTGAGTCTCCTTTTTGTTTTCTCCTGCTTGACTTCCCACTTCTACATTTTCAACTTCAGTAACCACGTATGCAAACAGTAAGTCTTCTTTTTGTTTTCTCCTTCTTGACTTTTCTTTTTGTTTACTGTTTTAATATTATAGTTAGATAGCGCATAAAAATATTTATGATTTGTCTAGCGGAATAAAAAATTATAATTTGATTTTTTAATATGATTGAAGTTAGATAAATATAAACCCTCACAAAGAGAAAAATGTGATTATAATTAGTTGAATGATTCCTTTTTTTTTTTTTTTAATGTGATTGTAGTTAGTTTAATAGTTCTTTTTTTCCATTTATTTATTTTATTATGGGAAAAATGTGATGTGATTGTAGTTTGTTCAATGACTCTTTTTTTTAATATCATTGTTATAGTTAGTTCAATGGTTTTTTTTTTTTTAATGTTATTTAATCTTTTTATTTACTATTTTAATTTTATTTTTAATATGATTGAAGTTAAATAAACATAAACACTCACAAAGAAAAAAATGTGATTGTAATGTGATGTGATGTAGTTTGTTCAATGGCTCTTTTTTTAATATGATTGTTGTAGTTAGTTCAATGGTTTTTTTTTTTTTAATGTTATTTAATCTTTTTATTTACTATTTTAATTTTATTTTTAATATGATTGAAGTTAGATAAACATAAACACTCACAAAGAAAAAAATGTGATTGTAGTTAGTTCAATGGTTCTTTTTTTTTAATGTGATTATAGTTAGTCAATGATTTTTTTTTCATTTATTTATTTTTTTTATTATGAAAAAAATGTGATGTGATTGTAGTTTGTTCAATGGTTCTTTTTTTAATGCGATTTAATCTTTTATTTACTGTTTTAATGGTTTTTCTTTACAATTATTTATGAAAAAAATATGATTGTAGTTAGATAGCATAAAAATATTTGTGATTTGATTTGATTTTTTTCTGATTTGATTTTTAAAGTACCAATTATTGATAATGATTAGATTGTATTTTGAAAAAAAAAATTGTAATTGATTTTTTTAACTCACTGTGCGTTTTGAAAAAAAATTATTGTGTTTTTTAGCTATCAATTCACTTAATTTGTGATTTGATTTTTAACTCATTGCGTTTTTTGAAAAACAAAATGGATTGTACTCATTAGGGTCACATAATGTACCAATTATTGATGATAATTAGATTGTATTTTGACCCAAAAAAAATTGTAATTGATCTTTTTAACTCACTATGTTTTTAACTCACGGGTGATAGGCTAGTTTATATTATAAATCAAAATATATCCATCAAACAAATTTAATAATAATTCATTAAGTATAACAAATACACCATCATAGCAAATCTCAAAATGAACTAAGTATCAATCGACAAAAAAAATAACACTTGATCTTGATTTACAAGTAAAACTAAGTATCAATCCACAAAAAATTGTCAACACTTGATCTTGTTTTGCAAGTATGCTTCCAAATGTCATCAAAAACTAATCTACAAAGAAAATGAAAAAGGAAAACATTAATATATTATCAATTATATCTAAACTAATATATAAATAATTTTATTTTATAAACCAATTTAGCAAAAAATGAATTTTTTTAATATTGGACTTTTATCTGTCCTAAATCACAAAAAGCAGTTGAACTAACTGAGGGCAAGTGAATCAAGTGAAATGAACAAATATGAACCTGCCAATGTTGAAAACAATCAAGCAACATGATGACTTTTATTGTCATATAAAATGGTTCAATGACACTTGGAATTGAAATCAAAGGTGGTCCACTATTATGCAAGCATCATACCCAGTTGGTGAGCAACTAACCAAAAACATAATAAAACAACTATACAAATAAACATAGGAAGGAACAAAACCAATTTACGCCCCCTAAGCTTCCATCCCTTGAACTAGCATACATTCCATTCATCAGCAACAACTAAACACACTCTACATCAGCAGCAGAACGAATATACACTCCATTTATTAGCAGCAGCAAATATACACCTCAGTAGTAGCAAAATAATATGTTTTAGCTAATTCTGAAAATTTAATAACATATGCTCTATAAACTCAAATCCATTCAAGTTCCTAACTAAATTAACATACTTGAAAGCTTAATTTCCTAAGACTAAGTTTGAATCATGATCTTCAATTTTCTACAGCATGACAAACATAGAATTACTAAGTCTTTCGCTTTAATATTGCATTTTAGGCCAACACATCCCAAATGAAACCATATTTTTTAAAACCAATCTCAAAAATAAAATTACTTGTTCACAAAATAATTATTTCTCATAACTCCTTAAATAACCACAAAGAAAAACAAAACGTAAAAATAAAATAATCTACCAAAGAACATTATATGATTACATTCTAATAGTATATAAATATTTGTGGTGGAGATCCCAATTACACAAACATATGTGTTCAATACAAAATACTTCACACAACCAAAGTGAATAAACTTCTAAATGGAAAAGAAAAACTATTAAAAGATTAAAATAAATGGCTGTGGTGTTAATGCAAGAGGGATTGGCACATAGGTTCCTTATTGGTAAAATGTAGCATAATTGAGTCTGAAAGTGTAACTTTCTTAAACTATTGTGCTTTAACCAATATATAGGTCTATTGTCACTCAACCATCAACAAAAACCAAAGCAATAAATAAGGTAAAACCCATCAACTCACAACAAGATAAAAGAAAACATTTAGAGAATTTAGCGCAATGTTCACTCAACCCTCAACAAAATGCTCCCTAATATAAGTAACTTTAATATCTTACTGACACTAGATTGAGGAGGTTGCCTCCCTCTGTGCCTCTACATCGACATCAAGAGGCTGTGAGTGTTGGGTCTCTACATCGTCATGTAGTGACATCAAAGAACCCCCATTCGAAACAAAAATTGCCTCGTGTGAAGGTTGAAGAGATGGTACTAGTAGTATTCGTGCATAAAGTTTTCACTCATCTTCTATTATCCTCTCCAATTAAAGTGATGATAAACCAACTATCATTTTTTAATAAACTCAAAAACCTTCTCTACCTCTTATTGTCTATCTGAACACGATATATGAGAACATGAATGACAAGACACTGAAGAAGTTTGCTCCTCAATCGAATCCAATTAACTGATTCATCCACCTCATACTACCAAGTTTTGAAAATATGAGAAACCCCTTTCCTATTTATTTCTACACTTAGATTAGCACTGTTTTAACAACTAGAAAGGGTGTAGTTTAAATTAGTGTCAATCCCACCCTTTTCAGTAACTGTTAGCCACATAACACACTCAAATTGTATCAATTGTCACAATAACAGAGGTTATAATTGTAAGATATTTTACAAGTAATTCAATGGAAGAGAAACAAGAACTTAAAATGGTCCATATTACCTCTAACTCAGCCTCTGCAAGAGCAATTCGTGATGAGGGACTCCAGTGAACTGGTTTTTTTCCTCTATATACCCTTGAAGGGCCATCTCACCAAACTCCTCAATCCAGTAAAGGAAAGGGTGCAGAAGAAACAACAGCTAAGCAACTCAACAAATTATAACATCAGCATGAAAAAGATAGAAACACCCTTTCATCTGCAACTATATAGTGGTGTCTCTTCAAGTGTGGTATATATGTCCTAAAGAGTGATAACAATCAGAAACATTAATAGAATCCCAGAATTAATGGCACCTCAGAGAGTTATAGTTCATCCTACAGATTTATAACACTACATTGCCACAGGAACTTCACAACTTAAATTTAATGTTGAGAATCCACAGAAAAGAAACTTTTCAAAAAGTCGTACAAGGTACCTGAGCAGCCTCATAATTTGGATCAAGAGTCAGATAAAGATGATCCTAGTCTCCCCATACTCTAAATCGCTGTAAAAATTGAACATATATGCTTAATATTCGAGCATCCCCTAAACTAAAAATTAGCAGTGATATGCAAGCAAAAAGGAATTTTTTTGGTGAAAAATAAGTATACACTAAGAACAATTATTAACTTTACAAAGACTACAGAGGCCATATGTTAAAGATTACTTTGGTGTTTTATAATGGATACCAGCAATTTAAGCAACCAACCTTAAATGAAGCCATTTGTGTCTTAATGGTGGTTTTTACAAACATGAATGTGCCTTTGCTCTCAATTTCACTGATGTGAGCTCCTCTCTAACATAGTGCTCCAATGACTGCAACACTAAAATAACTCAAAACAGCAATCAAATCTTAAATAAAAAGTAGAAGGAAAAAAGAGAGGGAGATAGATTATGCCAAAAGAGCGAGAAAAAGAGAGGTATGGAGAAAACTTAGTTCTTAATACTACCAAAAGTTTTGATAATTCATTACACTAAACCAATGAGCCCTATATATAGGCTTTTTCTACAAAAGGAAAAAAAATAAGTGAAAGCCTAAATTAATTTTTTTTTTTTAATCTTAAAATAAATTTGAACTTCTAAATAAATACTCTTATGTGAAGATCTTGTCTTCCTTGATCTCCATCAACCTTTGAGCTTCCAACACTCATAAATTAGCAATCCAACTGTACAAATCAAATATGGTTCATGCAACAATTGCAAAGGTGACTTTTTATCTTACTAAACATTGAAAAAAAAAAATGTAAATATAGTATTTTTCAAAAAAAAATGCAAATATATAATGATAGTCAATGAATCTTACTACAAGTGATCACATTGGATTACAGTAAAATGACATAAAGCCTCCAACTTTCAATATAGCCTGCCATAGGCAATATGTCAATAAACTTTACTGTTTGCAGTTAATTGGAAGCATCATTGTCAACAGATCATAATACCATGAGAGTTTAAATTAGATGGAAACACTACCAAAAAAACATCATATAAAAAAATACTTGCCTCTCAACTCAAGGCCATGACAATTCCAACCAGGCATATACTTTATAGTTTTTCGAAGAAGCTACTGCGGAAAAAAAGAGAGAGTAAATACGAAACAACAATAGCTATATTAATATTTTTGTGCTTTAGTATGTATAACGTTGACAATGTACAAATAAATTATGCAACCTTCAGATCATAACAATTACCCCAAAAAAGTGTTCAACATGTCAGGAAATGTTGTAATGCTCGCTCAATATTGGACACTACCAATCTGAATATTGCATGCACTAAGGGTGCAAAATACACGCACTTGATGCCTCTTAGCATCCATTAAGCTCACCAAAAGAATATTGCATTCACAATTTTAACATTTTCCAAGAGAGCCAAGTCACCTCAAAGATGGATCAACTTTACTAAAATTATGAATCAGTAGTATAAAAAAGGATACGAATTTATTTAATTCAACTAAGAAAGGTTGAAGGATCGTGTAGACATATAAATGTATCGTATGACCATGTGCTGTTAATTTTGAAAGGATGAACATTAATATGAAAGAAAGGGAGAGAAGTTTATGTTGAAAAAAAGGATGAAAATTATTGTGAGTTTGAGATTGCCTCTAGTTCCTTAATGTTTGAGTACAATTACAAAAATAGGTTGGAAAACCAATTATAAATGAAGAAAATATTGAGGTTACTATGACAAGATGTATGTCTAAGAAATTGTGAAAGAAACTCACAAAATTCTAATAACCATTTCCTTTTCTTTTTTCTTTTTTGTAGTTGCTATAATTAAAATAATCAAAGTAAAATTGCTACTAGTTTTCTAAATAAACAAATTTATTGGCATGTTTTTGATTGTTTCCCAATTTCTTTTTCCCCAATTTTTGGATGCCATGGAAGAAAAAGAAGAAAATCCAAAACATCCCCAAAAAAGTTCATCTGTTTACAAATTGAAGAGTTTGAAGTTATAGCACCTAGCCATATAATTCACCAAAAATATTTTGGATGCAACAAAAAGTACTCTGCAAACACAGTCAAAACCCATATCCCCTGCGCAATGCTCAACTAAAAATAATGTCATAATTACATATAAACAATTAATTTAAGATTGTTAAGGTTTTGGAAATTAAGGAAAACAACAAAATTAGTTTTGAAAATTAAGAAAAACAAAGATAGAAAAATAAAGAAATTGTGTGTGTGCGTGTGTGTGTGCGCGCGCGTGAGAGAGAGAGAGAGAGGTGGTTTTCTGCTAATGCATCAGAAGCAACTAAGAATCTCCAATTTGCTTCAAATTCCTCAATTCAGATCCAATGTTAAGTATCTAAGGTTGCCATATTTCTGGTGGCGAAGCAGGGCAGAAGTTTTTAACTAAATTGCAGAAAAGCTTTGAACAAAATCCAGGGATGGAAATAGAAGCTTCTCTCACATGCCGAGTGTGAAATTTTATTAAATTCGTGGTTCAAGCTATTCCAGCTTACAACATGGCTTGTTTTCCTATTACCAACGAGTTTCTATGCTAAGCTTAATTCCTACATCACAAGGTTTTCGTAGAGGGGAGATATTGAAGGTAAAGGGTCCATAGGCTGAATTGGGATTTTCTTACCTACGCCAAATTTCAAGGGGAGCTGGGCTTCAGAGATCTGAGATCCTTTAATTTTCCTTTTCGAGCATGTCAAGCTTAGAGAATTCTTCAACATCCAAACTCTTTTTGGGCAAAGATACTTAAAAGAATCTACTTTCCTAGGTCGAATTTCCTACATAGGCTTCCTGGTTATGGTCTAGCCCAATTCAAGGTAGGAAACTTCTTGCCAAAGGTTTAAGATGACAAATTTTTAATGGTGAAAAGTTGATTTCTGGGTTGATAAATGGCTCAAACACTCCTGGTTGCAGAATCCAATCCTCTAGGCCCTCAGGGTGTTGCATTTTGAAGGTTAGAGAGGTCATTAACCTTTTTCAAATTTTGGGAAGGGTCAAAATTGAGAAACATTGTCAACAAGGAGAAGGTAGATCTAATTGGGTGTATTCCCATCTCAAAGAAAGGTTTTGAAGACAAGCTTGTTTGGAATTTTTAACCAACAGGCCAATTCTCTGTCAAATCAAGTTATTAAGTGGCTCACCAAGATTTTCTTCGAGGTAAAATTAGAGAGTCATCATCATGTCAACATTTTACAAACCTCTGGAAATCCATTTGGAGTTTAAAATGCCTCCCAAGGTGCGACATTTATGGTGGAGAGTGTGCAGAAATTGCCTTGCTACTAAAGAAAGTCTTTTCAAAAGGAAGCATTCCTCTCTAACCTCTGCTTCATTTGTTGCATTAAACCAGAATCTGTGGGACATATGTTGTTTGGATGGTCTTGGACCATTGCAGTTTGGTTTGGTTGTGACCAGAACTATAAGGTGTTGGAACAATCTTCTGTATAAATAAAATAAATTGAAACTAAATCAAACAAAATAAAATAAATAACTTACAGAATTTATTTTATCTAACCGAATGGAAAAATAAAAGACCAAGTCGAGTGTGTGACACTCTGTCCTTCAGACAGATTCGGCCCACTTCGGTGCTTACGGACTAATGGCGTCTATCCCCCAGGATACAATGATCTTCACAAATTTGTAGTAGCACTCCAAACAAATTTGTCTGGCGAACTAGAACCTTGTGTTCTATACACGATTTAATTTTCTCTAAAACTAAAATAAAGAATGTATGCAATAGTGCAGAAAATAGGACATCAAAAAATGGATTTTCAAACTGTTTTTGAATGCCCCAACACTGCTGGAAATGTAGGTATTTATAGGCAAAAAAGTCCTGTTCGAACATGTGCAAAATTTGAATGAACAGATGCAGTCCAAAAATCAACAGATCTGCTAGACAAATTGCACTATTTGAACTGTGCAGTTTGTACCGATGTAACTGCAGCAGTTTATGGCAGTTTAAAATCTGTCAAAAAACAGTTTAAATCGGTTTGAAAAGATAACAAAGATAACAAAGATATTAGGACATTATCAAAGGTGCCGAAGCTATTTCACTCGCGTGCTAAATGATAGACAACAATAATTCACTCCACATAAGCACATAATCACATAAGCACTTACGAATTGCATTTCCGGATAATGACCGTCTCGCGGCGTTGCTAGAGTTCCAGTTAGAAACGACAGTGATCAAGTGCCTTTCCAACAGGACTCCCAGAAACCCAAGGATCTAGTCAACATCCTAAAAACTAAATTCCATACCCATATAGTCACATAAACATGTTATCACATACGCACTTAACATCATACATAAGTCTCTAATAAGCGAGACAAACCCATTGTGGTACTAACCACTTCCCGCGTACCCAAAGTATTCGAACCCGGTACGCTTTGATACCAAGTTGTAACACCCTCAAAATAAACCCATAATATCATACATTCAAGATATAGGAAAGAGATATTATATTACAATCATCAGAGTGTTCTTACAAAATGTATTACATATTGACAATAAAAGTAATCGCCCTATGGGCTTACAACTTCCCAAGACAACGCTTGGTTGCAAAAAGAGAGTGCAAACTCTATACAAAGAAAGCCCTTGGCTTGATATACATGTAATACAACAATACAACAAAACAACAAAAGGTGGTCTAATAGCCTCAAGCCTTCCAAGCTACGTCCTTGGAGGTGGCATAACACCTGTACCTGAAAATGATGTCCCATATAGGGTGAGCCAACGCCCAGTAGAGATATGCTAAACATAGTATGAACAGTAACTAAAACGTTAGCAATTGATAAACGTTTAACTCTTACACAACAACTTGTAACACATTACAATCCCATGACTAATATGTCCATGTTCTATTCCAGTTTCCATGTCTTATCAAATTCTCAATTCATAACTATGACTCATAACTTGGCCAATCAATTTAAACGAGATCACATCTCATATCAACAGTATTTCTATTTCAGGCGAGATAATAACTCATTTTAAACATTTTATACCTCATAATAGATACACATTTTAGTACTGTATCAATCTCAGACAAAAACACTTCCATACTTCACAAATGATACACATTTTAGTGTTGTATCAATATCAAACAAAAACACTTCTATACTTCACAAATGATACACATTTTAGTGCTGTATCAATATCAAACAAAAATCCGATTTAGAGGTCCATCCCCCATCTTCCAATAAACCGTGGAGTACATCCCCTATCTCTTCCTACACAAAACAATGTATATAAGCGATTATCATGTACAAATTCGATCAATCAATACAAAATTTTGATGTATTATACCAACCGCCATATTCAATAGCATACTCAACTGATTAGTTTTAGTTTGCCTAATCATCATGCATTGTCTACAACCCTCAAGACTACCCTCCACCGGTAGCCCAAAACAATTATTTCTAAGCAGGTAATAATTGTTATAACAGATAAATTGTCATTATTTTTAAAAGTGAATGATTAATGTATTCCAACTCCACCGTTCCATCTCATAATGAGCAAATTTCTTTATATTCAACTCAATTTCATATTTCCATATCTTCCAAAATTTATTATATAAATTAATTTATCAAAAATTAGGGCTTTTATCCCCCCTTTTCCAATATTGACCCAAAGGCTCAAATATTACTAACAACATCAACAATCTCTATTTTAGACCCAAAACATGTATGGATGAGTCAAATAAACAAAACCCCTCTTTTCAAAATAACACATTGCAAAACCCTAACTTCCCAAATCAAATCATTTAAACAGAAGCCCAACATCTAGGTTAAAGCTCATAAAGATGAGTAGGAATCCCTACCTCAAATGGAGAGGCCAAATGGAGAAGATGAAGGATTTTGAAGGTGCTCCAAAACCAATAATTTTCGAATCAAAATGAAGAGCAAGCCATCCCTTCCTCTTCCTTTCAAGATTTCTCTCTTGTTCTCCTTCCTCTCCTCTCTTATGAAAATGCTTACTCTCACTCTAAACACTCTTAATCTAAACTCAAAATCTAAAAAAACAAATGGAGAGATATGGGAAGAACCATATAAGTTGAGAGGTGAGCTCAATTTATAGGCAACTTGGTGTAACATACTAGTTGGAATTTGAAAGGACAAGTTTGAATATGAATGGACCACTAATAAGGATAGTAAATGAACTACTAATAAGGATATTAAATGAACAAGTTTGTAACCACTAATAAGGATATTAAATGAACCACTAATAAGGATATTAAATGAACAAGTTTGTAACCACCAATAAGGATATTAAATGAACCATTATGAAAATTTAATGGACACTAACCCTTGGTTTCCAAACACAACTAACCTGTTTTAAACCTACCCAACACGACTCAAGACTCATATACAAAGAGTAAATGATGGAAACGGGAAAAAGACAACAACACATCCACGGAACCGAGTCTGAAATACAATTAAACAATGAAGGGAAAACCGGGATCGCTATACAAGTACTGCTGGATATCTAGTATAATTTAGCCCAATGTTACGAGTAAATCAGAGATATCTAAGAACCCTTATAATTGCTTTCCAGTGTTCTACTCTTGGGTTACTCATATATCTACTTAATTTACTTACTGCATAAGCTATATCTGGGCGAGTGCAGTTCATCAAGTACATTAAGCTTTCAATAATTTAGGCATACTCTAATTGAGAAATACTTTCCTGTACATTCTTAGAAAGAAACAAATTAACATCTACTGGTATTCTAGCAAGATGGTCATTATCTTTGCTGAATTTGTCAAGTATTTTTCTCAATGTAATAAGATTGTGACAAAGCATATCCTTCTGATGTTTTGGTAATTGTCATACCAAGAATTACATTAGCAATGCCCATATCCTTCATGTCAAAATGTTTATTCAACATTTTCTTGGTAGTTTTAATCATGTCATTATTACTACCTATGATGAGCATATCATCCACATAAAGACAAACAATGACATGACCTTTGTCTGTGTTTTTAATATAAACACATTTGTCACACTCATTAATTTTAAAACCATTTGACATCATTGCCTTATCAAATTTCTCATGCCATTGCTTTGGCGCTTGTTTTAAACCATATAATGATTTAACCAATTTATACACTTTCTTTTCTTTCCCTGGAACAGAAAATCCTTCTAGTTGTTCCATATAAATTTCTTCATCTAACTCACCATTTAAGAAAGCGGTTTTCATATCCATTTGATGAATTTCTAGATTGTATAAAGATGCAATAGTAGTTAGCATTCTAATGGATGTTATTCTCGTAACCGGTGAGTATGTGTCAAAGTAATCAAGACCTTCTTTTTGTCTATACTTGTTGACCATAAGTCTTGCCTTGTTTCCATAAAGGAGTCTCAGGACTGGACATAGCCTCTTTAAAAGTTAAAGGCTCATTTTCTAACAAAAATGTTAGAAAATCTGGACCAAAAGATTTTGAGGTTCTAGCACGTTTACTACGCCTAAGTTCCTCTTCTTCATTTTGATCTAGCTCTTGCTCTTGATCATGTTCATGTTCTTGATCCTGACTAGTAATAGCATCATGAGATCTTTTATTACTACTAATCTCTTGTCCAGACTTATTTGGAAATACATGTTCAAAGAAAGATGCATTTCGAGATTCAATAATAATATTTATATGCATTTCGGAATGTTCTGATTTATGAATAAAAAACCGGTATGCACTACTATTCTTAGCATAACCAATGAAAATGCAATCAACGGTTTTAGGACATATCTTAGTCTTTTTAGGACTAGGAATAACCACTTTAGCCAAACACCCTCACACTTTTAAGTATTTGTAGGATGGTACTTTTCTATGCCACATTTCATAAGATGTTTGATTCACTTTCTTTCGGGGTACTTTATTAAGTATGTAATTAGCAGAAAGTATTGCTTCCCCCTACAAGTTCTGAGGTAATTCAGAACTTATTAACATGGTATTCATCATTTCTTTTAAAGTCCTATTTTTCCTTTTAGCAATTCCATTTTGCTGAGGTGAGTAAGGAGCGGTGGTTTGATGAATTATTCCATGTTCTTTACAAAACTCACCAAAAGGTGATTCATATTCACCATCTCTATCACTTCTCAGCTTTTTGATTTTCTTACCAAGTTGATTCTCAATTTCATTCTTATATTGAATGAAAGTTTCCAAAGCTTCATCCAAAGGTTCTAAGGCTTCCTGGTTATGGTCTAGCCCAATTCAAGACAGGGAACTTCTTGCCAAAGGTTTAAGATGACAGATTTTTAATGGTGAAAAGTTGATTTCTGGGATGATAAATGGCTCAAACACTCCTGGTTGCAAAATCCAATCCTCTAGGCCCTCGGGGTGTTGCATTTTGAAGGTTAGAGAGGTCATTAACCTTTTTCAAATCTTAGGAAGGGTCAAAATTGAGAAACATTGTCAACAAGGAGAAGGTATAACTGATTGGGTGTATTCCCATCTCAAAGAAAGGTTTTGAAGACAAGCTTGTTTGGAATTTTTAACTAACAAGCCAATTCTTTATCAAATCAAGTTATCAAGTGGATCACCAAGATTTTCTTCGAGGTAAAATTAGAGAGTCATCATCATGTCAACATTTTACAAACCTCTGGAAATCCATTTGGAGTTTAAAACGCCTCCCAAGGTGCGACATTTGTGGTGGAGAGTGTGCAGAAATTGCCTTGCTACTAAAGAAAGTCTTTTTAAAAGGAAGCATTCCTTTCTAACCTCTGCCCCATCTGTTGCATTGAACTAGAATCTGTGGGACATATGTTGTTTGAATGGTCTTGGACCATTGCAGTTTGGTTTGGTTGTGACCAGAACTATAAGGTGTTGGAACAATCTTCTGTGTAAATCAAATAAATTAAAAATAAATCAAACAAAATAAAATAAATAACTTACAAAATTTATTTTATCTAACCGAATGGAAAAATAAAAGACTAAGTCGAGTATGTGACACTCTGTCCTTAAGACAGATTCGCCTCGCTTCGGTGCTTACAGACTAATGGTGTCTATATCCTAGGATATAATGATCTTCACAAATTTGTAGTAGCACTCCAAACAAATTTGTCCGGCGAACTAGAACCTTGTGTTCTATACTCTTTTTAATTTTTCTCTAAAACTAGAATGAAGAATATATGCAATAGTACAGAAAATAGGACAGCAAAAAATGGATTTTCAGACTATTTTTGGATGCCCCAACACTGCTGGAAATATATGTATTTATAGGCAAAAAAGTCCTGTCCGAACAGGTTCAATTTTGAACCGAACAGGTGCAAAATTTGAATGAACCGATGTAGTCCAAAAATCAACAGATCTATTGGATAGATTGAACTATGCAGTTTGTACCTGTGTAATTGTAGCAGTTTGTGGTAGTTTAAAATCTATCAAAAATAGTTTAAATATGTTTGAAAATAAATTTGTTGAGAATCAAATGAACAGGTATGAAACTGTCTGAATAGATATCATACAAAATTCAAACAGATCTGTAACTAAACTGTCCAGATTTTGAACCTGTCTGGACAGTTGTGAATCTGTCCGGATTTGAACAGAATAATAAACTGTTTGGACCGAAAAATCTGTTATGGAATTTGGTTTTGAAAAGAGGCACAAAATTATGGACAAAAATTTGAATTTCAAATTCAAATTTGGAATTAAATTCCTAAAATAATTTTTTGAAAAAATTCAAAAGAATTTTGTCCAAAAAATTAACATTGGAACCGACCCGACTCGGGCACGGCTCGGCTCCGCCGAACGGACGGTGGTGGCGGCGCGTGTGCTGGTTTGGGCTAAGGTTCATTTTGTCCATAATTGCTCCCTTCTACAAACTTGGGGTGCCTCTTGGGGCCCAACCCAAGTGTTGTAGTCTAGAGCTTATATGCATACACAAGCTCTCTTAAAGTTTCAATATGGGACAACCTATTTCAAAGAAACCCACATTTACTTCTTTAACTATTCATTCCACGAACCCGAAAACGACGTCAACTTCCCATTCACTTATAAATGGTTTTGACGAACCGTCTTCACCGTGTGACTTGCCATGCGGGAAGGAGCACGTCACCTCTTCAGACTCACCCCAAAAGACGTTTGGGGCCCACTCTATTTTGGGCTCAAAATTAGTCCAAAATAAACCTTATAAACCAAATTTTCCAACACAAGGTTGATAAGACATCTATCACTTCTGTGACACTATAGTTTCCTACTATTTTCGAGGACAAAGGCTAAAGCAATGAGAACCCCCATAGGATTCGTTATATAACTATGATAGCTTGGCATATTTGGAAGGCTAGAAATGAATTTTTTTTAATGGTATTCCTCTAGATCCGTACTTACCTGCCAAAACAGCAACCCTGTTGACGACCAGTTTCTTTCAACCAACTCTTCACCAACAAACTGGTCTCCTCCTCCAATAGGTGGTTTCAAATTGAATTAAGATGTGGCCATGGACAAGAAGCGTAATAAATCCTCAATTTCTGTTGTTATCAAAAATTGGAAGAGGGATTTGATTGACGGCATTGCCAAACCAGTCCTCATTTCTTTGACCATGCAATGTGAAGCGTTAGTTGTTCAAGAGGCTTGTTTGTTTGCCATTACAATGGGTCTTATTCCAGCCTATGTCAAGAACGATAGCCAGGTTGTGATTCATTTGTGTCTCTGAAACAGTACCACCTTGGGAAAGAATGGCAATTTTTTAAGACATTTAAGGATGTGTAGCAGATCGATTTCAACTTTGTTTGGAGGCCTCAAGTATGCAACAAAACAGCTCACTAGAGTAGCTCGAGCGCACTTACATGGCAAGCTTTATGCGAATTGGTGTTTGAACCCACCTCCTGCACTTTCTAAGTGCCTTCTGTTTCATATTTCATGTCCTCCTTTGTAGTCTTTATTTATTATAAAAATAAAAACTTAATTTGACATGCTCTTTTGAACAGCATAGAATTCCTATACTTCTCTGTTTGTGGTCGATTATCAAACTGGACACGTTGTCCAGTAATCAAGTAAAATTGGACATTTTTTAATTACCTAAAAAGTTAAGCTACAAACCATCATATCCCATTGTAATTTGACGATTTTACCAATTTGAAAATCACAAATTCTCCTTTATTTTGCAGGTGAGAGGTTTATGAAAGAAGAAAAGTCTCCAATTTCTCCACCTCTGCTATTCCCTTTCAACATAACTCCTTTACGGATTTCATTGCTTACTGAGGTTTGAGTAATGAAACTGCACAGATAAATACACAGAATAAATCCAAATAAATCCAGATAAATACACAAAATAAATCCAAAATACACATTACTTTACTATTTTATTCCTAGCCAATGACAAGACAACCCGTGGGGTTCCAACTAGCAGTAAAATAAGAACATCTCCAATCCATCATCTTTTCTTTCATTAAATTTAAATTTGATGAAAAAGTATTAAAAAATCATCTCCAATCCTTTCATCAAACGTTCATCAAATCAAGGGAGAGTCTTTTTTTTGTCCCCATCAAATTGAGAATTCATCAAATCCTTCAAATTTAAATTACAAAAATAGGTTGGAAAACCAATTATAAATGAAGAAAATATTGAGGTTACTATGACAAGATGTATATCCAAAAATTTGTGAAAGAAACTCACAAAATTCTAATAACCATTTCCTTTTCTTTTTTCTTTTTGTAGTTGTTATAATTAAAATAATCAAAGCAAAATTGCTACTAGTTTTTCTAAATAAACAAATTTATTGACATGTTTTTGATTGTTTCCCATTTTCTTTTTCCCCAATTTTTGGATATCATAGAAGAAAAAGAAGAGAATCCAAAACATCCCCAAAAAATGTCATCAGTTTACAAATTAAAGAGCTTGAAGTTACAGCACTTAGTCATATAATTCACCAAAACTATTTTGGATGCAACAAAAAGTACTATACAAACATAGTCAAAACCCATATCCCCTGCACAATGCTTAACTACAAATAATGTCATAATTACATAAACAATTAATTTAGGATTGTTAGGGTTTTGGAAATAAAAGAAAAGAACAAAATTAGTTTTGAAAATTAAGAAAAACAAAGATAGAAAAATAAAGAAATTGAGTGTGTGTGTGTGAGAGAGAGGGGGGACCTATAACTGAAATTGTGTTTCAGGAGATAGGCAAATTGCTAGTGCCAAGAAAATGGTAATAGAGGTGCTGGTAAGTGCGAAAAATGAGTAATGGAAAACAAATACAAAGATTGAGAAAGAGGAGTAATGGAAAACAAATACAAAGATTGAGAGAGAGAGAGAGAGAGAGAGAGAGAGAACTCCATACAAAACAATGGAGGCTGATCAAATACTCGAAGCAAAGCCGGCGGCGCTGACGCTTGCTCGAAGATGTGACGTCGGCGATGATGCTGAAGGAGGAGAAGACGTCGGCAACGGCGCTAAAGAAGGACAAAGGGCGCTGAAGGAGGAGTAGCGAAGGAGAGCTAACATGTGTTTAGAGAGAGGGAGAGAGAGAGAGAGAGAGGAAAACTGACAAACATAAAAAAAGGGGGAAAATTTAGTAGCCATTTTTTTTTCATTACCCGCTCAATATCTCAAAATTCTTCTTTCAAAATTTTTGACAAAATAATTTCCTCAGCAAAAAAGTCTCAAAATATTAAAAATTATTACCCACGAAAATATATTCCTCACCAAATGATCTCAAAATATTTAAAATCATTGGTGACGAAAATATATTTCTCACTAATAATTTTATAATTGGTGACAAATGTTTTCCTCATGAAAAGTCATAAAAATTTGGCATGACCCAAAAAATTTAGCGGGAAAATTTTCAGTGATGAAGCTTAATTTTTCCTCACATAAAAGGAATAATTTATTGACAAAAATAAATTTCCTCACCTATTATTTTTATTTTCCTATTATATGTGACAAAATTTATAATTCCTCACAGATTATTCTTATTTCGTGATGAAATTTATTTTCTTCACTAATTTTCGTCACTATAGGTTACTTTTGTTGTAGTGAGGAATTCATTCTTCATCATCATTTTGACCTCAAACCATGAGTGTGAGTGTGTGTGTGTGTGTGTGTGTGTGTGTGTGTGTGAGAGAGAGAGAGAGAGAGAGAGAGAGAGAGAGAGAGAAATTGAGATCAAGTAAAAGAATTGAAGGGAATTTGGAGGAATTGGCATGGGAATTTAAAGTATTGACCCTCTAGACTCTAATTAAAGAATTGAGGTAACAATTCAACCCATGAGCTAAGTGTATGAGTCAATAAGAGTACGAATTCAAGTGAGTTAGATGGCTTAATACAAGAATAAAGCTAGGATTGAAGAATATAAGTCATACCATGCATGCATGCATTAAGTTTCAAGAATTCTCACATGCATGTAGTCATTCTAGCTTGGCTTTGGAAATTCATCAAGTTCTACATTATTTTGCCTCAATTGATCATGTTTTGGAAGGAAAGAATTTGTATCAATTCATGCATGTTCTATATATTGCATTTCAAGTTGAGTTTGGAATAATTCACTTACTTTTAGGCCTTGATTTTGCGAAATGGATTTCAATTCATGATGTTATACAAGTTTAGACACGTTTTCTCAAGTTTTGGACCTAAAGAATGTGTTTTGAAGCTTTGAATTTGAGTTTTGAACTTGGGAAGCAAATCTGGAAATTCCAGGATTCGCACTCTTTGCTCAAGCGGTGGAATCTGCGCTCGAGTGAAGAATGCAAGCTCCCAGTACTTTTGCAAAGTTTAAGGGTTGGCTTGAGCGACAAAAGTTGCACTTGAGTGACCACCTTATGTCTTGAACCTTGACTCGAGCGACCAAAGTTGCGCTCGAGCGTAAAATTCAAGCTTTTAGTACTTTTGCAGACATGAGCCTTCACTTGAGTAACTAGAAGTTGCGCTTGAGCATAAATTGAGAGCTCTCAGAAGTTTTGCAGACCAAGGGGTCCGCTTGAGCAACCAAAGTTGCACTCAAGCGAACTGCACTGTTTTCAGAAATTTGTTTGAGTGTTTCAAAGTACGTTTTTGCATCCTCATTGCATCTAAGGCATTCCTAGGCCACGTTTAAGCTACAATAATGAGGATAAGATTTAGAAACACATGCCAAGAATGAAGAATAATAAGTTTAGCGTTGTTACCACGTGTGTTCAAGTGTATTTTTCATGTGTTTGTAGGTCACGTGTTATCACCTGCCTGATCGATCTATTTTGTACAAGTGATCTGTTCTGCTATTGGAGCTATTTGTGAGTAACAACTCTATACAGCTATGTTTGATTATAAGTATTTTCTAACTGAAGTGATATGATCTGTTTTTTGAAATACTATTTTATGAACCATGAATGAATATCCATTTTTTTTTTCTGAAATGTATTTGTGGCATCCTTAGTTCACGTGGCCCTCGCCTGAAGGTAACAATACCGTGGCTTATATTCATGTGGCCCTTGCTCAAGGGTAACAATACAGTGGCCAATATACATGTGGCCCTCGCCCAGGAGTAACAATACTGTGGTCTATGGTCATGTGGCCCTCATTTCGAGGGAAAGAATATTGTGGCCTATGTTCACGTGACCCTCGCCTGGGGGTAACAATACCATGGCTATTTGTGCACAAGATATTAACCTTTATGGTCATCGGTACCGACTATACATGTGGGTTTTATGACCAATTTGATCTGATAGCTAATGGATGTACCATATATGTCTGCTCATGAATTCTGGACAAGTATGTGAATCTGAATCTGTTTTTGATATGAACTCTAATTTCCGGATCTGTTTTGAACATCATTCATAAACCACTTTATGTTGGTGTTATTTACTAGTCTCCAGCTCACTGTATTGTTTATGTATGTAGGTGATCAGGCACGGGACCAGGCCTAAGATGCTAACTGTAGATACCCAATTTTTGACCGTCCTTCAGACTTAGGCGCCTCAGGTTGATTGCTCGAGGATGAAGGCTATGTTATGCAAATGTTCGATTTCTTCAGCAATGAGAGTGTCAAATCCTAACCTTACACCCTTTTTGGACCAAAACTATTTTGACCAAAATGATTTTAGACCTTAAAACCCTCTCTTTCAAAATCTTTTTGCCAAAGTTTCTACGATGTTCCGAGGCTCGCATTTTATTAAATATTGCGCTTTTCGATAAACCAAGCAAGGACAAAGTGGAAATAAATGAAAGAGAGATGAAATCTTCGAAAAATCTTTCAAAACACCTTATTTAGGGGTTTGGAGTTGAAGAAAATAGGAGGGGATGGAAGAAAACAAGTTGAGGAGAAGTTAAGCATGAATCACCTTATGATCGAAACTGAGCAGTCTTCACTAAAATAGGCATATCTGTTTACACACTTGGAATTTTGATGTAAGGCTGCCACCATTGGAAATAATACTTTTGGGGCTTCAATTTAGACTCAATAATGACTTGCAAAGGAGTCCGAACGAAAGGAGATATGCCCATTTAAAGTTGGACCTGGAGAGCAGATTTTTCTAGCCGGCCACTGGTGGAGTTTACTGGCTATGGATGGGCTTTGACGGCCATGTGTCGGCCATGAATGGCTTTTGTCGGCCATGTGTTGTCCAAGGGTGACTTTTTTCAGCCACCAGTGGTGGCCAGTCGGCCACTGGTGTCAAAAGGCAGTTTTTATGCAAATATTTTCCCTCAAGCTATTCCACACTGCTCCAGCTATCCTATATGGATATTTTCGACTTGAGCTCACATTTTTCTATATATAGAGGGCCTTCTCTATTGTTTTCAAGGTTGGAAAAATTTTGGCAGTCTCTCTCTCTACAATTCTCTCTTTCTAGAATTCTTTCTCTCTCTCCTGAACTTTTATGCATACAAGTGTTGATACACTTCAAGTTTGCCTATCAACCCTTAACCAAAGTTGCTTATATTTGGGCTGAGGTTACTTAGCACCCTTTTTGAGCTCTAGAAGGTGGTCTTCACTTGCTTTGTTGCCTAAATTGCGCCTTGCCTTCAAGAGGTATAACTCTTGCTTAGATAGCTTGTTTTACTTACTTGCTTCACCATCTTTTTCTATTGTTTTTGGACTGTTTTTGGCCTGGTTTTGAACTGTAAAATGCTCTGATTTTATGACCTAAAAATGGTGGTTTGAGGCCATTTTTAGTTAAGGGGTGGTTCACCCTTCTTGTCTCTTTGCTTGTATTGCTTTTGAGCCTTTGTTTATCATCTTTCAAACCAACTTTTTTGGGCCTTTTAACCACTGAATTTTAGAGGTTTTTCAGTGGCAAAAAACTTATTTTGAGGTCCAAATTTGGAGGGGTTAGCCACCCATCCTTGTGTCTTGTTTGCATGCTTAGTTAGCTTCACATGTTAGCATGATTTTTTAGCTTAACTTAGCTCAAGTCCAGCATGTTTTAGCCTTTGAAATAACCTGTTTTAGCTATGTTTTTGGCTGGCTAGTTTGTTTGAGTCTTGTTTTGCATAGTTGTAGTGCAACCCCATGCATTAGCTTAATGTTTTGGCTTTTCGTGGATTAAGTCCAGCATATTTTAGACCATAATTAGGGATGTTTTGCCTCTGTTTTTGGTCATTTGTTTCATTTGAGCCTTGCATGGCATGGTTGTAGTGTTAATTCCTTCACTAGTTTAGTGTTTTAAGGCTTTAACTAGCATTGGTGTGAGTCGGTTGCATGTTTTTTAGTGCTTTTATCACTCAATTTCAGCACATACAATCTCTGCAATCTCCCTCATTTCTTCACTTTTTCATTTGTTTTAAGGGTTGTTTCAACCTTAGGGTTGTTTAAGCTTGAGGTTGAGGCTTATGCTTAATGGTTTAATCCTCATTTAAGGGTTCATTACCAACGGCATGAAGCTTCTCTCATGCCTTAAACTACCCCTTGGTTGACACTTCTTTCACTTTAGAAGACACTCACCGATGGACAAATTGATTAATGAATGGTTTAGTAATTAAAATGAGTGAACAAAATTGGCAAGTAAAAGTGTGCAAGATAAGTATTCTTTGTGTTACATTACATGTGTTCAAATCGAAAGTTAATTTGAACACAAGGAGAATGGGACATTTCATAGTCAAAGTGATGAATTGTGTCATTTTCCTAGGTCACCACTGCCCTTGATCATGCATGATAGGGTGGTGGTCTTTTTGGTCTTGTTTGTGCATTTATTGAACTTGTACAAACTTGGTCCCTTAGTCATCATGCATGAAAATTGTTTGATTAATGGTTTGAGGGCCAAAAGTTTCTCTCCTTTGAGCTTGTGTGATGATAAAGAGGGTAAACAGTACAAACAACCTGTGAGAATACATTGTTTTGCTCTATTTTGCTTTTTGTTGTAGCATGCAAGTGTGAACCAGCAGTGGCCGATCGGCCACCAATGGTAGCCGATAGACCACCATTGGTAGCCGACTGGTCCCTTGTCCCTCTTGTCGGCCATTAGTGATTTTTGCACAATGTGTTGGTAAGATGAAACAGAGGTGTTCTGAAAGTTGGCAGAATTTTCAGTGATCAAATGTGCAAACAGAGGCTCGCAGCAGCAAAGCAGTGGCTCTTCGGGTGTGGAATCGAGCATGTGCATGCATATTCATCACTTCCCGGGGCTAAGAAGTTGATTACTTAGTTTACTTGCAATTGACTTGTAATCCATTAATTAGCGAAGTAGTTAATTAGATGTGATGTAATTACTTGATTAGTTAACTAGAATAGTTAATTAGTTTCGGTATGTAATAATTAGTTAGCTTAATTAGCGTAGCTAGTTAGCTCTTACTCATTCGGACCCTCCATCGCGAGGGCATAATGTTGTAATAAGTGTGCGTGCGTGTGTGTATGTCTTCCAACCCCACGTCTTTCTCCCTTTTATTTAATTGCTTTTGATGGTTAGATTAGGCCCATGTTTCAATTAGCATATCGCATGCTTGCATCCATTCATATTGTATTGCATGCATCGAGGCTTGGCGCATCATTCAAACTGCATTGTTATTTCAATATCTTATTTGAATACGTGTTTAATCGCATGTTGTTCGAATCGATTCATATGCCACATTAGTAGCCGAGCCTATTAATTGCATATTGCATGTGTTGCATTAGACATCTTGTATAGATAGGATCATGCATCTTTCTAACTAGTTTCTGTTTTGGCTTGGAGTACTCGGTGAGTTTTTTACGCTTTAGCATACTTGCATGAGTGTGATTGCCATATTGCCATGATTAGCATGCTTGCCATGAGGCTATGTGCTTAATGCTAAACTGCTTGAATGCCTACGGATGAAGGCTTTTTGTTTGAATTGGAACGATTTAACAAATGTATGTTTTAAGCCCACTTTGTTGAGTGGCAAATCATTATGTTTTAAGCCCACTATGTTTGTTGGCAAATCCGCAAACTTTAAGCCCACTTAAGGTGGCAAATTCAAACCATTTTCGCAAACAAACATGAGTTGAATTGTTCCAAATTGAGCAAACTAGTCTATACTTGCTTTTGCGCATCACATAGTAATGTTAGCTAATAACCGGAATAAGAATACATAATGTTTATAAAAACTCATATCATGATTAGTAGAGGCCGATCTTTGATCGGGCGAGCGAGGTTGCTCAATTCATGACCTTCCCCTCTCGTACCTAAGTTCCCGATCCGAGGCGACTTTGGTGATGACGGATACATGGCCTTTGGCACGAGTCAAGGTTTCCTAAATTTTTCTAAAAACAAAATATTTAGGTAGCGACTCTGTATCTGGCAAAGCAGTCCAATTTTGGCATTATTTGATTTAAAAATCGATTTTCCAAAAAAGGTTTTCCGAATTTAGACTCTTTGGTGTTTATCAGTTTCACATTGCACTTTGTGAGACTAGATTCAGAACCATGGGAGTCTAAACTGTGAGACCTTTCTTTTCAACCCTTTCTGAAAGGCGGGGCGCGGAAAAAGGCGAGTCCACACTAGCCTAGAGTTTTGTTTTGTTAAGCCAACCACCGTGTCTCTCGAGGAGGTTCCAAAATGCTTAAACTGGTCAAATTTGTGAACCAAGTCTAAGTCTATTATTTTCCTTTGTTTAAGACTGAACAAGTTTTCAAGCTTTTACCTTCTTCTATTTGCCTAAATAGTTTTTGGTACACTCTATATTTAGAGCTAAGTCCCTTTGACTTATCTGTATTGGTGATGTAAGACGAACGTAAATATGATGTCATATATATTTTAAATGTCATGTCTCATGTATGTCTATATAGCTTTATAGACATTGTATTTGATGTTTGCTTCCGCCAGCCCCTTTAATTTAGTTAATTTGTTTCAAAGGCCTTCGGTAATCCCTAGATTAGTGGTTGGTTACAATGCTAAACTTATAAGGGCGGGTTTGGGTCATGACAATCTCTCTCTCTCTCTCTCTCTCTCTCTCTCTCTCCACCTATACATACATATATACGTGTATCTATGAAGTAAAGCAATCAAATCCATATTTCTACTCTGTATCCATCATAATATCACTTTGAAGCCATTTTTTTCTTGTCTGTTCAGTTTTGATTTTTGAAGTTAATGCTTCATCATTGTTCATTGATATTTAGACAAAATAGAGGATTTGAAGCTAAAATTGATTCTATTTTGCACAAGATCTCTCTCTCTCTCTCTCTCTCTCTCTCTCTCTCTCTCTCTCTCTCTCTCTCTCTCTTCTTTAGAAGTCTTTATCTGAATATAGGCCACCTATGGATTAATCTATAAGGTCATGAGTGAATTTTGGAATTATTTTTCTATTTATTATGTTGATCTAGACAAAGAATTTGACTGGTTGTTGTCTTACTTTGCTGGCATTGTTATGTACAAAATTGTAAGTGTTGTTGGTTAATCTGTATGATATCGATTATTGGAGTAGAAATAAATAGATTTGTATTGGCTAGTATTATGGTTTGTCAATTACACAATGGATGAATGCTGATTCCCAATTTTGTGCTCTATTTTATGAAATGTATGTCTATTTCTTTCTTGACTTACAATGTTGAATCATGATTGATCATATCTATGACTGCAATGAGAGACTAATTAGTTGGGAGGAAGGAAAATATGAAAATTGAAATCTCCAAAGTAGAAACAAATAAAGCAGCATCTTGAACATATAAATATCAATTTAGATTGAAAATTCATTTCAGATATACTGTTTCATTGAAGGATAACTGATGAAAACCACCCGACTACCTCTGCTTTGCCATTCTTCACTTATTTTACCAATCAAATTCAAGTTGAAGAACCTATAAGAGTTATGAATTTTTTTATTAGCAATTCTCTATAATGTCGTGTGTTCAATTTTCTATGATATATATATATATCTATGTTCAATGATTACTTTGTGTTTGACAGATAATGGTCTTACTTGGCATACAAAACTTGTGCATAGAAGCTATTTGAGGATTTGTCAAAAAGACTAATACTTCATTGGCTCCAAGGTTTGACATAGATATAAATTTTGAGTGTGAGTGTTAATGTCAATTTGATGTGTAACACCCCAAAATAACCCAACAGAAATTAGGTACATCAACCAACATCCATCAAAGAATAATAGCAATTCTCCAACCTTTACTTCATTA
Source organism: Camellia granthamiana (assembly GCA_036172215.1). NCBI lineage: Eukaryota > Viridiplantae > Streptophyta > Magnoliopsida > Ericales > Theaceae > Camellia > Camellia granthamiana. The sequence goes on from CM069906.1 coordinate 148,993,872, forward strand.
ATCAATAAGGTTTGTACAAAAGTCCCACATGCAAATTATACATTCAATAATATAGAAATACATGAATCTATAGCATGTAGAACATCAAATCCCAAAAATAAATAAAATGCCCTTAAGGGCTTACATGTTCGAAGGCTTAAGCCCGGTTACACAAAAATGGTCTTTCGAACCCATAAATAAATAGCCCTTGGCCAGCAAAATAAATCACAACAAAAATAGAGTCATTTACTCTCCACAAAATATGTCCACACCCTCAACTCGGCGGGATCACCACATCTTTTCCTGCACCAAAATCCCATAGGGGTGAGCATAAAGCCCAGTAGAGAATCCTTAACAAAGTATATACAGTTATGCAAGAGTTCCAATATTAAATGCAGATGCCATGCAATGCCAATTAAAAGAGGATTTCATTTTCATGCCTTTTTAAAAAGTCACCATGTTTAACAATAAATTGAAATCTCAACAATTTCGAAGTTTATAATTTTATTCAATGGGGCGATAAATACGACTCAGGTAGTCCTTAGGTTGGTGTTTGCAAGTAGGCTTAACTAGCATTACCAAAAACCCCACTTTACAAGTTGCTAACTGGAAGGGAAGTGGTACCTCCTCCGCACGTGTTTTCAGTCTTTCACCCCGAACACTCAGGCCAACTTAATCATTTCCATTTACACCTCCTACCTGAACTTACCAACGTATTTACCCCAAAAACATTTCCATAATTTCACTTCATAACATTTCTTTCTCAACGAAAAATATTTTCAAATCTAAATTCACAACTTGTATCAATGTGATGATAGCAATGCCCATACAATATATACTAAAACTCAATAATGATGTTGAGATAATCAATTAATGAATATGCCATGCAATAATCATCATCACTACATAACGTTTCTCTATCGTCAACTCTCTCAACGATAATTCATCATAATTAAACTTTCCATTGCCCTTTCAACATTATCAAACATGATACCCTTAAATCCCATCTAATTTCATCATAATTAAATACTTCCGCATTTCGTATATAATCGACAATTTGCCATCTCATAACTTTGTCTACAATTTTAACTATAAATTTCCATCCCTATGTTTCATACATTCCATGCAATGCATTATTTCTTTTGCAGCATAATAACAAATTGGTTAATTTCATTGACCCCCAACCCATTTCAAAAACAAAATCCATAAATTTGGGTCTTTGACTAAGATAAGGTATCTCCTCACCTTTTAAAAGAACACACACACATCAAACATCATCTCTTACACAATGAGAGTGGAACCCTCAAGGATTTAACTAAAAAATTTGAGACATTGAAGCCCTCTTTTGAAAATCTTTACATTCTTGAGCCAAAATCAAAATCAACATAATAATTTCAAGAAAACCCTTAAATCAACATCAACCTTGCAAAACATGTATATATAACTTAAAGAAGTCCCTACCTCAAGTTTTGATGAAGAGATTTGATGAAACCCTAAAATCAAAAGTTGTAGAAATTCGATCTCCGCCATACAAAGTGAAGTTCTTGCTTTGCTCTCCAAGATTTGTGAAAAATGATGGATCAAAACTCAATGGATTGCAAGAAATCAAAGGTTCTTGATGTTTGATGAGAGTTCTTAGAGAGAAGGGGGAGCAAAAGTGTTTTTACAGTGAGAAGGGAGGGTTAAAAGTGATACACACTCAGCCAAAAGAGAGGGGAAAAAATAGAGTTCTTAGATCCAGCCTATCCCGCACGTGCGGAGCTTGTTTCCCACAGGTACGGAGCCTGCTTCCCGCACGTACGGCATTCCTCCCCCCCACCTGCCTCCACACCTGCATATAATGGGGGTGTTTGTTTGGGCTTTTTTGAGCCAACTTATGGCTTCTGACTTTTGAAAAGCTATTTTGGACTGTTTGGTTAAACTTATTTCAAACAGCTTCTGATTCTAACAGCTTATTTTAGGTTAAAAAAGTTGATTCTGAGAAGCTGCTCACCCATTGCTTCTGATTATCAGCTTCTGTTGTGGACATGTTAATTTACAGTTATATTCTTAGATTTTTTTATTTTTTATTTTTTTAAAAATAGAAAAAGACCCAAATGGACTATAGAATATTATTATTATTTTTTATGAGAAATGTAGACAAGTAGTGAATAACAAAAATAAATATTTATTTAAAAAGCTACTTCACAGCTTATTTAACAAACACTACTCAGCAATTTAAACCTATAAACCAATAGTTACATCAAACAGATTAACAACTTCTGATTAAAGTCATAATCTATAATCTGTTAAGCTATAATCTATAATCTGTTTTAACAGCTACACCAAACGGGGCCAATGCAATGTGCAGCCCAGAATTTTCCTAGATTCCCACACGTACGGGCCCTATCCCGCACATGCGGCCCAAGGCCCCGCACCTACGACTCAGCCCTCAGCCCAGAAAATTCCAGCTTAAGTGTAACACCCCCCCACCCCAATTCAACTTCAAGCCTCTAGAAACAAGTGGGACTCAGAATTGAAGTTAAAAAAGACGAAAATCAAGAGATAGTTTTCAAAAAGTGTTGAACCCAACACGCACAAAAGAAGGTAGGACGGTTCATGTACCCGGCCATCACATGATATGAATATAAAATTATGGAAAGGTTCTTTCTTTGAAGAATGGTTAATTTTTTGATAAAGAATTCATGGATTCACTTCATAGATTGCATGATGGAATCTCAAGTGCCCAATTATAGCAGGATTAATCAGGATTAGTTTTCTTGACGTGTGTTTTACTTTGAGTGTTGCTTAGGGTACTACTCATGCTCTGTCGTAGTTATATACAAATGATGAATTTTTAGAATTCTATTAAACCTAAACTAATTTTAAAGCATCTCTTTCCAATTCTGTAAGGAAAAAAAAAGAAGTTTGGCCCTTGTTTTTGTATGAAATTAAACACAATTAAAGGAGTAATTTTGAGTGGAATGAGAGCCATTGAACAGAGCATTATAGCATTATATGTTTTCTCCTCATTTCAGTTTTTTAAGAACCATGAATTGTGAAATGAAAAACAAACATTAAGATAAATTCATTGTGCCTTTCTATATTTTTATACATTCACTACTACCAAATGGAGATTTTTTATTATTATTTATCCTGTAATGGTGATGATATTATGAAGGCGTTTCTAAGACTGTTTTGGTTCTTTCCGCTGTCTTTTGATCAACTCCTGGGGCTGTATCACTCAAAAAGCAACCAAATAAGCTTGAATAGTTAATCCCTTCCCCTTTATTAGCAAGGTAAGCTTTACTTAGCAAGTTAATGTAGCATTTCTAATATATGATTGAATAGTTTGCTATGCTTATGCTTTTGGGTTTTGACTTTAAAAAATTTAAAATTGTTATACTTATGCTTTTGGGTTTTGGAGCAGGACAGGTAACCGCTGATCAACAAAATAAATAAGTCTATTATGGCACCCTCCTAACCAAATGCTCTCATGCATTGTGAGTAATTTTTTCTTATTTTACATAATTGTTGTGGCCTGTTCAATGTTCATGCAACAGAATTCTTGTTATCTTAGTTCTTATTTTTATATTTTGGGACTCTCTTGATCCAAAAAGAGGTGAGCTTGCTTTAGGGTGTTGACAAGGACATGAAAAGGCTTTCAATCCCTCTTTCTAGAAGTGATGAGACTGATTATTGCACCATCATCTGGAATGGATCCAATGACATTTCCTCATCAATTTTTATTTTTGTCAATATTTGTTTGTAAGGGTAACATTAGTTTGAATTGATTACTACTATTATTGATATTTCAAAATTTGAAAAATTTCTCAATATCTAGTTTTGTATTGGTATTGCAAAACCTATGGGAGAGGAGGGTGACAAAGCCTATATTTCTTCTATTGCAACCTCTGTTTCTTATGAAATTGTTGTTCGTAATTTCATTATGAGTTGTGAGATTTATGTGATTTGATTAATTAAAACTTGCTTTCAATGAAATTGGATTGTGATTTTAATGCTTAGAGTGGGGTATGATGTTCTTACGCAATATCAAGTCAATATTCACAAGGACCTATAATTAAAAATATATATATATGAATAAAAAAAGAACGAGTGGCATTGTTTCTCTCTATCTCTCTACACCATTTTTCATGCACAGATGACGTGGCTGGTAATTGCATGATAATACCTGCTTTTTGTGATCTTGTAGATTGATTTTTGGGGGAAATTTGCCAAAGTACATGTAAGTTATGGATATTGAAATAAAATTGGGACTTAATGATACTTTTTATTATGAAACTCTGCAGGAGGCAATCAAATGCAATTCCCATAGGTGCTTGTTCGAACTTTATCATCGATACATAGGCGATAAGCTAAGACAGCCACATTGGCATTGCTTCTTGCCTGAAGGCGGCAACTCGTCAGGCAATGTTTGTTGCTGCATCCTCAGTTCTCATGTTTTGGATACCTAATAATCCAAAATTAGCAACTGAATTGGGATCCGGCAACCCTAAAGTTGTAAGATAATCTGAACATTGTGTGTTGATAAGGTTGTTAGGTCTCCAAACTTTTGATATCTGAATTTTCTTTTTCTTTTTTCATATTTGTTTTAGTTGCAACGTATGGATAAATTGTTGCAGTGAATTTTTTTTTTACCCATTATAAGATGTATCTAGTGTTGCTAACTTTCACGGATATATATATGAGAATACATGTTAATGTTTTTATTACATGTTTAAATTAATTTGTTAAGTGCTTGCGATTGATATTTTTGTTGGAACATATGCATATATAATTTTTATAATAAATAATTATTTGTGACAAATGTCATTGAAGAATATTTGCAACGATAACAAGATGGTTGCTAAAACATAGTAAGCATTTTTTTTTTTTTTTTTTTTTTTGCGATGGTAAAACAACAGACACAATAAGTAGGTTACTTTGCCGTTGCAAAAAGTATTTGCCACCCCCATATTTGCATCTCCCATTTCCCATCACATGGGCCGTCGCAAAAAAAAAAAAAAAAAAAAATTTGCAACTGTATTTCTATTTTTTGTGACAACATGTGACGATCGCAAAAATTACTTTTTTTAGTAGTATAAGCTAATAAGAAAACCTTTACTCGATACTTCAAATATGATTTGGCACTCTAGTGGCCATATTTTGACATCAAGCATCAACTCCATCCAGTATGTCAAAAACTGATGTGGAATTTAGTTCACTCCTTAATACTAATTTTGACATGTTTCTATTTCATGTCTCTTTTTGAAATAAAAGCGTTTCTATGTGAAATAAGGAGTGTAAAAATGGCCAGCAACTTATGGGTAGCCCGAAGCCCGCCCATAGCCCAAGGTAGGCCCAGTCCGTTTGGGCCCGAGCCCAACCTGAGCCCCTGGGCCTGGGCCATCATTTTGAAGCTCGACCAACGGGCCCGGCTCATCGGCCCGCTTAAGGCCCACTCAAGCCCCGGCCTACCCGCCTGAGGCCTAGTGTCTTTTTTAGTGAAAAATAATAAACTTTTGGTAGAAAAAATTTAAAAGAACAAAAATAAATGGTCAGGCTAGCTCAAGCCCAAGGCCAGGCCCAAGCTCAGCCCACCGGCCCGCCCAAGGCCTGAATACCCCTGGGCCTAATTTTTTGGCCCGTGAGCCAACTTGGCCCGGCCTGGCCTGATTTTTGGCAGGAGCCCACTAGGCCCAACATAGGCCAAGCTGAGCCAGATTTACACCCCTAAAAATAAGAGTTTAAATTTACAAAATAATAATATAATAAATTTAACATATTGGATGGAGAACTTTCATTTCAAATTGAGAAATTCTAATTTACTACATAAGTTTTTTTTATAAAAAAATTAACATATTAAATTTTAAAAATTTAAGTACAAATACTCTTATTTGGGATGTTCAAAAAAGGCCTTAGAGCTATTGCATTTTGCTATTTTGAAATTTGAAACGAGAGAGAGAGAGAGAGAGAGAGAGAGAGAGAGAGAGAGAGAGAGAGAGAGAGAGATGGGAAGATGGCAGGGTTTAGGTAAGAGCTATAGCATTCATGAAGGGAAGACTATGGTTTTGAATAGAGACCAATAAGGATTTCTTGAGAATTAACCAAGGCTGGGAATGGCAGTGGACATGTTCATGTTTTGTCGGATGGAAAATGGCAGGGTAGGTAAGAGCTATAGCATTTATGAAGGGAAGACTATGGTTTTGAATAGGAGTTATGTTAGGGATTCTAAATATTGTATTAAATATTTTATCAAACCTCTTACATGGGTGACGGACCTCACACATATGGATTTGTGTGAGCCCCACCCCATATAAGAGATTTGGTAGAATATTTGATATAATATTTGGGATACATAGCATTTCTCCTTGAATAGCGACCAATAAGGATTTCTTGAGAATTAACTGAGGCTGGGAATGGCAGTGGACATGTTCGTGTTTTGTCGGATTTTATTATTAGGCCAGGCTTTTATTCAGCTGGAGAATAAATTGAAGTGTGTTATTAAATTTGTGGGGGGTTTATTGTAGGTACTGTTTTAATGATTCGAATCGTTTATGTATAGAATTTATTGAGTACTTTATTTCTATAAAAAATCACGCTGATTAGATATCATAGCTGTTTAAACGGATCAAATTTCTATCAACGGTAATTATAATTTTCAAAATAAATTGTTGACAAAAATCTGATCCGATCAAGAAGGTTTCGATATTCAATCAACGTAATTTTTTACAAAAATAAAGTACTCGACGTGTTCTATACATTGAACGATTCGGATTATCGAAATATGATCCATGACGGGTTCCACAAGGCCAACAATATTGGAGACAAACCTGCCCTTTATTATTATAAACTTTTTTGTGTTATTGCTCAGTCAGATTGTTTTTTAAAACAAATTTCATTAAAAAATAAGGATTGGGCTTCTCTCCGATCCATAATCAGACTAGAGGGTACTCTTGGGTTCATAGGGGCCCACCATGAGTCCCCGTTTCGATAATTCGAACCGTTTAATGTATAGAACTTGTCGAGTACTATACGTCTGTAAAAGATCATGTTGATCAGATATTGATAACTATCTCATCGAATCAGATTTTTGTCAATCGTTTATTTTTTCACTGTCCATTTTTTTATATTCAAAATTGATTTGATCAGGTAGCTATTGATATCCGATTAACGTGATTTTTTACAAGCATATAGTACTCAACGAGTTCTACACATTGAACGGTTTAGATTATCGAAACGGGTCCCGCAATGGGCCCTCACAAGCTCAACAGTACCCTCCAATCTCATCGCAGACTAAAAAAAAAAAATTCATTATTGGTGTAATGAGCAATGTTAATTTGCAAGAAACACCACAATATTTTTACGCTACTGAAAAATAAAAATTGATCACTTAGGTCTTGTTTGGGATTTAAATATTTTAATTAAAAGTTTAAAAGTTATTATAAGTTGTCATATAACTCTCTTTATTTTTCTACATATCTTTTCATAAAAAATTAAAAAAATATATTAAAATAACCTGCTTAAAAAGTCACTATAAATATTTTTTTTAATATATTTAAAATTTTTTATTGACTGATGTTATCACATAAAATTGTGGTACCACTCAATATGTTTTTTAAAGTGACCATCCTTGATTCACTCTTTTGTGATAACTTATAGTGACTTTTTAGTTTTTTTTTTTTTTTTGGTTAAAATATATAGTTAACAAACGAGACCTACATTTAAAATTAACTCAATTTTAATAGTTTATGAGGTTTTAGACTCAGAACCAAACTAATCCTACTCAATTCAATCCAACTTAATGTAGCTCGGATTGGTTCAAATTAGAACCACAATTCAACTATATAAATATATACGAAATCAATTAAAAATAAATAATTAAAATAAACAAATTTTAAACATTTAAACATAATACAAACAAATAGCAATATTTAATATTTTGCTATTTTAAGTTTAAACATAACCAATACAAATTAAATTCATTAATACAGTCAATATAAATTAAATGAACTACAAAATCAAATTCAAACTTCTAGTACGGTATTTGTTCATCTAACAATTTTTGTATATAGAAATTATTACGTGCAATTAAATCCATGGTAATAGTCTAATTAGATGAAACATGTCAATATAAATCAAATTTTAAAATATCTATATATATATATAGAGAGAGCGAGAGAGAGAGAGAGAGGGGGTTCAATTGTCAGGCTGGTTTAATTTAGATAAAGCCTAAGTCAAAAACTAATCTAATCCTATCGGTTTGATGATTGGAATACCAAGAACCAAACCAATACACTAAAAAATAACCCAAATCAACTCGAAAAGGTCGGTTTTGTTCGTTTCTTCGGTTCACTAAATAATTTGAACACCCATACTAGAGCCTCCAAATGAATTATAAAATAAAGAATTGTATACATAAAAAATTTATTAATAAAATTTATTAAATCGGAGGCTCTAATGCCTCATCCCTTGAAAAAGTCATTAGGTGCCTATGATGTGAGGGCAACTCCCATAAAAGTTAAAATAATTTTGTTATAATTTTTTTATGTACCGGAAATAATATCAATAATAATTTTTTACTGTACCACTTTAATAGTTTACATACTATTTTGACACATAATTCTCATATCAATTTCTGGGTATTAGATCTATTTCTGCAAAAATCTAATGTGATCATGATTTAGTTGTATTGATATAATAAAAATAAAGGTAAATTAAACTTTTAACTTTTGTAATTTGATTCAAATTTCAAATTGGACCATTTTGTTTCAAATTGAACAATTCAATCCATGTACTTTAAGTTAAGTTTCAATTTGATCATTCCGTTCAAGTTGGAGATTAAATTTAGCGATTTTGGAACACTTTATCAATTTCCTGAAAATTTAGATAGGATGACAAAATTGAAATTGAATTTAAAATATAGGGATTAAATTATTTAAATTAAAATAATAAGAACCAATGTAAAACTTAAATTAAATTATAGGGGGAAAAAAAGTAATTTTAGCAAACTTCAAGTCAAATTTAACACGTGATTTCACTTTGCATTTTTTTGACAAGGAATTTGACTTACCATTAGAAAGAACTTTGAGGAAACTAAAAAACCCATAGGTTTGATTCTAGTAACAAATGAAACCCTAATTTTAACTATTTTAATTTTAATTTTTAATTTTTAAAATGGTATCACTTATAATTATTCATCTATAATTTTGACAATTTAATTATTTTTTAATTTTATTTTATTTATAGTTAATAATTTTCTCGTTACACCAACTTTGTACAATACGTTGTTCCTAATATAAAGTGTTACAATGCGTAGAGTTAAGACTTCTCCAGTTCAGAAGTTGAGGGGCTTGTCAAGCACATATGGGTCGCCTTTTAATTATTTGAACCATTCATCTTGTAGGGCACTCAATACATATTATTCATTAAAAAAAAATTAAACTGATCCAATAAACATAACTTTTTTTTTTTTTTATAACATGTCTTTGAAAAATAGATCACAAGTATATTTTGTAAAATTGATTATCTTTTTTTTTTTTTTTTTTTTGAATCAAATACAATAAAATAAAAAGATTATAATTATCGAATCCACTTAACTTTTTTCATAGATGATATATATGAAGGTCCCTCCAAAATGAATAATTTGAATTATTACAACGATAAGTCCATCAATCTCTCAAATCTTCTTAAATTTAAATTTAAATTTGAAAAGAATTGTAACATCCTCAAATAAAAGACATAAATCAAACAATCGAATACTCCATCCAATGACAAGTCCAATATGGTAAATCAGATCTCTAAATTAATATTTCTTTCTGGTAATAGATTTACAAAACAGATTCACATGCATTACACATTCAAACCCTCTTAAGTTGAATCTATAGCATGTGCGACCATACAACCATAAAAAAAATAAATAAATAATTAAAATAACAAGAAGGAAATGCCTCAAGGGCTTCAAGTCCAAGGCTTAGGCCTAATTACACAAAAGGGTTAACTAACCCATACAATAAAAGCCCTTGCCTTAACAAAATAATCACAAAAGAAAAGAGCTCTTCCTCCTAAAAGACTTTCCACGCCTTCAGCTAGGCGGGATCACCACATCCTTTCCTACACAAATCCACTAGGGGTGAGCACAAAACCCAATAGGAGTTCACAAAGTATATATGTTTAAGCAGTCTGTCATATATATATGTGTGTGTGTGTATGCAATGTCTTACCATGCCACAACATATTAAACCTTGCTTCAAGAAAAAAAATAATATATGTTGCCATGATCTTTAAAAGAATTACTTATTCATCTCAATAAATCCAAAATTTAAAACGAGGTGGTAAATACGACTCAGGTAAATCCGCAGGGCTAGTGTCTGCGAGTAGGCGTATCATGCACTACCAAATCCTACCTTACCGGCTCCTAACCAGAGGGCTTAGGCACCGACACACACGTGTTTTTGGTCTTACACCAAGGACACTCAAGCCAACTTAATTCTCGAACAACACCCCCTAATCGAATTTCCCACTGTATTTACCTCAAAACAATAAACAGTAACAATTGTTTTTTCTCAAACAACATAACCATTTTCAAGACACAACCATAGTGAAATCATATTTCGAAAACCATGTATATGAATGAATTAAAATGCAATGATTTAGTTCCAATATGCACAATTTCTCCACAATTCCCAACGTTTGCTCAGAGAACAAAGATAAGATATTCAATATCTATATGTGTTGATACTCTAAGAATTTATATCAATTCTACATCCATGTGACATATGACATTCTCTCATATTCACAATCAACATTCATTTCCACTTTCATATTCTAGACAAATGCACAACATGTTACCTTAATTTCTCAACAACACAACAACATGATGAAGATGTTCTCTGTAAAATACAGATAATGCAACGGGTAAAAGGATTCAAACCATACCTGATGTGATAGAATCCAAAACGAAGAACCTTGTGGGTAAATCACGTGCTTCACAACCACGAACTAAGAACACCTAGCAATGAAGTGGTACCACAGTATGAGTATCACCCACTCTATTCACAGTGCAAAGGCTGTATCGTTATTCTAATGGGAGAGAGTTAGAGAGAGAGAGTATGGGAAAAATCATTTGTTATTTTATTCATCCCCACATCCTATATATCGTATCTGATATATAGACCAAATAGCTAACCATCTATCCATATCTCCTAAGGATAGGATAAATATAGATAGATAGTGGGTTATCTTAACAAATAAGATAATCTAGAAATCAAATTCAAATTACATGGGTAATTTGAATGGGCCATGGGTCATGCCACATGAGCTCTCAAATCCGAGTCCAATACCCAACCCAATTTCCAACATCTCTCACTAGCACATGAGTTGGCATGACACTGCCACATCTCTATCTAAATCTCCCCAAATATTGAACAATCCCATACTAGCCAATGAACCGTGTGACCATCGAGAACACCTGCATGTGGGAGCTCTATACTAGAAACTCAAAATGAGCCAGCATAGAGACATCAACCCCAAAAGAATAGAAATAGTGTGTCATATACCCATACCCATCTAATTACACTGGTCCAAAAAACATCTCTAAACCCTCAAAAGAGCATGTTTGACCCTCTCAATTCTTGCAATATATTCACAGTTAATCCGCCTCTCATATAGAGCAATGTGAGTTGCTAGTAATAAATATACAACAATGGTGTAATACTACATGATCTTCTCTTTGCCCTTATGTCATTTAGTTTAGGATTGACCGCTTTCCAAGTGATGTCCCTTAAGTCCAAATCATACATGACCGTAACCAACATACCAAAGTAGCAGAACATCAACCCCTTACATTATAACATAGTCAAAAGTCACAAAAGGGTACATAAGTGAAAGTCATATCAATAATGACACGTAAAACTCACACGGTGAGGAAACAGGGATTCATTCTCTCACCTCATTACTCGGTCACCAAGCACATGTAGTATGAATACATGCTACGATGGAGTAACTCTTCTAAAGAGTGACGTCATACTCGATATACCGTACAAATTTTGGTCTAGTCGCTTTCTAGCACCTAACCCAAATTCTCTATTTGCTCGCCTTCCAGGTGCCAAATGAGATCTCATATATGGCTAATCATAACAGGCACAACATGGAAAATGGGTATTACTATCCATGTTTGGTTTTTAACATGACCTCATCTTGGTTGTAACCAAGGCGACATACATAGTCATTCTTGCCTGCTGACATCATCATCTGCTAATCATTATGACACAAACCATAATAGTATCAACATCCCATAATCTCACAAAAATAAGTGATTGATAGGAAAAACACAACCACAGTTTGTGCAATTCTAGATTCCAAACATAAGCCTTATCAGCACCTCTTGCGATAAGCATATACAACGGAATCCACCATGTGCGCCTCACATGAAGTGGTTCAAGATCACTACCACTTGCACAATTAAATCTCTAAATATATTTTGGTGACCAATTTGCGTTCATTCAAGATGCGCCCAACAAGCACACATTGAATCTTACAAAAGGCAAATATATACACTACCAGTAAAGCATCCTATCCAAAGTCTAATGAGCAAGGTCAAGTTCTAAACTATTCAGTTGACCATTTACCAAAGATAACACTCAACATGTCGAATACGCCCACATGGTGTACTTCAGGCTCCCCTCCCCCCCGCCCCCCCCCAAAAAAAAGAAAAAAAAAAGAAAAAAAAAAGAAAAGAAAGAAAGAAAGACAAACAAGGAATATAGGTCATTTGTTTCTCCTACAGACAATCCAAGGATTCACTCAATAGCTAAGGCTCTAGCTTTTACCGATGGGTAAGTTAATGTGTTTGCAATTTTGTATCTAGAATCATTCTAGGATATTTCTTATGTAAGTCATCAAAGACAACCCAAGAATTCTCCCAAAACAATCTTTAAGGATCTTACATACAAGCATATAAATTACATCACCCATGTCCGTTATCTCTAAAACAGAGGACTGCCAACCCTAGGTGGCCACAACCGTATACATTTCTGGCCCATAATGACTAAGTAAGGAAAAACTTCTTTTTGGACAATTGATCATGCCTTAGTGGTCTTCATCGATCATCGTTGGCTTATCATGGCTCAACAAAATCTAAGAACCACTATTTGGATAACTGTTTTAGGCCGTAAAAGATTTATTAGAACTAGCAATCTTTTTGCGCTCCTATCTTTTCACCATAAAAGCATAAGATAAATCCGTACGGATCTACTTATCCAATTCTCTAATGAGAAGTTGGGTCACAACGTCCACAAATCAAAGTTTTGAACTTATGTCAATCATAGCCTAAAAGCCTTTTCATGGTCTACATCTTCTTCAATGGTGCGACTTTTCGGTATCTAGCAAGCCTTATGCCTCAAAAAGAGACTATCCAAATCGTGTATAACTTTAGAACTGTTTCGCGTCATAATGGAAAGTCAACCAAATCCTAGAAATGGTTAATCCTCAAAGATTTTGTCTTAAACTGCACAACATTGATCCACTTTTTTAAAAGTAGGGGACTAGAGAGCCTTTGGCATTATCCTAGGCTCTTTATTATCTTACAGAGCAATCATGAATGTTTCCCTCTCAATCACCCAGTGATGATGTGAAAAATTTTCACATTCGCTACCATGCAACTAAGAATGTAGAGTATTCTTCTTTAATGAAGTAATCCACTAGTAGGCACATTGCTCTCACTGTCCCTAGGATATTGGAAATTTCTTTCCATTCTCAACTAGGCTACATAAAGCGCTATACTTAGAATTCTCTATCTTATAGAGTTCCAAAACTCTATTCACGTCACATTTACTAAGAAAACTTTATGTGACTTAGTTACACTCCCATAAAGCTGCTTACCTATAAGCACATGACCCGAAGGGTTTACATGGCTGCATACAATAATGTGCCACATGACTCTAAGCGTTTACAAGACATCACACAATAATGCGTCATAGAACTCTAGGTCTTAACTTCGCAATCTTATGACAAGTAAAATAAAGATAAGCTGCTTGATGGTTACAGATTGCCCATAGAAGGCTCTCCGCTAACCCATTACTCAAATAGAGTGTAAAACCTGATATGGAGGGCACTTAGTTAGGGACATAGGCAAAAACTAAAGTCTAATTCCCAATTGGGAAACATATTGCGCCATCATTCACCTAACATAACAATACTTAATTCCTTATCCCCACTACACCATTGTGTTGTTGAGTACTAGGAATAATCAATTTTCTAAGCATCCATTTCTCTTCATAGAGCTTTCTAAAAAACAACTCAAATATATACTCGCCACCTTTGTCAAAACTAAAAAAATACACAAAAGCTTTTATCTAATTGATCTCGACCTCATATGTGCAATGTCAAAAATTATCTCAAAACTTTTGACTTATGGGACATCAAATAGTCTTGACTAAGATATGTATCGTAATCTGTAAATGTGTCGAGATTGGCGCTAGCTATCATACCCTTACACATATCTAGTCACAAAAAACATAGTGGACCAAATGTGCCAATACAGATGCCCTTCTGTAGCTTTTCTACTTACTTGTACGCAACCATTGCGAACAAAATTACACATTCACACGAGAGCAAGATGTCACAAGCGAGTGGGCCTGAGAAGGCCTACTTAAACCATCCAAGTCATCTTTTCATTAATGTGATTAAGTATAATAAGCCACCAGTTCATGACCAATGTCATAAACTAATTCTAATCATTCTAATGTGCAAGTTCTCAAAGACATGTGTAAAGGTTTAGGCCTAACTAGGTAATGACTCATGACTAATTCATGTTCACTAGATCATAAAAAGATGTCATGGAGATATCAAGTGCGCCTAAGTCGCAAATTTAACTTGCAAGTGCTAATCCCCTGCACCTTCAAGTTAATTTTATTCTCCATACACTTCACTGCATCTAGTTGAAACATGATGATACTCCTCTTGCTATCTCTGTTTTCACTTCATAGTTAGTTGCAATTAATTCTACTATCCACAAAAAGGAGAGAATAAGCTATCAATCCATGACAGCTCTTGAAGTAACTTAAGCGCAAATTAGGCTAAAGAGTCTAATTCAACACAATGCTCTCACGAGCAATGCGTCAAATTCTTAGAGTCATAACAACCTTGTCGGCCTTGACCTTTTTCATTGCTATGCTGCAACTTTTGCGCTTAGTAGTAAATGTCATTCAAAAGCGTTAGCCTAGCTAAGGAATCATACAAAGAAGAACCTTCTCCTATCTCACACTCAAGTGTGAAAACAATAAGTGTCCAGACTTAGACAAGTTGGCAATGCTAATAGATTTTACAGCCACTAGGTACTAATCTTTTCACTTAGTGTTAATAGATTTTGCAGCTTCTAATCGCTAATCTTTTAACTTCAAGTGATTCTTCAACGCACACTATTATAATGCATGAAATTTTGCTTCATCCGCTCCCATCAGTTGGGTAGAGAGCAAAACGCTGCTTATTCTGGCTACTCGTCTTACACTTAATGAATAACTCATTTAAGCTCACATTTCTTGGATGACGTGACTCTTGAATGTTGCTTCATCCAATGATGCAACATTATTACAAGTCAAATTACAAAAATCAATCCACGCAGCTCAATAGTCAAGATCGTATCTAAATCTATTAAGGGCTTACTCATTTCACAACTCCAAACTCGCCAATCAAAACTAATTAGCATGCTGCTAACCATAGCGCACACATCAATTTTTATTGCGCCAAGCAAGGCAACATAACCACGGCGACTTTGAGTCACGTTTCCTTACTTTGGCTCAATTAAGGTCTGACCTAAAGTCTCAAAGACTTTTTACTCATCTAAAGAATAGGCTTACATTGTTCACACCTGAACATCTCTACTAAGTGTAGGTCAACTAAATTAACTTCCATAAGCTAAGTCAATTTAGAGAGAGAGAGAGAGAGAGAGAGAGAGAGAGAGAGAGAGAAATGCGCATTGGGATTAATTTGATTAGCATATTACAATATTATTTTGCCACAAAAATTTAAATAAATAATTACAATATTACACAAGTCGCAAGATCGAAAATTCACTATGCTCGTAATCATCTCTTGCGTCACAAATGACAATTATCTAAAATTTAATTTAATTCATGCACAAAACATTAGTTTTCGGGAGTAAATCTTCAAAGATTTCTCTTAACCGAACAACCTCCCACTAACTATGGCATGTCTAAAGCATAAAATATTAATTCCATACAATAGCATTTTAATGTAAATTTACAATCAACTCATGCTATATTTCATTTAATAATGGAAGAAAACTAATCATGCTATTCTAATCACAACATATTACAAACTCTAAGCAAAAAACAATAATATGCTGTGTTTAATATTCAGATTATGCCATCACTTATGGAATTTTTCTAGAATTTTAAATAATTAATAGACACACAAAATCAGAAATAATATTCTAGAATCTGGAAAAACGCAATAATCATACCAGTAAATAGTAAACTATTACAATAGTCTACAGTAAAAATTTTAGCCCCAGAAACTTAGTCATACAACACCAGAAGCATTTTAAAGCACAAATAATGGATTATTATTTCAAGAAAAATATCTTTTATTTTCATAAAATTTTGAAAATTTTACAATAGATAAAAAAAAAATGTAATTTTGAGTCTAACCGTACCAATCACGCATAAAACAAAGGTATAACGAATTACCTATGACTGTTTAAAGCAATTCTGGATTTTTAAAACAAACAAACAAAGCCTTAATTCCAGCAGCCAAGCCAGTCAAACTGGCGCAAAAAACGGCGAGGGGCGACTCGGCGCAGCGCGGCTTGGCATGCGTGTGGGCAGGGCCCAAGGCGTAAGGCGCGCGCGTATGAAGCGCGGACGACGTGTGCCTGGCACGTGCAGGTAACGGGTGACGCGTGGTGCGTGCTGCTCACGCGTCGCTTTCCAGGGTGTTTTCTGGTCCAATTTTAGTACTGCCAGACTCCATTTTCCAAAATAAAAACAATGGTAGTCTCAAAAATGACATTTAATAAACACAAATAATGGAATGTATCACGCTCTCTCTCTAATGAAAGTGGAAGTTCAAAAACTCTACACTTCATCTTCTTTCTTAAGCCATCAAAAAATCAAAACGAACCCAAATTAGGGTTTGATTGTTCTCATCAACCGTAAGTCCAAATCAAATAAATAATATATGGTTTCAAAGGTCTCGAAACAAGGATTCTAAATATGTAAGATTTGTAAACTGAAATTAAAGCATGTAAAACCATCATGCAAACAAAGTTTCAAGAATATAAAATGGATCTTCATTTTTTTCTTGCAATCTAACCATTGGATTTTCATGAAACTTTGTAGATATGTTCTACATGAAATGTACTACAACATATGTAAATTTCAAGTTGATCAGAGAAAGTTTGAAAAAATATTAATTTTTCATGCATATATCATGTATATATATATAATTATATACATATTTTAATGCACAAAAAACAAGCATGAAAATACTCTTTTAAGGCTCTGATACCAATGTAAGATACAGATAACGCAGCAGGTAAAAGGATTCAAACCATACATTATGTGATAGAATTCGAAACGAAAAACCTTGTACGTAAATCACGTGCTTCCCAACCATGAACTAAGAACAACCAGCAATGAAGTGGTACCACAGTATAAGTATCACCCACTCTATTCACAGAGCAAAGGTTGTATTGTTATTCTAATGGGAGAGTGTTAGAGAGAGAGAGTATGGGAAAAATCACTCGTTATTTTATTCATCCCAACATCCCATATATCGTATCTAATATATAGACCAAATATCTACCCATTTATCCATATCTCCTAAGGATAGGATAGATGTAGATAGATAGTGGGTAATCCTAACAAATACAATAATCAAGAAATCAAATTCAAATTACATGGGCAATTTGAATGGGCCATGGGTCATGCCATATGGGCGCCCAAATCCAAGTCCAGTACCCGACCCAATTTCCAGCATCCTCAATTTCTCAAAGGATTTATCAACAATTTCATGGATATTTCACAAATTTCACTTTTTTTTTTTCAATTTGCCCCAAAACCTAAGGTTTGATCAAAAGAGGGGTTTTTCCTTCATTTTCAAAATATATTCTTGCAAACATTCCCAAACGGTTCATAGTTCACAAAATAATCTATCTTGGACCAAAATCATAAGAAAGAAATATTTTCTCTAACATTTTCTAGATTCAAAATTTTAAAACTCAAAACCCAAACTTGAAATTATAATAAAATGGACAAGACATGCTAAAATCATATATATAACTCAAAGGAACTCCTTACCTTAAGATTAGGAATAAAGATGAGAGAAAATCTCTAAAATGAAAGGCGTCAAAACTTGATCTCCCCCGTAGAAAATGTTACTGTTGATGAGCTCTCCAAAATTAAAGAAAGCACTAGGGTTAAAATCTCAATGAATATGGAGGAATCAAAGAAGTAATGAGGTGGTTAGAGGGTTTCTTAAAAAGAAACGAGAGAAATGAGACTGAGAGTAATTGTAGAGAGAGAGAGAGAGAGAGAGAGAGAAAGAGGAAAAAAGAGAGTGAGTGAAGTGAAAAGTGAGAAAAAGTGTATAAGGGTCTAACTTTTATGTGATTAGACACATTTTTTCGAAGCAGACTGAGGACAGACCACTAGAGTGACCAAACTTGCGCTTGAATGAACAAACGAAACTCCCAGAATCTCTCTCCTCTCTACAACAGACCGCTTGAGTGACGAGACCTTCCCTTGAGCAAAAAGTATATGCTCCTGAAGGTTCAGACTGTAGAACAAAATACTGGATTTCGACATTACCGCTCGAGCGACGAAAGGACCGCTCGAGCGGTCTCAACTTAGAAGTGAGACAAAACACTATTAAAACATTCCCACTATTCTCGGATTCACTCTAACACCCCAAGATGCCAAAAGATATCTCGAAACACACTAGAATAACACACGAACAACCATAAGGAAACGAATAGGTGACAACACGAGTTCCAAATGTTTCAACAATGATAGGGCAATTAAAGAAGACAAAAATTTCAAAATGCTAGATATTTTCAAAATGCTTTAAAAGGACTTGGAACGTCACAACCTCCCCACCTTAGGAAATTTCATCCTTGAAATTAAACCAATCTTTTCAACAAGAATAAGTTCCAACCCAACAATCCCAAGTAGCAAGATTTTGATTTTGATTAACAATGATCATTTAATACAATTTTAAATGATTCAGGATTTCATTAACTTCGTTGATTTCACAAAATCTTCGTTTTTCACAATCACAAGGAATTTAATAATTAGTACTTAGTAATGCCATACCTAAATTTCACAACAACATTTAAGTACACAACAATCTTAATCAACTAAACATCATTAAACAAATCTAGATATTTGGAGCAAACTTTCGCCTCTTGGTCCCAGTTTCCTCCTTGACTCTGTGGTGTCTCCACAATACCTTCACCGAGGGTATGGTCTTGCCTCTCAACACTTGTTCTCGGGCATCTAAAATTTGAACCGGTTACTCTTCGTATGAGACATCCTTATCTACCTCCAAATCAAACCAATCAAGGACATATGAAATAGACACCCCATTTTTGAAAGACCTTAAGACTCAGACGGCATCATTTGTGCGCGCGATGATTGTGCATGTTTGCGCTCATTTTGAGTGTCCAAAGTTCTCGGCTGAGTGCCTTGTCTTTGGGCCTCTTAACACTCTGGGTTTTGGCCTTATTTTTGGGCCACCTAAAGTGGCCGACGGCCAATTTTCTCATTTTTTAGATATTTTCAGATCTTTTGAGCCAGGTACTAAGCACTGAGGCCCATCCTCCATACATGTGTATGAAGGAATGAATACAAGCTTTATGCTTGTATTCCCCTTTTTGAAGGGTCTGAAATTTTGGGAAGCAAAATTTTACTCTCTATCTAGAACGCTATATATATATATATTGTGCTTGAAAGTGAGCTTTCTTTACATTTTTATACACAATCTCTTGGCCAACTTAGACTACCTTGTTGCTAAGGTGCTTGAAGGTCTTGTTTGGGCTTTTGAAGGCTGGTTTTGGCTCAGAAGTTGCTTGTTTGTTGCTATGCTTCAAGGGTAAGGCATTTACCCCTTTTAAGCTTGTTTTTGTACACTAGTTTGGGCTGCCTTTGCATGTTGTTTTGGCCTAGTTGTCAACTACAAAGAGCTCTATTGTTAAGTGTTAAAAATGATAGTTTGAGACCCTCTTGGAGTTAGGGGTGGTCCACCCTCTTTTGTAGCTTGTTGGCTAAGCTTTGTGCCATCTTTTAAAGCCTTTAAAACAATCTTGTTTTGGCCTTTTAACCACTGAATTCCAAGGGAATTTTAGTGGTAGAAAGTTGGTTTTAAAGTCCCAAATAGGAGGGGGTAGCCTCCCCTCCTTGTGTCTTCTTTACATGTGTAGATGGCCTAGTATTTGAGCATGCTTTTCTACCTTTTTGTAGCCTAGTTCAAGCATGTTTTTGGACTTATTTAAACATGTTATAACTCTATTTTTGGCTGGTTGAAGCACCTCTTGTTTGCTTCTTACACTTGTAGTGCAATCTTGTTTACTAGCCTAGTGTGCTTGATGATTTGGCCTATCGTTCTAGCTTGTGTTAGCTAGACTCTAGCATGTTTTTGGCTATGATTTAGCATGCTTTAAATCTTTTTCAAGTGTTCTTGGTCACATGTGCTTCGCTTTGTATAGCTACAGTGTAAGCGGTCCTTACTAGCTTTGTGTTTTAAGGCTCTTAGCATGCTTTATTTGAGTTATTTGCATGATATGGTATCATTTAGCATGTGATTTTAGAGCATATTCCTCTGTCAAGCTGTCACA
Source organism: Camellia granthamiana (assembly GCA_036172215.1). NCBI lineage: Eukaryota > Viridiplantae > Streptophyta > Magnoliopsida > Ericales > Theaceae > Camellia > Camellia granthamiana. Next base: position 149,014,684 of record CM069906.1, read on the forward strand.
TATATCACTCTTTAAATGCTTTTGAGAGTTGTGCCTTATGTCTTGCTTATTAGCCAATTTGTGAGCATGGTTTTCTTGCCTTTCAAGCTTCAAACTCAGCATGATTTAACCTTTGTTTTGGCATGCTTTAACTCTATTTTGAGTTGGTTTGGCCCTTTGAGGCTTGTGTTGTAAGGTTATGGTACAACCCCTTTCATTATCTTAATGAGTTAAGCCTTTAAACGTGCATTACATGAGTTGTTTGCATGATTTTGAGTCACTTTGCATATTATTTTAGTGCTGAAATATATGTCATTACACTCCATTGTTTCAATCTTTCATTCGCTTTGAAAGTAATCTTAAGCCCCTTGATGGCTTGAATATGGAATTGAGGTTCGAATGTCTAATGGTTTTAATCGTCCCTTGAGGATTTCTACTAACCAACAACATGAAACCTCTTTCATGCTCAAGGCACTCGTGGCTTAGACCATCTTTCCAATTAGTGGACTTTTCACATTGGACTTAACCGGTTAATGGACTAATCGGTAATCTAAAATATGTAGACAAGAAAGTAGACAAGTAAAACATGAATAAGATAAGCATTTGTGTTGCATTGCATGTGTTTGGATCGGACGTTAATCCAAACACAAGAAATGTGGGACGTTTCATACTCATAGTGATGAAACGTCTTGCATTTCTTGGTCGCAATCACCCTTGATCATGCATGATAGGGGGGAGGCACTTTGAGTCTTATGTGCGCATTCACTAAACTTATACAAGCTTGGTTTTTGGGCCATCATGCATTGAGATTCTTGGTTGGTAGCTTGAAAGCCGAGCGCCACACTCCTTTGAGCTTGAGAAATGATGAGGAGTGTGACAATACACACATTTCCTTGCAAATACATTGTTGTGCTTCTGTTGTTCTCTGTTGCAACAAAACCAGAAGCCTGGAAAAGTAGATGGCCGACCGGCCACTTGAGGTAGCCAACCGGCCACTTTCACTAGCCGATCGGCCAGTTGAGGTGGCCGGCAGCCACTTTTTGTGGTCGACCGGCCACCAGTCCATTTTTTTTTTGTAGAAATGATCTTGTTTTGGAGCAGAAACAATGTGGAGGTTGGTTCAATGTTCAGAAACTGAGGCACGTGCAAATAGAGGCAATTGACAGCAAAGTAATGGATTTCCGAGCGGACGCCAACCGAGCATGCATGTCTCCCTCACCCGCGAGGCCACTTTATCGCTTTAATTAGTTAGCATAACTGATTTTTCGAGTGTTGTAATATTTTAGCTAGTTTGTGTAATTAGTTATTTCATTTGGTTTGTAATAATTAATTAATTAGCTAGTATAGTTAATTAGTTGGTTTGTAATAAGTAGCTTAGCTTAGATTAGCCTATCCCTTATTCATTCGGACCCTCCTTCAAGAGGGCACAGTGTTGTAATAAGTGTGCGTGTGTGTGTGCATGTCTTCCAACCCCACGTCTTTCTCCCTTTTATTTATCCGCTTTCGATGGTTAGATTAGGGATCATATTTCATTTAGCATACCTTATGCTTGCATGTGTACATCATTCATTTGTCTTGCATGCACCGAGGCTCGGCGCATCATTAAACTGCATTGTATTTCAATACTTCTTTGAAAAAGTGTATCAAATTGTTGCATTCATATGTTATCTTAGATAGCCGAGCCTATTTAGTTGCATTATTGCATGTGTTGCATTAGCCATTCTACATAGTTAGGATCGTGCATTGTTTCTAACTAGTTTTTTGTTTTGGCTTGGAGTACACTATAAGTTTTACACTTTAGCATACTTACATGAGTGTGAGTGTTGCTATGTTTAGCATGCTTACCATGAGGCTATGTGCTTATTTGCTTAACTGCATGAATGCCTATGGATGAAGGCTTTGTTGCTTGAATTGGGACAATTCAAAATATGAATTTTAAGCCCACTTTGTGAAGTGGCAAATCATGTTTTAAGCCCACTTGAGGATGGCAAATCCGCACTTTAGCCTACTTGAGGGTGGCACTTTCAAACCATTTTCGAAAATAAACATGAGTTGATTTGTTCCAATTCTTGCGATTTTGGTCTATACTTGTATGCTGTGTGCATCACATAGTAAAGTTAGCTAATAACCGGAATAAGAACACATGTGTTTATAAAACAACATATCATACTTAGTAGAGGCCGATCTTTGATCAGGCGAGCGGGGGTGCTCATGTCATGACCTTCCCCTCTCGTACCCAAGTTCCTGAGCCGAGGCAACTTTGGTGATGACGGACACGTGGCCTTTGGCAGGAGTCAGGATTTCCTAAATTTCCCAAAAACAAAATATTTAGGTGGCGACTCTGTAATCTGGCAAAGCAGTCCATGTTTGGCGATTTTTGATTCAAATCAATTTTTCAAATTCAATTGCCAGATTTGGACTCTTTGGTGTTTATCAGTCTCACATTGCACTTTGTGAGATTAGATTCAGAACCGTGACAGGAGTCCGAACTGTGGGACCAATCCGCACCTCTCCGAAAGGCGGGCGCACGAAGAAAGTCAGGTGCTACAGTCAGGTTCACACTTTCTAAGCATAGAAGCGTAAAACACGTTATGGACCCTGGAAAGCTGTAGCGGTAAGGCTAAACGATATGCTACTTCACCAATTCGCTTTAAAATCTCGAAAAGCCCAATAAACCTTGAAGATAGTTTTCCACTCATCCCAAACCTTATTAAACCCTGTCTTGGTGAGATTTTAAGAAAAACATGATCACCAATCTCAAAGGATAGAGGTTGCCTCCTTTTATCCGCATAACTTTTCTATCGGCTTTAAGTCGTAACCAATCTCTTTTGGATGAGATCAACTTTCTTGGTCATCTCTCGGATTAGTTCTGTGCCCAACATTGGTGTATCACCTACTTCGGTCCAACAAACTGGTGACCTGCAGGGCCAACCATACAAGGCCTCAAACGATACCATCCCGATACTTGCTTGATAACTATTGTTATAGGAAAACTCAATCAACGGTAGGTGTCTCTCCTATGACCCTTTCAAATCTAGGACACAAGCTCTAAGCATATCTTTCAAAATTTATATAGTACATTCAGATTACTCATTGGTTTGAGCATGATAGGTTGTGCTAAAAGTCAACTTAGTCCTGCTTTGTACCCCTCCACCAAAACTGACGAAAAAGATCATGGTACATTTTGGTGCATCTCGGATGTACCGCAAGGTGTGAGTGATGGAATTCTCGGAGTACATCTTCTCTACAAGACTCTGGCACGAACAAACGATCTAAATACCTCACACTCAAATCCGAGTGGATGTTCAAACCCTTCTCTTGCTTCTAGTTGGAGATTTTCTCACAGACTATCTCCACCACACTGTCATCCTGTTGTGCTCCTATGACTTTGCTAATCAAGGTGGATGGTGCAATTAAAGTAAACAAAGTAGCACCCTCACTAGAATTGCCAAGATGCAAGTTATACTCGCCAATTTTACCCAACATAACCCATTCTCGAATGGCTACACTCGCCACAATACTTATAGACTTCCGATTAAGGGCATCGGCCATAACATTGGCTTCCATAGATGACAGTGCAATCCAAAATCGTAGTCTCCCATAAGCAAATTCAAATTTTTTTGAGAGAGTAAGTAGTTCAAGCTTTTGTGGTCTGAATAGACATCAAACTTCTCATTGTACAAATAATGTCTTCAGATCTTCAAAGTAAAGATTACTGCTGCTAGTTCTAACTTATAAGTGGGGTAATTCTTCTCATGAGTTTTTAATTGTCGTAACCCATAAGCTACAACCTTCCCCTCTTGCATCAACATACAATCCATCCCATCCCGGGACATATCATGATACACGGTATAACCCAGACCCCCTTTTGAAATTATCAAAACTGGAGCAGTAGTCAACTTAGTCTTAAGTTCTTGAAACGACTTCTCACAAACCTTGTTCCATACATATTTGATACCCTTTCTGGTCAACCTAGTTAACGATGTAGCTAATCTAGAGAAGTTCCTCACAAAACGGAGGTAATACCCTGTTAACCTTAAGAAACTTCGAATTTCAAAAGCGTTCTTAGGCTGTTCTTAATCCTATACAACATCTATCTTGGAGGAATCAATGGTTACCCCTTCTCCCAACACCACATGCCTCAAAAACTTCACATCTGTTAGCCAAAACTCACACTTCTCAAATTTTGCAAACAACTTGTGCACTCTAAGAAAATCAAGTACTGTCCGCAAATATTTCTTGTGTTCCTCCTCGGAGAGCGAATAAATCGAAATATCATCCACAAAAACGACTACGAATCGATCTAAGAACTCCCAGAAGACTCGATTCATCAAGTCCATGAACAAAGTGGGTGCATTACTCAACCCAAATGGCATAACAAGAAACTCATAATGGCCATAACACGTACAAAAGGTCATTTTCTGGATATCTTCCTCCTTAACCCTCAACTGATGATACCTCAATCTCAAGTTTATCTTCAAAAAGTAACGGGATCCCTTAAGTTGGTCAAATAAGTCATCTATTTTGGATAGAGGATACTTATTCTTAACAATGACTCGATTAAACTTGCAATAATCAATACACAACCGCAACGACCCATTTTTCTTTTGTACAAAGAAGGTTGATGCACTCCAAGGCGATGTACTAAAGCGAATAAAGCCCTTATTTAAAAGTTCTTGGGGTTAGATCTTCAACTCATGCAATTCGACAGATGCAAATCTATATGGTCCCATGGAAATTGGTGCTGTGCCGGGCACTAAGTCAATGGAGAATTCAATTTCTCGGTGGAGTGGCAAACCGGTGAGATCTTCAAGAAAAATATCCGGGTATTCACAAACTACCCTTAGCAAGTCGCTATGGATCATGCTAACCTTATTGGCCAAAGAAAAGGCAAAAAGAAAATTAAGTCCTCCTAGACCCTTAAGGTCATATAACGGCAGCATTGAACTATCACCCCGGTTACAAAAGAAATAAAACAATCCCCGGTGGGTATGCATACAAACACTTGGTGTCGCTAAAATTTCTATCGTGGTCTGAAAATGTGACAGCCAATCCATATCCAATATAACATCAAAAGTGTGCATGTCTAAGGCAATAAAATCAAAATAGAGTTGGTGATTTGTGACCTCAATCTCGCAAGAGCGACACACCCATCCCAATGCCACCCTACCCCCAACCGGTGACTCAACCCATAAAAGAGATTCTAGCTTATTAATCTTTAATCCCAAAGCAGAAACAAAAGCAGTAAATATAAATGAATGCGACGTACTCATATCAATCAACACTCTAGCCATGCAATTGAACACAACAAAATTACCTCTCATAACCGAGGATCTTGGTAACTATTCTGGCACTGTAACTGCATACACATGCCCCTAAGGCCTTTGGTCAACTTTGCTCCTCTCTCAAAACATAGGCCTACTGCACTAATTGAGCAGAGGTGGCTCCTTGAATAGCTCGTGAGGTTTGGAGTGAATGAGTCTGTTGACAACTCTGAGTTTGTCTCGACTTTGATACGCCAGACACACCTCCTAACTGTGGATACATTCTCTTCCTGTGCCCGAGTTGACCACACTAGAAATATATAGGTCTTTGTCCCCGACTCTGGGACTGGTTAAAGGATCGACTAGATGGTAGTAGTGGTAACATCTAATGTCCTCATCCCTTCTGTGGACAAGCATTGGCCTTGTGGCCCGTTTGGCCACACTTAAAATAAGTAACTCTGCCTTGAGTATTCTTTCCCGACCTAGCACTAGTGTAACAACCCTCGTATTGATTACTGATTAACCACTGAATTATATACTGATTAATGCTAAACTGAATTGATAATGACTGATAATTAAATTAACTGAAGTACTGAATGGAACGAATGAAATTGAAAACTGAAACTGAATAAGTTTGTCTATTGAATTGCATATTGTATCTATTGACTTATGTGATTATCTGTTTGATTCATATGTTTAAACTGCTAATTGAAGGCCCTATCGGCGGCCGATTTGGAAACCGTTTAGTGTTTTGTAATCAGGAGAATATTTGTGATTTAATGGTATATTTATCTGAAAATTGATTAGGAATGATTAAATTAGATTAAATGAATTAATTGTCAAGTTTGAGTTAATTACCAATAATGCCATTTTGAGTGGACCCTTGTTTAATCCTATTATTGAGCCTTATTACATTTAATCATCTTCATCAGCCATTTCCCTCACTCCTAACCGACCAAACTTAGAGAGAGTGGGAGGCAATGGAGAATTGAACTCACCTTGAAGAATTACTTGGAAATTGCTTGGAATTGAAGTGTAAAATTGGCATAATTGAACTTGTTCTTCTTGCATACAAGACTTAAGGTAGGAATCCATCTCTCATTGATGCATTTAAGGTTGTTCTTGCATGAGTTAAGTTGAATTGTGGAGTTAAGACATAAATTAGTTCAAAAGAGTAGGATTATAGCTTAATCCATGCATGCATGTTTGAATTGATGAGTTTGAGTTGAATCCATGGTGAAAATGTACATGCATGCTCATATTCATGTTTAAATCCATGTGTTCATCATGTTCTTGAAGAAATGAGCCCATTTGGACAAGAGTTGAAGCTTGATTTTGGTTTAAAGATCATGCATTGCATGTTTTGACATTTTTCTTGAAAATGGGTTTGAATGTTGGATTTAATTGACCAACCTTTGGGGCTTGAATTCATAAATTGAGCTTTAAAACTTGTTGTACTATGAGTTTGAAATGTTTTCCCAGAATTTGGGCCCAAGAGGTTGAGTCTTTGCTTGAAGAATGCTTGGTTCGAACTTGGAAGACAAATCTGGAAATTCCAGATTTTGCTTCCTCGCTCGAGCGAAGGATTCCTCGCTCGAGCGAGCACCTTTATTCAGGGCTCTGCTCGAGCGAGCATCGAGCGTGGTATCGCGCGTAAAAATCCAGCAACCAGTACTTTTACTGTTCATGCAGGTCGCTCGAGCGAAGCCTTTGATTTTGAAAGCTCGCTCGAGCGAAGGAAGGCTCGCTCGAGCGAGGCTCCTATTTTCAGCAACTTTTGAAAAATGCCTTCCAAGTGTATTTTTGCATCCTCATATCATCCTAGGCATTCTTAGGCCTAGTTTAAGGCATCTTAATGAGGTTTTAGACATAGAACCACACCGAGGGAATTTAGGGATTTAATTATCACTCCTCCCAACTGTGAAACTTAGTGTGTGTTCTATTTATTGGCTGTTTAGGGTTGGCTCTCGGGGACGCGCTCTAGCTGCTATTAGCCCAATCTCTGTGAGTAACAGATTGTGTAAAGATATGTTCAAAATGGTTATCTTTTGAATACTGAACAGAACTGTTTACTGAACTGATATTGTTTATTGAATGAATGTATGTCCTGTATTGTGAACTGTACTGTGGCATCCTTAGCACTTATTGATTACTGTTATTGTTACAGAGCTCTGTCGGTTCCCTTGTGGAACCATACTGTTTATTGATTGATGGCCATCACTACTGTTGGGTCTGTTAAGACCCGGTCCTTCTGGACCTACTGTTTATAGGCTATTGGATGTACCACATACGACTGATTGACTGAAATACTGAAAGACTGAAATACTGTTTAATGAACTGTTTTCATTATTGTAAGGACATTCATTCATAACCTCTTTACACTTATTGTTATTCACTGGGCTTTAGCTCACTGTTTATATATATATGTAGGTTCTCAGCAGCCAGACCGGAGCTAGGAGCGTGGGTTAGTCCCCCAGTTTTGTCAAGCCAGCCTATGTGCCTCACCGCGAGGTTCCGTGTTGCCATGCTATGGCTTGGGGTGTTTTTGTGTCCCCTACTGTATAGACTGTTACTGTTTTACCGTACTGTTCTCGAGGGATTTGATTCCCGTACTGAATGTTGTATATGATTGTATATAGACTGTACTGTTTAAACTGAATGAATGCATGAAAAATGTTTTTGACATACAGATTTTCACAGCTCAATGGACACTAGTTATTTACTGTAATGGCTTCCGCCAGGCCCTGTACTCTGTTTTACTGTATTACTGTTCAGCAGGCCTTCGGTAATCTCGGATTACTGGCCAGTTACGGTGCTAAACCCATAGGGCCGGGTTTGGGTCGTGACAGAGTGGTATCAGAGCGATACTTAACCACGAGTTATACCGCACACACGTGTCCAAATGAGCTATAGGGTGTCCTAGAAAAGTGATTAGGGCATCTCATGAACTTGAAAAGTGTGTGCTTACGACTGACTGAATATATGCTAAATGTTAAACTGTTCAATTACACAACTGCTTATAATGATAACGGTTATGACTGCTTATAGCGGAATGGACAATGCAAATGAAACTGAATCATCATCCTCTGAGGCCAGAATGGCCAGACTTGAACAAATGATGGGATTGGTACTTGAAAGACTAGATCAACAACAGAACCGACAGCCCCCACCTCCTCCTCCTCCGGTGCAACCGGAACAGAATGTACAAAATGCAAATGTGAATGCTAATGAGGTGGACATTATTGCACTGACTCATAAGTTCAGCAAACTGAAACCGCCGTCCTTTCAGGGAGGCTTGGAACCGCTAAAGGCTGAAGCTTGGGTGCTTGAAACAGAAAAGTTGTTTGAAATGTTTCCGTGCTCTGAAGCCAACAAAGTACTGTTAGCAACCTTCACTCTTCAGGAAGAAGCAAGAAGGTGGTGGATGTTAACCCGCGATACAAATGCTATTATAACTTGGGCTCAGTTCAAGGAGTCCTTCTTTGAAAAGTATTTTCCTCAGTGCATCAGGGACAGAAAAGTAACGGAGTTTGAACAACTGGAACAGGGCACAATGTCTGTTGCCGAGTATGAGAAGAAATTCATTGAACTTGCTAGATATGCACCACAGATGGTGGACACCGAATATAAGAAGGCCAGAAGGTTTGAAGGAGGCCTTAGTGCTGCTATACTGGACCGAATAAATGTTTTGAAAATGCCAACTTATGTGGGTGTTCTCGACCGTGCATTGATGGCCGAGTCAATTATTGCAGCAGTGAAACAATCTGAAACATCAACAACTGAATGGCAAGGTAAAAGGCAGGGTTTCAAATTTAAGAAAGGCAAGCACAATCAGTTGAACAAGAAACAGAATACGGGGTCAACAACTAGCCCCAGCCAAGGGAGTGGATTCGTTCCACCATGTTCCGTATGTGGCAATAAGCACAAAGGGGTCTGCTACCAGATTTCAGGAGCTTGTTTCAGATGTGGCAAGGTGGGCCACAGAATTAAAGACTGCCCTTCTGCTCCACCAGCTAGTGGTAAAGCTGCACCAAGCGCAGCAGCATCAAATGTAGCACCAAAGCCTAACCCCAAAGCTACCGGGAAAGAGCCTATGAGGCAGGGCCGAGTATTTGCCCTAGTACCGGGAGATGTTCAGAATACTGAGACCATTGTGTCAGGTATCCTCTCTATTTGTGCTCAGAATGCATATGTATTGATTGATTCGGGGTCTACACATTCTTATGTGTCGCATGCTTTTTCGCGTAAATTAAATAGACCCTTAGAACCTATGAATTACTTGTTAGCTGTATCATCACCTGTTGGAGGATCCATGACATGTGCATATATGTATCCTGCTTGTGAAATTATTGTTGGGGATATGCATCTGTTTATTGACTTACTACCGTTAAACATAGATCACTTTGATGTGATATTGGGGATGGATTGGTTACAAAAATATCATGCCACCATTGATTGTGTAACGAAACAAGTAGTTTTCCGTCCACCTGGTTTGCCTGAATTTGTGTTTAATGGGAGTGGAGTAGTACCTCCTCCGTATTTGATTTCTTCTGTGAAAGCTGTTAAACTGATTAGGAAGGGGTGTAAAGGATATCTGTGTTCCGTACTGACTCTATCTACTGATGATTGTGTTAAAACTGATGTGAATTGTATTCCTATAGTCAGAGAATTCCCAGATGTATTTCCAGATGATTTGCCAGGGGATTTGATTGATAGGGAAGTTGAATTTACCGTGGATGTAATTCCGGGTACACAGCCAGTGTCTAAAGCTCCCTACAGAATGGCTCCAACTGAACTGAAGGAATTGAAGGTACAATTGCAGGAACTGTTAGACAAGAAGTTTATCAGACCCAGTACTTCACCGTAGGGTGCACCTGTTCTGTTTGTAAAGAAAAAAGATGGCTCACTGAGACTGTGCATTGACTACCGTGAATTGAACAAGGTAACTGTGAAGAATAAATACCCATTACCTCGTATTGATGACCTGTTTGATCAGTTACAGGGTGCACAAGTGTTTTCCAAGATTGACCTCAGATCAGGGTATCACCAACTGAAAGTTAAATCGGAAGACATTGACAAAACTGCTTTTAGAACAAGGTATGGCCATTATGAATTTTTAGTTATGCCGTTCGGAGTCACAAATGCCCCAGCTGCATTTATGGACCTTATGAACAGAATTTTTAAACCGTACCTTGATGATTTTATTGTGGTATTCATTGATGACATATTGATTTATTCTAAGACTGTAGAAGAACATGAGCATCATCTGAAACTTGCCCTGCAAACCTTAAGAGAACAGAAACTGTATGGTAAACTGTCTAAGTGTGAGTTTTGGCTTGATCATGTTATGTTTTTGGGGCATGTTGTTAGCAAAGATGGAATTTCTGTTGATCCGCAGAAAATTGAAGCTGTAGTGAACTGGCCTAGACCAACCAACGTGACTGAAGTCCGAAGCTTTTTGGGACTGGCTGGATATTACAGAAGATTTGTCAAAGACTTCTCCAAAATTGCCTTACCACTGACTCAGTTGACACAGAAAGGGATATCATTTGACTGGACAGACCAACGAGAATCAGCATTTCAGGAGTTGAAAACTAGACTTGTGACTGCACCAATTTTGACTCTACCTTCAGGTACGGATGGTTATACTGTATTTAGTGATGCTTCTCATAAGGGTTTGGGATGTGTTTTAATGCAGAATGGGAGAGTTATTGCTTATGCTTCCCGACAGTTGAGACCACATGAAAAGAACTACCCGACCCATGACTTAGAACTTGCTGCAGTGGTATTTGCATTGAAAATCTGGCGTCACTGTCTTTATGGGGCGACATGTGAAGTATATACCGACCACAAGAGTTTGAAATATTTCTTCACACAGAAAGAACTGAATATGAGACAGCGGAGATGGCTTGAATTGATAAAAGATTATGACCTACAGATTTTGTACCATCCGGGAAAAGCCAACACCGTTGCCGATGCTTTGAGCCGAAAATCGATTGGGAACTTAGCCTGTTTGCTGACTGGACAGAAAGAGTTGCTTTGTGACCTTGAAAAGTCTGAGATTGAAATTGTTTTAAAAGAACAAGGTGGTACCTTAGCTGCTATTTCTGCTCAACCAGCATTGATTGAAGAAATTAAGGAGAAACAGCAATTGGATGATTACTTGAAAAAGATCATCGAAGAAAGAGAGTCTAAACCGAGACCGGGATTCAAATTTGAGAACAATGTACTGAAATTTCAAGAAAGACTGTGTGTACCGAATGACACCGAACTGAAAAGAAGAATTCTGCAAGAGGGCCACAATTCAAAATTTTCTATCCACCCAGGGAATACGAAAATGTATCAAGATTTGAAGTTGAATTTCTGGTGGCCGGGAATGAAGAAAGAAATTGCCGACTTTGTGTCCAAATGTCTTCATTGCCAACGAGTCAAAGCTGAACATCAACGACCCGCTGGATTATTGCAACCCTTACCCATACCAGAATGGAAATGGGAGCATATCACGATGGATTTTATCGTTGGATTACCTCGCTCCAGAAAAGGTATGGACTCTATTTGGGTTATTGTTGATAGACTGACTAAATCTGCTCACTTCTTACCTGTCAAGACAATTTATAATGCGGACAAATTGGCTGTTATCTATATTGATGAAATTGTGAGACTGCACGGAGTGCCTGTGTCTATTGTTTCTGACAGGGATTCGAAGTTTACATCGAGATTCTGGCAAAGCCTACAGACTGCATTGGGTACTGAATTGAGGCTAAGTAGTGCCTATCATCCTCAGACAGATGGACAGTCAGAAAGGACCATCCAGACTCTAGAGGATCTACTGAAAATGTGTGTCCTTGACTTCCAAGGAAACTGGGAAAGTCATTTGCCGTTGGCTGAATTCGCCTACAACAACAGCTACCATTCGAGTATTGGTATGGCGCCTTTCGAGGCATTGTATGGCAGAAAGTGTAGATCTCCGATTTGCTGGGCAGAAGTTGGAGATGGGCCGTTGCTTGGGCCCGAAATTGTTTATGAAACGACTGAAAAGGTAAAACTGATACAGCAAAGATTGAGAACTGCACAGAGTAGACAGAAGAGTTATGCAGATGTTAGAAGGCGAGACCGAGAGTATGAAGTGGGTGATCACGTGTTTGTAAAAGTGACACCAATGAAAGGCCAGACTCGCTTTGGAGTCAAGGGCAAATTAGCGCCGCGGTACGTCGGACCGTATCAGATTATTGAGAAAATCAATCCGGTGGCGTATCAAGTTGCACTTCCTCCTGAAATGGAACATATGCATAACGTCTTTCACATATCTATGTTGAGAGATTATCTCCGGGATCCATTCCATGTGATTGAGCCTACTCGTATTGTGTTGAGTGATGACTACACTTACGAGGAACGGCCTATACAGATTGTAAACCGACGGATCAAGAAACTGAGAAACAAGGAGATTCCGCTAGTGAAAGTCGACTGGCAGAACCATGGTGGTGTGTATGCCACTTGGGAAAGGGAAGATGACATGGCTAGGCGATATCCTGATTTGTTCCCGCTGAATCCTGTTTTCTTCCAGAATGAAGGTAACTCGAGTTTAGAGGACTAAACTCCTTATAAGGAGGGGAGACTGTAACAACCCTCGTATTGATTACTGATTAACCACTGAATTATATACTGATTAATGCTAAACTGAATTGATAATGACTGATAATTAAATTAACTGAAGTATTGAATGGAACGAATGAAATTGAAAACTGAAACTGAATAAGTTTGTCTATTGAATTGCATATTGTATCTGTTGACTTATGTGATTATCTGTTTGATTCATATGTTTAAACTGCTAATTGAAGGCCCTATCGGCGGCCGATTTGGAAACCGTTTAGTGTTTTGTAATCAGGAGAATATTTGTGATTTAATGGTATATTTATCTGAAAATTGATTAGGAATGATTAAATTAGATTAAATGAATTAATTGTCAAGTTTGAGTTAATTACCAATAATGCCATTTTGAGTGGACCCTTGTTTAATCCTATTATTGAGCCTTATTACATTTAATCATCTTCATCAGCCATTTCCCTCACTCCTAACCGACCAAACTTAGAGAGAGTGGGAGGCAATGGAGAATTGAACTCACCTTGAAGAATTACTTGGAAATTGCTTGGAATTGAAGTGTAAAATTGGCATAATTGAACTTGTTCTTCTTGCATACAAGACTTAAGGTAGGAATCCATCTCTCATTGATGCATTTAAGGTTGTTCTTGCATGAGTTAAGTTGAATTGTGGAGTTAAGACATAAATTAGTTCAAAAGAGTAGGATTATAGCTTAATCCATGCATGCATGTTTGAATTGATGAGTTTGAGTTGAATCCATGGTGAAAATGTACATGCATGCTCATATTCATGTTTAAATCCATGTGTTCATCATGTTCTTGAAGAAATGAGCCCATTTGGACAAGAGTTGAAGCTTGATTTTGGTTTAAAGATCATGCATTGCATGTTTTGACATTTTTCTTGAAAATGGGTTTGAATGTTGGATTTAATTGACCAACCTTTGGGGCTTGAATTCATAAATTGAGCTTTAAAACTTGTTGTACTATGAGTTTGAAATGTTTTCCCAGAATTTGGGCCCAAGAGGTTGAGTCTTTGCTTGAAGAATGCTTGGTTCGAACTTGGAAGACAAATCTGGAAATTCCAGATTTTGCTTCCTCGCTCGAGCGAAGGATTCCTCGCTCGAGCGAGCACCTTTATTCAGGGCTCCGCTCGAGCGAGCATCGAGCGTGGTATCGCGCGTAAAAATCCAGCAACCAGTACTTTTACTGTTCATGCAGGTCGCTCGAGCGAAGGATTTCTCGTTCGAGCGAAGCCTTTGATTTTGAAAGCTCGCTCGAGCGAAGGAAGGCTCGCTCGAGCGAGGCTCCTATTTTCAGCAACTTTTGAAAAATGCCTTCCAAGTGTATTTTTGCATCCTCATCTCATCCTAGGCATTCTTAGGCCTAGTTTAAGGCATCTTAATGAGGTTTTAGACATAGAACCACACCGAGGGAATTTAGGGATTTAATTATCACTCCTCCCAACTGTGAAACTTAGTGTGTGTTCTATTTATTGGCTGTTTAGGGTTGGCTCTCGGGGACGCGCTCTAGCTGCTATTAGCCCAATCTCTGTGAGTAACAGATTGTGTAAAGATATGTTCAAAATGGTTATCTTTTGAATACTGAACAGAACTGTTTACTGAACTGATATTGTTTATTGAATGAATGTATGTCCTGTATTGTGAACTGTACTGTGGCATCCTTAGCACTTATTGATTACTGTTATTGTTACAGAGCTCTGTCGGTTCCCTTGTGAAACCATACTGTTTATTGATTGATGGCCATCACTACTGTTGGGTCTGTTAAGACCCGGTCCTTCTGGACCTACTGTTTATAGGCTATTGGATGTACCACATACGACTGATTGACTGAAATACTGAAAGACTGAAATACTGTTTAATGAACTGTTTTCATTATTGTAAGGACATTCATTCATAACCTCTTTACACTTATTGTTATTCACTGGGCTTTAGCTCACTGTTTATATATATATGTAGGTTCTCAGCAGCCAGACCGGAGCTAGGAGCGTGGGTTAGTCCCCCAGTTTTGTCAAGCCAGCCTATGTGCCTCACCGCGAGGTTCCGTGTTGCCATGCTATGGCTTGGGGTGTTTTTGTGTCCCCTACTGTATAGACTGTTACTGTTTTACCGTACTGTTCTCGAGGGATTTGATTCCCGTACTGAATGTTGTATATGATTGTATATAGACTGTACTGTTTAAACTGAATGAATGCATGAAAAATGTTTTTGACATACAGATTTTCACAGCTCAATGGACACTAGTTATTTACTGTAATGGCTTCCGCCAGGCCCTGTACTCTGTTTTACTGTATTACTGTTCAGCAGGCCTTCGGTAATCTCGGATTACTGGCCAGTTACGGTGCTAAACCCATAGGGCCGGGTTTGGGTCGTGACAACTAGGCAAAAGAAAGGTGGATCTGGTCTGTTATGACTAAGACTGTGATGAAGCAGAGCCTTAATGCTTCTTACTGGACCTAAAGTCTCCCTGTGACTCATGCCCTCTAGATCTTGAACCCCTAATCCTTTCTTCTTTGGCTTGCACAATAATCTCCATGTGTGTGGCTGCCTCCACAATTCGATCATAGTTCCAGATCATTTTTTCGACCACCTTAAACAAAATCTTGGTTCTAAGTTTCTTCTAAAATTCAATGCAACAGCGTTCCTCCGTTGCCACTAATTCCGAAGCAAACCGAGACAAACTGGTAAAGGTCGCTTCAAATTCGACCACTGTTGTGTTTAGTTGTTTGAGATCTAGAAACTCTTGCCTCAGTCTCTCCCTAGTAGTGGGAGGTAGGTACTTATCTTGGAAAGTAACAACAAAAGCTTCACACGTCGGCCGAATTTTGCCTTGGGCATATTTCTACCATTGGCCCACATCCCCCTTCAAATAGTAACTTGCTAGGGTCATCCTAAGCTCACCATCCTCAATGTGAAGCATTTCAAATGTCTTCACTATTTGCTTCAACCATTCATCCACCTTCTTGGGTTTCTGGCCACCGTGAAACTCGTTCGACTTAACCCGCAAGAACTCTTGAGTAAGAAAAGTAGCTCTAGTCTCTATAGCATTCTCTCAGGCTTGGTTCTCTGCCCGCTAGATGTTCATAGACTCTCTCAAAGCCTTTGCTATCTCTCTGGTTAAGGCCCTCATAGCAGCTTGACCCTCTTGCTCCGAGACTCTCGCTTGTCCTACTTGCTCAGCCATGATAGCTTGGGCCGCTTACTTGGCTATATTAGCTTGGTCGAACCCTTCCTCTTGCACCAGAACCTCATGAACTCCTAGGTGAGTCCTACCCCGCCTTCCACCTCTACCACCGCGAGTTTAACCTCATCCTGACATCCTAAATAAGGACAAAAATGAACAGTTTAGCACATAGTCACACATGTGCTTGCAACTGAAACTCACGCATCCTATCACGATAATTAATAAGCATTTAATTCACATAACACTTAGTTTCACTCCACGTAAGCACATCGTCACGTAAACACATACGGATTACTCATTCAAGATAATATTTACCCCACAAAATATTGAGAATTCCCATTAGAATGAGTATTGATCATGTGCATTTCTAATGAGACTTCAAGAAGTTTAATAGGCACAAACAACATCCTAAAAGTTCAATCCCATACTCATCTAGTGAAGTAAGCATGTTATCACATAATGATTAAAACATGAAGTGTCTCCTAATTTAGCAAAATGAACCCATTGTGGTAAAACCACTTCCTCCAAACACCAAGTATTCAAACCCGGTAACTCTGATACCAAGTTGTAACATCCCTAAATAAAAGACATAAATCAAACAACCAAATACTTCATCCAATGACAATTCTAATATGGTAAATCATATCTCTAAATTCATATTTCTTTCTGGTAAAAGATTTTACAAAAGAGATCCACATGCATTACACATTCAAACCCTCTTAAGTTGAATCTATAGCATGTGCGACCATACACCCATAAAAAATAATAATAACAAGGAAATGCCTCAAGGGCAACAAGTTTCAAGACTCAGGATTGGTTACACAAAATGGGTTAACTAACCCATACAATTAAAGCTTTTGGCTTGAAAAAATAATCACAAATAAAAAAGCTCTTCCTCCCAAAAGACTTTCCACGCCCTCTGCTAGGTGGGATCACCACATCCTTTCCTGCACAAATCCACTAGGGGTGAGCAAAAAGCCCAGTAGGAGTAACTTCACAAAGTATATATGTTTAAGCAGTCTGTCATATACATGTGTATGCAATGTTATACCATGCCATAATATTATAAGCCTTTCTTGAAGAGAAAAAATAATATATGTTGCCATGATCTTTAAAAGAATTACTTAATCATTTTAATAAATCCAAAATTTAAAATGAGGTGGTAAATATGACTCAAGTAAATCCCCAGGGCTAGTGTTTGCAAGTAGGCATATCTTGCACTAACAAATCCTACCTTACTAGCTCCTAACTGGAGGGCTTAGGCACCCATACATGCGTCTCTGGTTTTATACCAATGACACTCAGGCCAACTTAATTCTCGAACTACATCCCTAATCAAATTTCCCACCGTATTTACCTCAAAACAATACAATAGTAATAATTGTTTTTCTCGAACAACATAACCATTTTCAAGACATAACCATAGTTAAATCATATTTCGAAAACCATGTATGAATTGAAATGCAATGATTTAGTTCTGATATGCACAATTTCTCCACAATTCCCAACGTTTGCTCAAAGAAAAAAGATAAGAGATTCAATATCTATATGTGTTCATACTCCAAAAATTTATATCAAATCTACATCCATGTGACATATGACATTCTTTCATAATCACACTCAACATTTATTTTCTCTTTCATATTCTAGACAAATGCACAACATGTTACCTTAATTTCTCAACAACACAACAACATGAGGAAGATTTCCTCAATTTCTCAAAGGATTTAGCAACAATTTTATGAATATTTCGCAAATTTTACATTTTCCTAATTTGCCCCCAAAACCTACGGTCTGATCAAAGGAGGGATTTTCCCTTCATTTTCAAAATATCTTCTTGCAAACATTCCCAAATGGTTCATAATTCACAAAATGATCTATCTTGGACCAAAATCACAAGAAAGAAATATTTTCTCTAACATTTCCTAGATTCAAAATTTTACAACTCAAAACCCAAACTTGAAATTATAGTAAAATGGACAAGACATGCTAAAATCATATATATAACTCAAAGGAACTTCCTACCTCAAGATTAAGAATAAAGATGAGAGAAAAACTCCAAAACCAAAGGTGTCAAAACTTGATCTCCACCGTACAAAATTTTGCTCTTGATGAGCTCTCCAAAATTAAAAAAAGCACTAGGGTAAAAATCTCAATGAATATGGCGACATCAAAGAAGTAATGAGGTGGTTAGACGGTTTCTTAGAGAGAGATGAGAGAAATGAGAGTGAGAGTAATTGTAGAGAGAGAGAGAGAGAGAGGTAAAAAGTGAGAAAAAGTGCGTAAGGGTCCAACTTTTAAGTGATTGGACACGATTTTTCGGAGCAAACTTTTGACAGATCACTCGAGCGACCAAACCTGTGCTTGAGCGAACAATCCAAACTCCCAAAATCTCTCTCTTCTCTGCAAAAGACCGCTCAAGTGACGAGACCTTCGCTCAAGAAAAAAATACAAGCTCCTAGAAGTTCAGACTGTAGAACAAAATACTGGATGATTGACGTTACCATTCAAGCGACAAAAGGACCACTCGAGCGATCTCAACTTAAAAGTGAGACAAAACACTCTTAAAACATCCTCACTATTCTCAGATTCACTCTAACACCCCAAGATGCCAAAAGATATCTCGGAACACACTAGAATATACACACGAACAACCACAAGAAAATGAATAGGTAACAACACGAGTTCCAAATGTTTCAACAATGATAGGGCAATTAAAAAAAACAGACATTTCAAAATGCTGTATATATTCAAAATACTTTAAAATGACTCGGAACATCATAGGAACCTAACCTTAGATAATAGTGTAATAAGAAATTAATATTTAAAAAAATACCCTAGCTTCTCTCTATTCTCTGTAACAAGTGAATGAGATGCCTACAACAAAACTTTTCCATCATTGTAAAAACTAATGAATGCAAACAATGGTTGGAATAGATACCATTTATCCTATTACCGAATTATTATGTTGGCCTAAGTGTCAAAATGACCTAATTGCCTTCGGGCGCCAAAATTATTATTTTACCCCTAATACAAAATATTATGAAATAATACAAATAACATACTTTAAATCGCAGAGTATTTATAAGGGAAATTTGGCCATAAACCCCTCTTACCTTCATTTTCTTGTTAAAAGGACTAAAAAAAAATTATACTTTCAAAACCCCCTCATAATTATAAAGTCTTATATAAAGGACAAAAATTTTCAGATTTATATTTTGTATGACAAATTTACCCCTACACACACACTCTCTATCTTTCTCCTCTATCTCTTTCTATGAGCTCACTCCACCACCACCACCATCTATACCGGCACCACCATCACCATCTCTACTACCACGACTACCATGATTACCATCGTTTCCACCACTTATGTCGTCCCCATCAACACTGTCTCAACCATCGATGATGTTCGTCACCACGACCACCGCCACCACTGTTTCACCACTAGCATCTCAACCACCAGCGCCATTTGATGCCACCATCGTCATCCTTAGTGTCCAAGACTTTAGATTTGAGATTGATGACGTCAGATTTGAGATATATCATCTCAAATCTATATTCTCTCCTTCTTTTTCTCTTGGTCTCCTCATCATGCTTTATTTTTCAGATAGTAAAATTTTACTCTGGTTTGTACTAAATCTAAGGCAATATATGTGCTCTCTCTATCTCTCTATTTCTCTATGTTTTTCTCTGGTATGTCCTCTGTTTTTGTTTGACAGAATGAGAGTAAAATTTTACTCTAGTATGTGCTTTGTTTTTGTTTGACAGAATGAGAGTAAAATTTTACCTCTAAGGCAATATATGTGCTTTAATGATATAAAATTTTATTTTGAATCATAATAAATTTTACTCTGATTCAGAGTAAATTCAAAGTAAAATTTTATTCTGAAATATATTATAAGGATGACTTTACAAGAGAGCTTACATATATATATATATGAGGGTAGTATAGTAAAATAAATAAGTTTTAAAATATTAAGAAATTTTGAAAGAATCTATATAATTTTTATCCTTTTAAAAAACAAATTAAACACTGAGAGCTCTATTACCAAATCCTCCTATTTATAAACATTGGTACTCTTCTGAGTAGGCACATGCACCATTAGATGTTGAAGGATCTTCTATTTTTGTGGGCAAAAATAAAAAATGATTTCTGTTAGAATGGATTGTATATGCTCTAGTAGTAGAAACTTGACTAAGGATTCTGTGTTTGGGGCCTGTCAATGACAAATTTGAGAATTGTCAATAAAACTACAAAAGTCAAAATATTTGTAACTTCAACAACGATTTTATATATTTTTATTACTATATTTACATATTTTATGTAAATTTTTTTTTTTTGACTCTAACAAAAAAAAAAATTTAACACTGCATTTAAAAGAACAATATTACAAATTATTTGTCAAATCATTATAATTTCTAAAAGGGCTAGACTTCTTTCTAATCCGTAATCGGACTGGAGCGTGTTATTGGGTCTGTGAGGCTCACCACAGGTCTCGTTTCGATAATTCAAACTGTCAATGTGTAGAACTCATCAATTATTTTATTTCTGTTAAAAATCACATTGATCGGATATTGATAGCTACTTGATTGGATCAGATTTCTATCAATGATAAATATAATTTTCAAAATAAATTATTGATAAAAATCTGATACGATCAAGTAGCTATCGATATTCGATTAACATGATTTTTTACAAAGATAAAGTACTCGACGAGTTCAACATATTGAACGGTTCGAATCATTGAAATAGGATCCGTGATAGATCCTATGGATCTAACAACAGCGTTCGATCTACTTTGTGGACCGGAGACAAAGTACCCTTTCTAAAAAATTTCTCTTTTTTATCACAACAAGCATTTAAGGACTTTTTAGTTGCCAATGTCATTAGTCTTTATTGTACCTAACATACCGATGTGAAATAACTCTAAAATTAGTTTCAAGTTCTGTCTTTGAGTTGTGTTAAGAGCTTAAACCAACATCTCAGTGATGTTAGAGGAAGAAAAAAAAAAAAAACAAACAAAACAAATTTATAATTTTTTTATTGATTTATAATTATTTTTTAACACATCACTGATGTGATATCTCTCCCTTGAACCAAAGCCCTTTTCAAAAGCAAAAGTTAATTATTATTGATAGTTGTAGCTGTTTGGTAACTATTTCGTTTTTATTTTTTAGTTTATGTTTATAAAAATTTTAAAAATTGTTATAAAAATTTGTTTGATAATTTTTTTGGTTTATAAATGATTGTCTCAGTTTATAAATTTGAGAAAAAAATGTAAACTCAAAAAATGAGTTTACATTTTCAGTTTTCAAAATTTTTTTTTTCAATTAATTATTTTTTTCAAATAATTTTTTTTTCAATTATTTTTTTCAAATATTTTTTTTCCCAATTAAAATTTTTTATCAATTAATTTTTTTAATTTTTTTTCAAATAATTTTTTTAAAATTAATTTTTTTCAATTAATTTTTTTCACAATTAAATTTTTTTTTCAATTATTTTTTTTAATTATTTTTTTCAATTATAATGTGTGTGATCCCATTGTCATAAATAATAAATATAAATATAAATATTTTAGGTCTGAACAAACATATTTTTTAGTTTATGTTTTCAAAATTTTTTAAATATTTTGTTCAAACCAAACGCGTTTGTAATTTATGTTTTTCTAAAAATAAACAAAAACCAACTTATAAAATTTTTGTAAACATAAACCAAAAACGTAAACGTTACCAAACGCTACCTTTGTAATTTTTGTTTTTTTTTCCCAAAAACAACAGCACAATATAAACAGTATAAACTTAGAAAAAAAAATTAAATCAGTGATAAAATTTATAAATTTCAATAATTAAAATATTATATTTTTTTATGAATTCATAAATTTTTTTATAGTTACCACTGAATTTTTTTTACTTTTTTTATTATAAAATGTATATGAAAATATACAAAAATATTTTGAAATACGTAAAAAATTCATTAAGGTTATAAATATTTTGATATTTTATGCTTGTTATTGAGAATCCTAAAATTGTTCGTTAGCAAAATCCATTTTTGCTTTGCACTTTCCTTCCTCCCTTCTACTGCCTTTTATTACTCTCAATAAAATATTAATTTTTATTTTTCAATAATAAAAATTTATAAAGGCAATGATATGTAACCAAAGTTGTATACAAAAAAATTACAAATGGTAATGTGTGTATTTGTGACCCTGTAACTTTAAAATTAAAAAACCTAACAAAATATCTTTTATTTACAAAAATAAAATAAAAATAGGTCAATTACTAACAGTTCTTGCAATTTGAAATTCGTATTACTTTGATTCTTGATTTTTTAATTGTGATACAATTGACTTTAAATTGACACATCATTTTTATCTTTTGAGAGGGTGGAAATAATTTTTTTATATTTATTTTCGTTAAATTAGTTTCTATTTTCTCAAATATCAAATATGACGATAACTTTGATGTTATTATTAAACCAATCCATTAAATCAAAAAATTCAAAACTAAAAATATTTCATATATTAAATATATTGATTACAGATTAAAGGGCTAATAACCATCCAACCATCTAAAAATATATGTTTGTTAAGAACAAAAATAACCATGTATTAGATGATAACCATCCAAAAATATTTATAAAAACAACCACTCATTACATGATCATCATCCAAACATATACTAAAAATTATTTTGGTAAAAAAGTAAAAATATAAAAATATAAAAGATTTACCATTTTTATCTAATTTTATATTTAGTGAGTAGAAATAATTTTTAAAATTTAAAAATACCTTTTTGACTTTTATTTTTGTCAAAGTAGTTTATATTTTATCAAACTAACAACTTTACTCTTAAAATGGAGTATTTTCAGTTTGTAAAGGAAATGATATCTTTAATTGTCTTTATTTGAAACGAAATTCAAAATATAAGATTAAATGTATCATAATTTGTAGCAGTAGTAGGGGTAATTTGTACTTTCCGAATCTCTGTCGATGCATGTCATCTTCCTGTACTTTTAATTTCATGCTGTTAATGAAATTTTTCTTTGTTGATAAAAAAAAAAAAAAAATGTATCATAATTAAAAATTTATGAATCAAAGTGACACATGCCCCGTATTATAAGAACCATGAGTATAATTCACTCATAAAAATACTATCATGTTATTGTGATTATTGGATGTCTAAAATGAATAGTATTTTCGTGATTCTAAAGTTTGCTAGTGCTAGAAAAATAAAATTTTAAAAGCCAAAGTTTAGTGTGTATACTATACTCTGTGTAGCAAAAGCACACAGGTTCTTGATTGGAAAGTGATTAAATTAGTCAAAAAAAAAAATTAAAAATTATTAAAAAAATTCATTGATTCTCTCTATTTTTTTTTTTTTTATGTCTTTTCTTAAAAAAAAGTTAATTAAAAATCACTAAAAAAAATTCAATTCTCAAACAAATTCTGAAAAACCTTAAATTACCAAATTCAACACGGATGACAAAAATAAATAGAAACAAAAAGTAAAACATCCCCCTAAAAAATATGCATTTATATTATGCGTCCTCACGAATCGCGGTTGGGTCGGGTGGTCTTTTATTCTCCATCCATCCGAACTTAAGCGGATTAAAAAAAAATAATAATTCTTATCCATCTAGTTAGTTAGCAGTGGCGGATTGAGTGGGTTGTATGGGTTGGTGGTGGAAACAGATCGGTTTGACTGTTGGACTTTGTTATTTTGAGCTTTTTTTTTTAAACTAGTTTTCAATAATTCTTTTCCATTTTGTCCAAAATTTTTAATTATTTTTTTATAATAACAATAAAGACACAATTTTTCATATTTCATGAATAGCAAAATATAATTATTAAATATAATGTTCTTTTTTTAACAAACAAAGTATAATATTATTTTCTTTAGAGTGTTGGCAAATCGAATTGAGTCGAGTAAACTCTCATCCGCTGTCTGTCTAAACATAGACAGATTGGATAAATACATCTGCATCCATCCATTTAGACCATGAAAACCATCCATTTTGTGACAAATTGATTTGGACATTCAATTTTAGGGATTGATGTTTTGCCCAATCCTAATTTGTATAAAGTCCCACTTTGCCTTTTCCTTTTTGGATCTGGTATAATATATCAGGGAATAATCAGGAAAAATAAAAAAATAAAAAATAAGAAATTGTAAAGATTATAAATATTAATAATTAAAATCATAAAATTTTCTACCATTGTGTAATAATTTTTCAAAACCCACTCTGAATGGTAATTCCCCCTAATATATTCTAATAGAGGACCAATATAAACAATGAAAACCGATAGACCCTAAAAACGTTATATACCATATATAAATTATGATATTTATGGCATTGATTATCACAAATATCATAATTAAAATATTTTTAATCATAACTAAAGTAAAAATAATGAGTTATAACCAATCACTACATAAGGTATAAATAAATACTTTTTCGATCATAATCAAAATAATAATTATAAATAATCATAATTAATATCACAATAAATCATAACAAAAGATAATAAGCATCATAACTGAGACATGTTAAAATGTGTATTATTAAATTTCTCCAACACAAATATATATGCATATATAGTGAGTAATGCTAGAATAATTATTTAAATATTATATTTGGGTATAATTTGCCGTGATGTATTGTTGCATGGGGCGAGGCCCCTCTTTAGTTCGTGACAGCATGAGTTGTTGGTTTTGTTAGGTTCTGTGGAGATAATAGTAGGGTTAAATAAGGAAATCGAAAAATTTATAAATTGAATCGGTCCAGATCAAATCGATAGATTTGATTTATTTTTTAAATTTGTGATTTGGTCTTGGTTTGAAAAATTGGAGAACCAATCGCAACGGATTGGTTCTGAATTTTTTTCCATAATTTTGAATTTGAACCGAATCGGACTATATAACTTAAACCATATATGTTTATTTGCTAGATATTATATTTTTTAAGTTAATAGTAGAATAATATGCATGTTTATATTTTGAAAGTTTATGTTTTGAAAAATCATGACAAAGTAATGTTGAACAATGTTTGTTTAGCTAATAAATAATATGAGAGTAGTTGTTTGATGGGCATGTTATTATTACTTTTAAAATTAATGACAAGTTAAATTTTTTGAAAAATGTTATATAACTTTTCTTGTGAACAGATTATGTGATTCGTGGTTTCAAACAAAACCAAACCGTGTTTAAATGATTTGGTTCGATTGGTTCCAAGATTTTAATGGTTTAGTTTGGTTCCAATTTTTGTGGAATCATAGACTATGAATTAGTTTTTTGATTTCATTCCAAACTAATTCAAACCGGACCCTACTTACCCCTAGACAATAGCAAATGGATAAAAAGTGTATTTTTTAAAATAAATCATTTATGACTTGATTATTCAACTAAAATTTTCATAAACATAATCTAATTGAGAGACCCTACAATATCAACATTACAAATTATTGAAATGGGTTTCATAGTGGGTCTACAAAGGCCCAACCATATCTGCCAACTAGAGAAAACCTTACCCTATTACATATATTGCATATTTGAGTCATATGTGTCGTGTGAGGCATCTCAAATAATGTGTTATAAGACATTCTAAAAATGATCACACTATTATTAGTGATTATTCACCCCAAAAAATTATTAATGATATATCTTATGTGTAGGGAAAAAAAAGGGAAAAAATATATATTTTTATATGTGTATATAATATTAGGTCTAATGATTGATTTATTTCGATTATAAGGGCATGGTTAATAAAATATTGATGAAAATACAAATCATTGTTTAAAAAACTTCAATTTTTATTCTTATAATTTTTTTTATTTGTATTCTCGCACACTACTATCAATTATTGTTTACCGCTGCCAGAAAAAAAAAAATAATAATAATAATAATTCCTAAAAGCCACCATCGATAGTGGGCAACAATAATAGATACATCAACTCACGAACAGATTGATAGATACATAGTTATGAGTAATATTATATTTTAAATTATTGTTACCCTTCTACATAAAAAAGATTAAAGTTTAACATAATTGCTTCAAAGATTTCAAATTTAAATTTATGACTCGTGCCAAAAAAAAAAATTAAAACAAACTTTATATATAAGAACAAAACTAAACCAACTGAGAAGATGATATGACATAAATTCAATTGAACAAGTTTTTGTTCGAATTAATTGGGGTTACCTATAATTGAGGTATAGCTATAGATACATCTATTTCATACAGTTTGACTCCTTTAGACGTCATATGGCTTGATTCATGTACCAAAAAAAGCCATCCTTAATTATAACTTCTATTCTTAAGAAAAGTTATTTGATAATTTTAGAGCAATATTTTACACTATTTAATTTGTCATATTTGTATTATTATCTTTAAAATTTTGCATAAGAATTAACATAAAAATTATGAGTTTTACGGTTTGAATCAAGAAATCAGAAGTTGAAACAGTGCCTATATATGTTCCAATATGATTAAATAATTTTCCTTTTTCCAGATGATAAAGTTGCATACAGATATTATCTATATATTAAGGAAAATGGTCTTTTAAAACCCAAGGCTTGTGGAACCTCCAACATGTCAATCCTAATTTCTTGATTTTTTAATATTTTTTTTTTTAAAAATTGACTTGGTGATTGGTGATTGGTTAATAATTACCCTATTGATTACAATAAATTCAAGGATCGTAATAATTACACTATTGATTACAATAAACACTTAATTTATAATAATTACACTTATTAAATGAATAACGCAATAAATGAAATCCTAATTTCCTTACTTTTTGCATCCCAAGAGACCCATGTAATTATTGTGTAAATGCCTCTTAAATAAATAAATAAACACTTATTAAATTCTTTCAAATTCCTCGGTCAAACCCCATTTATTTAATTTATATATTATGTAATTATTGTGTAAATGCCTCTTAAATAAATAAATAAACACTTATTAAATTCTTTCAAACTCTTCGATCAAACCCCATGTATTTAATTTATACATTTAATTTATATATTAAAAAAAATGAAAACAAATATAAATATCTATAATTATCCCGTGCATAGCACGAGTAATAGATTAGTTATCATATTAACCTCAAAAGAGAGGGGACCAGAGAAGAAGAAAAAGAAGAAGAAGAAGAAGCACATAATAGTATACAAAAATTTAATACAAAAACAAGTGTTTTGTTTATATTCATTAGTTGAAAATAAAAAAATCTATTATTATGGTTCATAATTTAAAAAAGAAAACAATAACAATGTACAAATAAAATATATATACAAAACCACAGGTTGAGTTGTTGATTTTATAACTTCAAAACTTAAAATCCATCATGGTCAAGATGTACTTTATTGAATGAGGATTCTCTCCTTGCAGCCTTCATACTTGTGTCCGTCCTTGCAGGCCTTCGGGTCTACTTTTAGGCCTAATTTTGATAATCCGAACCGTTCATATTTTATGATTTATTCAGTATAACATATCTGTAAAAAATCAAGTTGATCGGATATCAGAAAGTATGCGTTCGAAAAATTGAACTAAAAACTATTTTTTAAATAATTTAATAAACAGTTTTCCGATCATATACTTTCTGATATCCGATCAACTTGATTTTTTACAGGTATGATATACTGAATAAATCATAAAATATGAACGGTTCGGATTATCAAAATTGGGCCTAAAAGTAAACCCGAAGGCCTGCAAGGACGGGCGCAAGTATAAGACTGCAAGGAGAGAACCTCGTACTTTATTTACAAGTTGTCTACTTTCATGTCATTTAGTGTGTGATTGGGTAAAATAATAATAATAATAATAATAATAATAATAATAATAATAATAATAATAAATGTAAATATAACATTTTTGTAGAAAATATTTATTACCCCATAATTCTATACAAAAATATGGATTATTCATTTTAGGTATATTACATTTCATATCAAATTCATTTGCACCATACATTGAAATACTTTTCAGAATAAAAATTTGTTATACATAGGTTGTATTTGGATCTAAAGAGAAAAGTGAAAAAATAAAATTAATTTCTATTTCCTTCTTCGCATAGTGCTTTTTGAATTCAATATCCAAATCTATTAACAACAAAAACTCTGAAATGAATCAGGTAATAATCAAACGTTACCAAGTCAATGGAATGTTCTTAATGATTCTCCAAAAATAAAGGCAAAATTACACCAGTAGCCGCTATATTTTGACTTTTGTATCATTTTGATTCTTCTAATTTTAATTGGTTCGATTTTGACTTTAAATTTTTTTTTTATTATCTCAATTTGATCCAATTAATTATAAATGTTACCATTATTTTATGAAAATGCGCAAATAAGCAACATGCGACATGCATCATACTTTTAGAGACAAAATTGTAAACTTAATCAATTTTGTGAGTTAATCTTAACTAACTCAGCAATCATTTTCTGTAAAAAAAAAAATCCTAATGGTATTGTCAATTAGATCAAATTGACACAAAATTTAAAATTAGGAGTTAAATTTAAGTCAATTAAAAATATTAGAACTCAAATAACATAAAAAGAAAATATGAGAACTACTAATATAATTTACCCACAAATAAATGATAAAAGGAGTCCATATCCAAGTGAGATGGTGGATGTGATGTCCCAGGCCTTGGACTTGTATAGTATTGTGTAGTAGAGTAGTGCGTATTACTACTGTGTTTTGTTTACCGTATTGAGTCGTTGAAGTTTCTTTTCTACTCTTACTTAACCTCTTGTAACTTTTTCCAAGTTGAAAATTTTGAGTTTTTGGCATTGGAACTTGTTTCGGAATACAAAATAAAACTCTGGGTTTTTTGGGTAAAACCGCTCATGCAGAATTGGGAATCACTTGAGCAGATCCTCAAAGAGTGTTTCAGGTTTTTCACAGTTTTCTGGGCAGAAAAACATTCAAGCGGATTTTGGGTCTTGCTCGAGCGGATTTTAGTAGATTTTTCTAGACAGCTCTCTGGAGCAAACTGCCCGTAAGGCAAAAATTTTCACTCGTACAGAATTGAAACTGCTTGTGTGGATTTCGACGCATTTGTCTTGAATTTCGTGCTCTTTTCCTCAAAATTGATGCTAAAAATGTGTTTATACAGATTTTTCACTCCTCTTTCTATTTTTCTCTCTTCTCTCTCTCTTTCTCTCTACTCATCTTTTCACTCCTCTCTCTGTTTCTCTTTCTCTCTCTCTTTTCGCTCTACAAACACACTCAAATCCAACTTCTCTTTAAGATTTACCTCAGATCTTCAAGAGTTTGAGGGGGCTTTTTACACCAAATCGAAGAGGTCGGTGAGGGCTACGTTTATAGTCAATTGGATCAAGTTTTCGTCAACCTTGAGTTCTAGGATTTTCTTTCTCTTCATCTCCTAAGCTTAAGGTAGGCATAATCTTTGAGTTATATATATGTTTTTACAAGTTTATGCATGTTTTGAGTATTTCATTATGTTTGGATCATGATTTTGGGTTGTTGAATCCTAGATGATTGTATGAGTGGAACTTCTCTAATTTTTCCAAAACTTTTGCGAATATGAGTTATGTTCTAATATGTAGGTGTTGTTTTGAAAAAATCTTTTCAAAAATGGAACAAAAACCTTGTTTTGGTGGAAACCCTAGTATAGCGATTCTGGTTTAGACCCAACTTATTTTGTATTCCAAACTTGAGTTCCACAGGTACATATTCTTATTCATGTCTTGTTTCCCTTATATTTCCTTAAATTTGGCATTTGGATTGTTGTGGTTGTGTTTGGAATAGGTTGGTTGCTTAGTTTTCAAACTGTTGTTGTCTAGGATTTTGCTCCTCCGCTCGAGTGGGTTTTGTAAACTCTCAGTACTTTTGTAGGTCTGCAAAACTACTGGGAGAGTGAATTCTACACTCGAGTGGTTTTTTCTGCGCTTGAGCAGGTTCAACTCGAGCGGCCCTTCTTGTGCTCGAGCGTTGGTCTAATGTTTGCAAAACTACAGGGAGTGTGTATTATGTGCTCAAAAGTAACTTTCTACGCTTTAGGGGAACAACTTGTTGTGTCTTATGCTCAAGCGTCACTTTTTGCGCACTTGAGCAGACTGTACGTATATCAGTTCCCAGCAGCACCTTTTTACATCACTTTTTCATATTTTTCTCTCAGAACCCTAGATCTAGAGTCTCTCTCTCTCTCTCTCTCTCTCTCTCTCTCTCTACAACCTACCTTCTCTCTACATTTTCACCTAGATCCATTAGGTTCTCTACCCTTGTGCCTTTGTTGAAAAGGTAAAGCATCTCAAGGCCTAAGTTTTCATCCGAATAGAGTTGCGTTTGAGCATCTTTGAAGTTTCCTCCTTGCTTTGGTCGACTTCTAACTTTGAGGTAGAGACTTTCTACACTATTCTATGAGTTTTAACTTAGTTATTTGTTGATGTGTAAGAAATATTGGAGTATTGGGAAGGTTTTGAACAAATCTAGGATTTTGGTTTAAAATCAAAAGAGAGGTTTTCAAATGTATGTGTTAACATTGGTTATGGGAGTAGATGTGAGGTTATGTTATGATAAATTCATTGATTTTGATACCTGGTGTGGATTTTAGAAGAAAAAAGAATTTTGCTCTAATTGTCTCAAATAGTCATTTTGTATAAAAACATGAAATTGACATTGGAAATATGAAATAGAATGATGTTTATATAAATGATGGAGTTGGGTTTGTATTACATCTCATCTATGGAAATTTGAATAATTTATTGGTCTTGAAGATTGTATATCTGTTTAAAAATATCTTTTTTGGGCTATCGGTAGATAGTTACGATTGTTGTAGAAATTGTATAAGGATTAGGTGAATTGAAACTAATCTCTTATCCATTGTCATTGAATATGACTATGTTTTAATACATTATAAATGTATGGTGTTTGAGAGGAGAAAGGGGATGTACTCCATGTTTGGGAGAAGAAAGGAGATGGACTCCATTGAATTAAGTTGACCTGTGTGTCCAGGGTGAAAGTCCCGAAAACCGTATGTATACATGGGTGCCGGTTCCCGAAGATGAAATATTCGTAAAATGGCAAATGGAAGTGTTTATATGATAGTTGTGTTGGTTAGAAATCTATTGAATTGTACCCTCAATTTGGTTGTCTGAATGAATTGGTGAATGACTCATGAAATGAGATAAAACGATGAATGAATCATGAAATAAGATAAAATGAATTGAAATAACATGAATTGTGATATAAAGCTTGGCATGATATGGTTTTGCAAAAGAGATAAATGATTTTTATCATGGGCATTGAATATGTATCTCATACTTATATCTTTGTTAAGATTTATGTATTGTGTTAGATTGTTCCTACTGGGCTTTAGCTCACCCTATTTGGGAAAATCATTTTTATGTGTTGGAGATATACCTCCGCCAAGACAGTAGTTTGGGGAGATTAGGAGCAAGAGTTTCTTTTTGATTGTATTTACTTTGTATAGCCAAGGGCTTAATTGTATTGAGTTGGACTCATTTTTGTTGTAACCAAATAGCGACTTAGAAAAATGTAAGCCTTTAAGGCATATGAATATTTGTTTAGCTTTCATTATTTTTTTCTATTTATAACACATGCTGTAAATTCAGGATGAGCTATTTATGAATGTATATCACATGTGTCACCTTTTGTATGTTAACTCTGATGAATGAAAGTACTTTGTTTCAACTTGATTTCCGTTTATGAGATGGATTTATCATATTTATTTTGGGGCATTACAAATTTGAGGATTTTGAGAAAAAGTTGAGGTCAATGATGGATAAATTTCTATAGTTGTATCAAATAAGGGAATTTCATGGAAGAAATAAGAATAGTTGATTTTAAAATTTATCGTTGGTTTGTCTTGGAAAACCAAGTTTAGAAAATGATGTTTAACATGTGGAGAATACATGAATGTTAATATTGTTATATTATCTCTTGGAAATATATATTATGATGTTATATTGATATGAGATATGAAATTTAATCACAACGGAGAATTGTGTAGATGAATTGAGAAATTGAGAAATTTCAAGGCATTGATATAGAAATACATTGCATTGGCATTTTATTTCATTATCATCACCTTTCAAATTGGAATTGTTGAGATTATTAAATGGAACTTTGTTATTGCATTGGACATTTGCATCGTCATTCCATTTTATCATTGATGCAATTGATTTTGAATCTTGCATTGGAAGAGTATTGCTTTGAGAAAGGAAATTATTTTGTGAAACAAAATTATATTGATTTTTTTTTTTTTTGGGTAAATAAGTTGGTAAGTCTAGATAGGGAGTGTAGTTAGTATTGGTTAAGTTAACTTGAGTGTCCATGGTAAAAAACTGAAAACACGCGCAAAAGAAGTATTACGTGCCTTCCGGTTAACAACCGATAAAGTGGGGATTGTTAGTGTTTGTGATGCCTACTTACAAACACCAACCTAGGGGTTACCTGAATCATATTTACCACTCCTTTGAACTACATTGAAATTATTGAATTGTTAAATTCTCAAAATTTCATTGTGCACAAAAGTTTCAAAAGATATAAATATATATTTTTGAACCTAGTATGGAATATGCATTCACCTTAGGATATTGTATAAAATATATATACTTTGTTAAGATTTTCCTACTGAGCTTTGTGCTCACCATATGGATTTTTGTGCAGAAAATTATTTGGTGATCTCGCTGAGTTAGAGGTGTGAAATATATTTTGAGAGTATAAAGCTCTTTATTTTGTTGTAATTATTTTTGACAAGCCAAGGGTTTTATATGTATGGGTTCGAAAACCACTTTTGTGTAATCGGGCTTAAGTCTTGAAATTTGTAGCCATTGAGGGTATTAATTTATATTTGATTTATCGTGCCACATGTTATAAATTCATATTATAGGAATGTAGAATATATACTCGCATGTGGAATATTTTTGTAAATCGCTTGATGTTTAATGAATACACATGTCAGATTGATGATGTTGTCTATGTTGAGGCATTATATTCCTTACATATATAGTAAGCATTGGATGGGTTAATTTGGAAACAAGATAATGTAAATGGGAAGTTGATGGATTTATTTGTGTTAATTTTCGGGGTGTGACATTGGAGCATATTTTTATCCCTAATAATAGGAGGCTACTGAGAAGAAAAATAAAAGAAAATGCTTAAAAAAAAAAAAAAAAAAAAAAAACCTCCATAACCTGAAAATTAAAAGATGAAAAGTCGTTTGAATTAGGTTTAGAATATAAGAGTGAGAATGAAATATAAGGATGAATAGAATGAAATGTTCATTTCTATTTTATTGTTTGATTGCCAACACAAAATGATATAGGAATAACAGAATAATTATCATTCTTATATTTGGTTATGCCTATTAAACTCATGGAATGAATACATTTTTATTATTAAATTTTTTTTTTCCCCAAAAGCTAGTAACAAATAAATTAAAAATTTATATAGATCACAATAACGTTGATAGTTCTAGAAGTAATGGTGTGAGTTGCGATAGTGGCGGCGGGTGGCGGCGGTGTTGGTGATAGAATGATAGTAGGATGATGGTAGGCTATTGTGGCATTAGTAGTGGTGGTAGTAGTAAAAGACATTGATAGTACAGTGGGTAGCGGTGTGATGTTTATGAAGACGGTAATAATAGTGGTAAGGTAATGGTTGTGGAGGCACAAGCAGTGGTAGTAATTAAGACAGTGGTTTTAACGATAGTGATAGTCATGGTTTATGATTGTAGATGTGGTGGTAGTGGTTTTGGAAATAATGGTAGTGGTAGTATTGGGGACATCAAATAGTACGGTAGTGATAGTATGGTGGTGTGATAGTTGTGGCAGCGACCGTGGTGGCGGTAATGGTGGCAATAGGGTGGCGGTAGTAGTGGCGATGGCGGTGGTGGTAGGATGGTGGAATGGATGGTAGAAGAATGGAATGGCGGTGGTATCTAAATGATAATATTTTTTTTAAGTGCTAAGAAAAAAATAATAATAATAATAAAATTTTATGGTAATTGAAGAAAGGAATATGCATTTTTCATATTTTGTTGGAATAGCCATTCTAACAGAATTGAAAAATTTGAAATCCTCGATATATTGATTTGTGATTATGCTTCAATTTTTAAACAATAAATAATTATTTCAATTAAACAATCAAAGACAAATTGACACAACGATTTAACATAGAAAAAACATAATTGGAGCGTCTCCAATTGTGATAAAAAAAAATCACGGGTTAAAACCACAAAACAATCCACTAAGAAGATAAAAAAGAATTACACGTGTATTCTCAATTACCTAACAAATTTGCGCCTAAATTGAACCGATCCCGATGTGGCCTCTTCCACCACCGTCTTCACCATAGAATTGTCTTGCCAAACGTTGAATGCACAACACTGATGTCGAATCCATGATGATGAGCCACTCCGGAATCTACCAAAGTTTCAAGCCCAAATTTCTCTAAATCCACTGAAGATTAACTCTCTTTTGCAAATAAAAGAAAACAAACAAATCCCTTGATGATATTGATATAAAGTTCATAAATCCATTGATTACTTTTAAATCATCAATGAAACACTCATAAAGTACTCTCCCATAAAAAACACTTTGTTTTTTTTCCTCTCTAAAAATCTGGATAACTCAATCCCTAAAACGAGCATATAACGCACTTTATAGTAAACTGGATTACGAAGACCGCTCGAGTGGTATGAGGAAAGGCGGTGCAAAACAAATAGGCTGGCTATTCAAGCACAACATTCACTGCTCAAGCAGTAAAACTTGTTTCTTAGAAGTTCAGACGCTTTGCAAAAATACTAGGTGATCATTTTCTCCGCTCAAGCACACAAATGACTGTTCGAGCGGTCAAATAATTTCGACTTCATTTTTACATTTTGCTTTGGGGGTGCTGCCCCTCGACCCCACCTGGGCACTGGCCTGAACTCGTATATAGTCAACGAAGTGGCAAACATGAAAGAATCATGATCAAGAACTCCTCCGTATAGGCACAATTCAGATTAAATTTGCACATAAACATTCATAATTACACTGAAACAAAAGCATGAATAAAATTACAACTGAAAGGAATTTTATCAAACAGAATTGCCAACTACAAAAACCTAATAGGGATGACTATTCCCACTTAAATAAGGTGTACCAAATAAGGGGAAAAAAATACAAAGTTAAACTGAATATTTCTTTCTAACCTATTCTATCGTACCAAATGTGCTTTAAAGTTTTGTGAAATGTTTTTATTTCTTATCTAGGCTAGGTTATTGGTGTCCCTGAGTGGGAGTAGGTGGTCATTTGATTGTGATTGTGCTTGTGCTCCCTTGGGGATGTGAGTTGAACTTCACTATTTTCGTCTTTGGTTTGATTTTTATAAATATGTTTTAGATTTTTTTTTTTGAAAGAAATAAAAATATTGAAAAGAATTATTATTTTTATATAATTTTATATTTTGAGAGGTCAGAAATATTTTTTAAAAATTTAAAAATATTTTTTTATATATTTATTTTTGTCAAATTAATTTCCATTTTTTCAAAAACAAAAATTCTGAAAAATGTTTCTAAAAAACAAACCAATTTTGGTTGTAAATTACTTACTCACCCACAAAATAAATAAATAAATAAATAATTGGCAACACTCTAATTATTTTATGGAAAGGTGAGAGTGATTCCAA
This sequence comes from Camellia granthamiana, assembly GCA_036172215.1. Taxonomy (NCBI): domain Eukaryota; kingdom Viridiplantae; phylum Streptophyta; class Magnoliopsida; order Ericales; family Theaceae; genus Camellia; species Camellia granthamiana. The sequence goes on from CM069906.1 coordinate 149,050,386, forward strand.
TTGTGTGCTAAGATTTGGTAAAATGCTAAGATTTGACAAACTCTCTTCTCTATCACTCATAATAAGTTTCACAAATGACATTTATATTTGAGCTGCTTCATTGGTGCAATGGTTTTAAGTTCAAACATGTCCATAAGAAGATGTGGAAGCTGTCATGTGGTCAGTGTGGAAAGATAGGAATGAAATAAAGTTTCAGGGCATCAGTTTCAACAGGGAAGAACTAGTGGATCTGGTGAAGATAAGATTGGCATTGTGGGCTAAGTACAAAATGCAAAACTTGGCATTCTAAATAAGGTCTCGTTTGTCAATTATACATTTTAGCTAAAAAGTCAAAAAATCACTATAAGTTGTCATATCACTCTCTCTAGTTTTCTACATATCTTTTTGTGAAAAGCTAAAAAATTACTAAAATAGTATATTCCCAAACAAGACCTAAATGACCTGGTGTACAACCTTAATTCCATAGGTGGCTGCCCTGTTTAAGGTGGTGTTGTGCTTAGGTGCTTTTTCTGTTGTTGTTGTTCTTTCTACCACTTGGTTGTTCAGGGCAGTGGTGGTGGTGTTGTTGATCTTTGTTTTGGTTGAATTCTCTTTAACCAGTGGAATTGTGGTACAGATGATTTTCAGTATCATTGGTGCCAATCTAATTGGGATATTTAATTTATGTGTTGATACTTATAAGATGATTCCTTTTTCTTTCCTGTTTATAGATGTTTAATGTAAGATTTTATCTCGATTCTTATTCAATAAAGATGTTTTTTTGCTGATAAAAAAAATGACATTTATATTTTATTTTTTGTAATAAAGAAAGAACAAATGACGTTTGTACTATTAGATTAATGTTATAAAATTATCACATTTTAAGAAGAATGCCAAAGTTTGGCTTTGGCATTACCATTGTGACACTATAACCATTGGAGGTGGCTGCTACAATATGGGAGTCCAATCCAATGTGACAATATTACTATATATACATGATATTCTTAATTTTTTGTAAACAAAACATGATTTTGTATTGGTTTTTGAGTAGTTGAGGTTTACCTCGTACTTGAAACTAGAGAAATTCAAAGTTCAAATTTGACATATATATGTCACAGGTAGTGCTTTATCTATGATGGAGTTTGCCTATGATGCCATATGGGCAACGTAATGTACTCCATGGATAAGAATCATGTAGAAGTGTATGGCAATTGGCAACCTCAATCAGGACCCATCAAAATTGATGTTTCCAAGTGTCTCCAAATAGGAATTCTCAAACTGTATTTGGATTATAAATTTTAATACTGACTTAGAAAAAGAAAAGGAAAAATGAGAGGATAATATGAAATAAATATAAGCTAATTTTTATTAGTATCTCTTTTTCTTTCATTTTCTGAATCCACATCCAAATTTATAATTTAAACATAGCGTTACAGTAAAAATGAAAAGTCTTCTTCACTGATTTCCAAATACAATGACATGGTAATTCCCTTCCATATTTGGTTACATACTTAGCCAGAAAAGCCTTATTCTAATTTATCTTCATTGCAATTTTTTTGAATTGTACATAGAGCTCCTAGTTGACTCAGCAAAATGGTGTACCTTCCTCCATGGATTTGAAGTGCAAGTTGGGTTGGGGGGGGGGGGGGGGGTTGGGGGGATGACATATTTGAAGAAAAATAAAAAGAAAAACAAAACCATTCATCAAGGAGACTGCTCCGAACTTATAATTGGTGTCACTCAGAATTATGAACTATATATTGGGTTGTGCAAACATTGCTACTGTCTCCTTTTTTTTAAAAAAAGATAGACTTGTCTCTAGTTCATATAATTTGACAATTTAGTTCGACATTATTGGATGGATCAATTTTTACTTTTAACAAAAATCGTTGAATGTGCTCCTAGAATATAAGCAGAATTGATTATCACAATAGCTGTAAAAAATGAATAATTTAGAAATCGACGATCCAATTTTATGTCTGAACTAGAGACAAGTCATTTATTATAAAGAAAGTCTATCCAAAATGATATGGTAGTGGTAGCAATATTAAAAGAATAATGTTAGTCTAACTCAAAAATTAGATTTATTTTTAAACTTTATGATGTGGCAACCTATTAGAATATCTAATGCAACTCTTTCATGTATTCTCTAAATATTACTGAGTCTAAAAAGCAGGCTTATATATTAAGCTTCTCTCCTGTCCTGCTCTAGGCCCATTACGAGCTCCACCTCGATGATCTACTTTGTTCATTTTTTAGATTTTCAATGTGTAAATCATTCATAAAAAGGTTCAAATATCGATCCAATAATTATAGCCATGTAACTTTCTCTTCATAAAAATGAACGGTAACTATGATTCCAAAACTAAACCGTTCATAGCTATGATTATGGTCAGATCAATTTAATTTTCTTTTTTCATTAATGATTTACACACTAAACTTAAAAAATAAATTAAATAAATTGTTAAAATAAAACTAGTGACGGACCTCCTGAGTTGGGCTGGATGGTCTAGTCCATCAATATAGACCGAGAAAGAGCCAATTGTATATTAAAAAATTATGAATTCAATTCAATCATTAGTGTTTTTTTTCTTAATGAAAAAAAATCAAATCAGTATGTACCCAAACAATCTTTAAGGATAAAAAGGAGATAGAGTGAAGCACGTATATGATTCTTGAACAATATTATCGTACCAAATCCATTCATAAAGCTGAATACACACAAAGACTTTAATCACTTGTCTTCATCATTGTATTACTCCTAAATTCTAATAAAACTCTCTTTCTCTCTGCTTTGTGGTGAGAAAGAGAAGACTTTTTTTTTTTTTGATAACTCAGGGTGTCCGGGCCAGCTTGCGCGCACCTCGACTAATCCCTGAGGGACCAATCCCACCGTCCACTAGCGGGGGGCCCATTTAAAGCCAGAGCAAAGCTCTGTATGGACTGGCCCAACACAAGACTTCAAAGCATTAAAACTGGAGTACCCTTTGGCCCTTTTGTGGGAAAAAAAGAATAGGAAGTGGGTTCTAATGTTCTGAAAAGGTTGTTTGGACACGCACTTCTTCTAGAGATTAAGTTGATGTGTTCATGTGTGTGACACATGAAATGGATTGTGTGTCACTTCTCACTGTCTTTTATAAACATGCATGACTGGGATATGAGGAATTCAGGACACAACACAAGGGTTTCTATGATATGTGGCAGACAGAAGAACAACACAAGTTGACCCAATTTGACACGTCAGTTATTGGAAACTAATGTGTCACCACCACTCAAATCGTTTAAGTGGGGGAGAGAGATCCATTGTTTTCAACACATAGTTATAAACATTACAAATTCTAAATACACAAAATCAGTTAATTGAATTAGACATAATATTTGATCCAATTGCCCAAGTAATCAATGAAATGGGATTTAAGTGTTAAGATGAGTGAGATTTCATATTCGAGTCTATAGAAAGATGTTGGCCTAAATTGTAATTTAACTATTAATACACTAGCCGTTGTCTTTTGGGGGAAAAAAAAAATAAAGAGACAGTTTCGTATATATTTGATGTAGTTTATTTGTAAGCTAACAAAATGTTAATTAGAAAACATAAACTAATCAGTGATGTTATTTAGACTAAAAAATTAGATTAATTTTTCAAATCCAATAATGTGACAGATTATTAGAATATTTAAAGCAATTCTATCTCTCATACCTTCTCTAATTATTAACCAATTATCTCATTTACACATCATTGGGTGTGGAAAGTAGGTCTAGAAAATGGACTTGTGTATCATTTTCTAACACTAAAAGTATTTGTTTTCAACTTCTGGGTAATTATCTTTGGTTTACCTTATTTAAGCTATTTTTACCTAATAAACAGTAAACAAAAGTTATACTAAACAGATTGGCACAAACTTTCAAAATAAATAAAAATAATTATAAAATAAATAATAAAAAAAAAAGTTATAAGTAGCTTATATAAGGTGCACCAAATAACTCTTTCATATGTTGATAATAGAAACAGTGAGCCCCTTTGGTTCTTGTTTTGTTTCATGTGTTCTATGATTTTGTTTTAAAATATTTTGAAAAAAGAAGAAGAAGAAGAAGAAAAGAAGAAGTTTGTTGCTTATTTTCAAAACAAGACTACAAAATGAATGTTTTAACATGTTATGAGAGCAAGTGAAAAAATAGTGAAAACACGAATGAACAATAATTCCAAATCCCTCCCACCCCACCCCCCCCCCCCCCCCCCCCCCCAAAAAAATAATGTTTCTAATTTTCAAGAAACAAATTTACATAGAATAGTAAGAAGTTAGAGAAATAGTATTATATTATAACTCTTCTATAGTAAGTTTTGTGTTTTATCATTTTGTTTATTGGTTGGGTTAGTCCAGGAACTTTTGGCCCATCTTGTTTTTATTCAATTCACATAATTTAATAGTGGGCCTGTTATTGACTATTGCCTTCTCGCATGATGCTACGAATGGTGCAATTGCATCTCCGAATAAGATGCCTTGAGTCTTCAACAATATTACATCATGCAATTGCATCTTCGAAACGAGTAGTTCTGTAATGGCCCTTCAATCAACCGATTTTCAGTTAGGGATTAGTCAGTTTCAATGATTACTTTATACAATTCTTTCTCCAGCACAATCGTCAATTCTCTGTACAAATCCCACATCTCAACTTCCAAGCTTGAGCAAGCTGGCTCTGAGATTTTCGGTGCTCAAAAGCGATAATCAATTAATAAATCACTAAATCATTTGGGGCCCTTCACATATATATTTTTTTTCATTCAATGAAAAATTTAGCACAAGTAACAAAAGATTAATTTTTTTTTTTTTTGGTAATGCAGATTTGTATAAATACTAATTTTATAATCGCAATTGAGTAAAAGATAAGACAAATATTTAATTAATTGAATAAAATAAAAGACCTACTTATGTTGTGCTGCTACTCTGAATTCTTGAGAAACTTATTAGTGCTTTGTTGTGCCGCTTCTCTCAAATTTTTGGAAAAATTGAATTAAGAGTTAAGGTTAGGAATTAGATAGGAAAAAAGAATTAGCCCTTTTAATTTTTATTTTTTAATGAGTCAATTTATTTTAAATTAATTTGAGCCTTTTTAAAAAAAAAAAAATTAAACTTAAAACATACCTAATATATTTTACTAAATTATAATAGAAAAGGTCTCTTTTTTTAAGCCTTAAATTATGGTCTGACGGCCTATGCCCACAGCCAACCTGAGCTTGAACAACAGTCAAGCTTTCCAAAGAAAAATGCCTAAGACCCCCAGTGGGGGTCACTGGGGGTCGTGCGTGTAGGGGCGGGATTGGCCGGAAATTTTTTTTTTTTTTTTTTTTTTTTTTTTTTTTTTTTTTCAGCGAATGGCGTGGCTCCACCTCACTGGGGGTCAACCCCTAGTGGGGGTCTGTAGCATTTCTGCTTTCCAAAATACCCACTTAGCCAAATTCCTGTGTCATCTCTAAAAACTACCCCAAATTCCTGTTACATAGAACAGTCAAAGTTAGAGAAATTTGACTTAGAGAAATAGTATTACAAATTCTTTTATAGTAAATTCTGTGTTTTTTCATGTTTGTTTATTGGTTGGGTTAGTCCAGGAACTTTTGGCCCATCTTGTTTTTATTCAATTCACATAATTTAATAGTGGGCCTGTTATGGACTATTCATAATATTCAAAACTATGAATTGGCTAAGTTTATGCTAATATTGAATGATTTAGGATGTTGCACCATGTTATTGTTAGACAACAAACAAAACAATTTATATTTGGATTTACAAGTTCTTTTCATTTGAGATTAAAATTAAAACAAAATGGTAGAACAATAACCTGTAATGTTATTTTATAAATTCATTCCTTTTAACATTGCTTTTTCTTGGGTTGCACTTTTATTTAAGGGTGGCCAGTGCTACCCAATTTTTTTGGAACCCAAAGTACATTTGGAGAAGAGTGATCTTATATAAACAAAAAAGTACACAAAATTTGTATACATAATAAAATGATTGCATTAGTATTTATTATTTTAAAATAAAATATTTATAAATTAATATTTAATTATAAAAATATTATTGTCCATAACATTCTTATAATGAATTCTATATAAAAATCCTATAAGAATAATATACTTTTTTAGACTTGGATGTAAAGAATAGCCTGGAGCAATATCTCACAATCATTCAACTGAGAGAGAAAATATATTAAAGAATAGCTTACAAGACAAGGTTCACAACAAAGGTGCTGTTTTGGTCAAGTTTATCTAAGCTACTTATAGTTTATTTTGTTAGGTTTTTATTCTTGACAATCTCGTTTGACAAAACTCCTTTCAGTTGTACTTATTTTCGCACTTTTTATTTCAATGAGACTATGAGTGTTTAGATGCGAATCCAACCCGAATTGTGCCTTACAAAGAAGTTTGTGATGTTAATACTTTCAAGATTGCCACTTCGCTGATTATGATGAGAATCGAACTACCTGGTCAGCTCGCGGGGGTCTAGGGGGCAGCGCCACGGTGGGGTCGAGAGGCAGCGCCCCCGAAGCAAAATGCAAAATTGCATTCAAAGTTGGCTGTCCGCCCTTGCTCGCTCAAGCGAAGGAGTTCTCGCTCGAGCGAAAGCTACGTCTGTGTAAAAACCTGAAAAAGATGAATGTACGCTCGAGTGAAGGGTGCGTGGCTCGAGCGAAGCCACTTATGAAAAACACGCATTTTTGGTTCCTTGCTCGAGCGAGAGAAGCTTCGCTCGAGCGAGCTTTGCAGTCTCAGATTTCTATAAGTATTTGTTTTAGTCCAAAACTAGGATTACTTCTCCAGATCTTCTTCTTGAATATTAAGGTTTATATCTGGGGATATTGTGCTAGTTTTCTTTGATGTTTTGATTGAGTATTCAACTCATGGTTTAAAAAGTATACATCAAAGGATTATTTGTTTGTTCTACACAAAAGAGAGAGTTGTTCTTCGGTAGATCCGAAGAATTCGAGCCTGAAGCTTTAGTGGATTATGGAGTGGCTCATCATTAAGAAAATTCCGAGGTGAAGACAGGGTTGGAAGAGGCACATAGGGGTTGGTTCAATTCGGGCGTGGATTCACTAGGTAATTGAGAATATACCTGTGTAATTCCTTTATATCTTCTTAGTGGATTGTTTTGTGGCTGTTGCCGTGATTTTTTTTTTCACAATTGGAGGTGCTCCAATTGTGGTTTTTGCACGTTAAAATTATTGTATCGATTTGTCTTGATTGTTTGATTGGGATTGTTTTATTGCTTTAAATTGATACATAATCACAAATCAATATCTAGCGGATTTCTAGATTTTTCATATTTTATTTTAAAAGGCTGTATTAGATTGTTTAATGTAGTTTCTGTTGATAACTTTTTAAGTTTAAAAAAATAAAAAATAAAAAAAAATACTAATGTTTTGGAACTTAGGAAATTGGTGCTTTGGCTTTTATTTCTAATTATGAGTTTTTAACTTGTAATAAGTTGCATTTAAAAAAACAAAACAAAAACTATATGATCAAAATTTATTATTATTATTATTTTACTCTAATTTGAAGGTCCCCTTTTACATTCCATGTCATCTAATTTTAGTTAAGCTTTAGAATTTTTCAGGTAATATAACTCAATAAAAAAAAAATATATTAGACATCATAAAAGAAATATCATGAAAAGCTTTCATGAACATTCTCCACCCTTTGATTAGTTTATAGTGTTTTATTATATATCACGCAGTCACCTTTTAATTAGTTTTATGAAACTTTTCATGATATTTATTTCATAATACAACATTACTAAAAAAAATATGAAGTTTTCATATGGGCTCTTTAATCTGATTAATTGGTTCATTGTATGTTAAATGATGATGTTAGGTCCCTTGATTGCCAAATCTACGAACAAACTCTGTTTTATAGAGTCGTAATTTTTTCTTGTTTTTCGGCTTTCCCGCTCAAGCGAGACCATTGGCGCTCGAGCGGAATGTGTACTATCTCAGTAGTTGGACGTGTCTGCAAAAATACTGAGAAGTATGATTTTGCGCTCGAGCGTGGGTTATAGCGCTCGAGCGGAAACTTGTTTATTCACACGCAAGTTTTAAGTGGATCCGCTCGAGCAGACTATCCTGCGCTCGAGCGGAAGTGCGCGACCGCTGTTTTCTATTTATATCTGTTTAAGTCTTATTTCAGGGTTAAGTTTCTTAGATCTGTTTTGGAGGCTCTAGGTTTTGTTTTGGGGATTGTTTGCTAGTTTTCCTTGATATATTTGAGTGAGTTTTAAACCTATGATCTGAGATACATACATCAAGGAGTTTGTTTCTTCATATTTAAGAGTATTCTTCTTCAATGGAATCCGAAGATTCAAACGTGGAGCATCAAAAGAATTTGATACTGTGCGTAGTCGTTGATTCAACAATAGAAGTTGTGGATTCAACTTCATACTAATCAATTCTGAGACGAAGGCTGTAGTGAAAGATTTAAAGAAGGTTTGAAGACAAATTGGATGCGTTTGGTAATTTGTTTGTTATCTTTGTAATCTGTCTTTCTTCAGTAGTGGATTGATTAGTGGTGTTTCGCTCGTGATTTTTTTATCACAATTAAAGGTGCTTCAATTGTGATTTTTCCATGTAAAAATCGTTTGTATCGGTTTATTGTTTTTCAAAAACAACAATCTAAACCACTTTCGTAAGTGCTTGATGATTTAGATTGTGTGTTTTGAATAATTGGGAATTGGAGGAATTAAATCTTGATCTAATTACGAATCACTTAGGATTTTCAATTGGTATCAGAGCGGATCACTCTTTGTTTTTATCAAAACTATAGGAATGTGATTTTGTGTGATTGGTGATATGTATTCAATTCGTTAAGGTAACTCGACCCATAGACCTCTATTACTTGATGGTACAAACTATTCTTATTGGAAAGCTCGTATGAGAGCATTTTTAAAATCGATCGATGAGAAAGTTTGGCACTGCGTGATCTATAGATGGAGTGAACCTATTGTCACCATTGATGGTATTGATATTTCCAAACCCCTTGATAAATAGGACACAACCAATTATCAAAACTCGAGTTGGAATAGTAAGGCTCTCAATTCCTTTTTTTGCTCCGTCACACCTGAAGAGTTTCGTCGTATCTGCACGTGTGAGGTAGCAAAAGAGGCTTGGGACATTCTTGAAACAATTCACGAAGGTACTACTTCTGTTAAAAGGTCAAAACTTCAACGTCTCACCTCTGCCTTTGAAACCCTTTTTATGCGTAATGATGAGACGTTTGATGATTTTTATGCTAAACTCAGTGATATCGTGAATTCCTGTTTCATACTCAGTGAAAAAATCTCTAAAGCTAAAGTTGTTGAAAAAATTTTGAGGTCATTACCCGAGAGGTTCCAATCAAAAGTGACAGCCATTAAGGAGGCTCAGAATGTTGATACCCTCAAGCTTGATCAGTTGGTTGGAAACTTGCAGACTTACGAAGCCCACCAGATTTCTAAGAAAAAATAAAAAGATAGTGTGACTTTCACTAGTGCTCATGAGACTGCAAAAACTTCTGAGACTAAGTTTGACTTAAAGTCTGAGATGACAACTATGTTTACTAAACAGTTTAAAAAAAATTTAAAGAAAAAGAAGCCTAATTTCAGAGACCCTATTTCAAAAGACAAGAATAATGATAAACCCAAAACTTTTCCGCCAAAACTTGCTCCAAAAACTGAAAAGAAGATTGTAAAGGGGCAAGGGGTCAAGTGTTATGAATGTCAAAGGTTTGGACATATAGCCCTTGAATGTGCTTCGAAAAAGAATCAGAAGAAAGTCTACACAGTGACTTGAGATGATAATAGCGGGTCAGAGCAAGAACCCGAAGAAACTGAGTCTGGTAAAGATGGGGATAGTGCTTTCATGGCATTTTGGTCCACTTTCATACAACCTCTTCCGAAGCCAATGGAATTTGCTCATGGTTAGAATCTGCAGCATGCTCCCACCTTTGATGGGAGTAATTACTTGTATTGGAAGATCAAAATGAGGGCGTTTCTGAGAGCTTTTGACCCAAAAGGCTGGCAAGCCATTGAAGAGGATGTTGAAAGTGCTAACAATCCGAGCAAAATCAGAGAGTTCTAATTACTATTCGTGGAGCAATTTCTGATGAAGAACAGCAATGGGTTGCTCACTTCATAAAAGCTAAAGATGCATGGGACATTCTGAGCCAATACCATAAAAGAGGATATTCATCTTCACCACTATCAATCACCTTTCCTACCTTAGTTGCTTGATTGGATGAGGCCAAGGAGAATGAGGAGCAAAAAGAAGATGATGAAACATCAGAAGACAATGATGAGATTAATGGTGATGCTCTACAACAAGCTTACGAAAAGCTTTACGATGAATCTCTGAATTTGTTCAAGATCAATGACAAACTCACTCTCAAGCTCAAAGCATGTGAAAGTGAGAATGTCAAGCTAAAAGGAGAACTTGTAATAGCAAAGCAGAATGTCATCAAGATCTCTAGTGACAGGCAAGACCTATGTAGGAAACTTCTATCCTATGAAACTGAAAGGAATGAACTCTTAAAAGTGCATTCCACATATGAAGAGAAGTTTGAAAGCCTTAAGATGTCACAAGCTACATTGGAAGAGATGGTTTGTCATAAAGATGAAGAACTCCGAATTTCTAGAGCCACAATTGCCATATGGAACAAAGGTTCCAAATCATTAGAAGACATCCTCGGGTCTCAACAAATGGGTTGTGACAAAAGTGGGCTAGGCTATGGTGCGACAGCTCACAAGGGACAGGCCTCTACATTACATGATTTGAAGACTCAAGCAAAAGGAAAGCTGAAGGTACACCAAGGTGATCCTTCTCTTCATCTACCTAATGGGGGTAAGATCTACAAAATGGAGGTAAAACCTATTTTTATTTGTCATCATTGTGGTAGGTATGACCACATTCATCTTTATTGCCTTGAATTGTTTGGTAAGGTGTCTCAAAATGGTAGAAATTTGAATACTTTTTGGGTTAGGAGACAACCTTATTTGTCTAGGCGAAATACCAAGATTCATGAGGGTGTTCACAACGCCAAGATATTTACCAAGACCACCAGACCTAATTTTGTTAAGACCAAAAAGATTTGGGTGAGAAAAGATGATTTGACTTGTTTAGTTGTTCACACTACTCTAAAAGCACGTGACTCACACATGTGGTATCTTGATAGTGGGTGCTCTCGTCACATGTCAGGTGACAAATCCTACTTCACCTCCCTTGAAAAATATGAAGGTGGAATTGTTACCTTTGGAGATGGTGGCACTTCTAGAGTCATTGGTAAGGGCTCTATAAGTATTGTTGGTCTTCCCAAGCTTGAAAATGCTTTACTTGTTGATGGCCTTAAAGAAAATCTTTTGAGCATTAGTCAAATGTGTGATTCCTACCATGAAGTATTGTTTTCAAAAAATAAATATGAAATTTTGGATAAAAAGGAAAATACTGTCTTGCATGGGGTTCGCACATCTGATAACTGCTATAGGATTGTCACTACTAATGATCTCACTTGTCACTCAGCCATCATAAGTAACATTAATTTGTGGTATCAAAGATTAGGTCACATGAATTTCAAAGACCTAACTAAGATAGCCAACAAAGAGCTTGTGAGAGGAGTACTTAAATTGGGTAAGAATCTGAATCATGTGTGTGGACCATGTCAATTTGGGAAACAAACTCGTGCCCCTCATAAAAAAGGTGAATAGCTTTACAACCAAATGTCCTCTTGAATTGGTTCACATGGACTTAATGGGACCCACTCGGATTGAAAGCATTTGAGGTAAAAGATACATTTTTTTAACTGTTGATGATTTTACTCGATTTTCGTAGGTAAATTTTTTAAGGAAAAAATTTGATACGTTTGATGCTTTCCAGGCCTTAGTCCTTAAAATCCAAAATGAACATGGTGTTTCCACTGGGCGTATCATAAGAATCCGAACTGATCATGGTCGTGAGTTTGAAAATAATTTGTTTTCGGATTTTTGTGATATGCATGGAATTAAGCATGAATTTTCTGTACCTATTACTCTACAACAAAATGGAGTGGTTTAGAGGAAGAACAAAGTTGTTCAAGAAATGGCTAGGGTCATGCTCCTTAGTAAGAAACTTCCTCCAAAGTTTTGGGCTGAAACCCTAAATACTGCTGTTTATGTCATAAATCGTGTGTATTTAAGGCCCAGCACTTTACAAACTCCATATGAATTGTGGAAGGGATTGAAACCTAATGTAAAATACTTCAAAACTTTTGGGAGTAAGTATTTCATTTTCAAAGATAGAGAGCCTTTGGGCAAATTTGACTCCCGAAGTGATGAGGGTATTTTTCTAGAGTATTCAACCACTAGTAGGGCTTTTTGAGTCTATAACCTACGAAATTTTTCTTTAATGGAATCAATCAATGTGGTTATAGATGACACAGGTTCCCCTACTCTAGCTACAAATGAGGATGAGAATGGTGAGTCTCCAATCCTGGATACTGAACCACAAAGTCAAAGAGAAACTGTGGTCCAAGCACAAGAAGTTGAGACAGTACCATATTCTCAAGTAAGTCAGAGTCCAAAGAGTGCACAGAAAGACACCACTTCAGATGCTTCTGTCACCACAAGTCCTGAGTTCAAACCATCAGCAAGAGTGAAACTGAATCATCCAGCCCAACAAGTGATTGAAAGTATATCAGATCGAATGAGAACCCGAAGACAAATTCAGGATGAGTTATCTCATATGTGTTATGTTTCATTAATTGAACCTAAGAATATTAAAGAGGCCTTACTAGATGATAGTTGGGTCAATGCTATGCATGAAGAATTAGGTCAATTTGAACGTAACAATGTTTGGACTCTAGTTCCCAGACCTAGAGACATGAATGTGATAGGTACCAAGTGGATCTTTAAAAATAAATCTGATGAGAATAGTATTGTGGTTAGAAATAAAGCCAGGTTGGTTGCTCAAGGCTACACACAAGTAGAGTGTGTTAACTATGATGAGACGTTTGCCCCAGTTGCACGTCTCGAATCTATTCGTATTTTACTTGGTGTTGCTTGTTTTCTTGGTTTCAAATTGTTTCAAATGGATGTGAAAAGTGCCTTTCTAAATGGGTACTTGAAAGAAGAGGCTTATGTTGAGCAACCAAACGAGTTTGACGACCCTAAATGTCCAAACCATGTCTACAAGTTAGACGAGGCTTTGTATGGGTTGAAACAAGCCCCTCGGGCTTGGTATGATAGACTTACTACCTTTCTTCTTGATAATGACTTTCAAAGGGGTAGTATGGATAAGACTTTATTTGTGAAACATACTAAGTCTCATATTCTTGTTGCTCAGATTTATGTTGATGATATTGTGTTTAGATCCACTGCTGATCATCTTGTGAAATATTTTTCGGATTGCATGACACATGAGTTTGAAATGAGTATGATGGGAGAGTTGTCTTATTTCTTGGGTCTTCAAATTAAACAGTCGCTTTCAGGTATGTTTGTTTCTCTGACAAAGTATACCAAAAATCTTGTGTCAAAGTTTGGTCTTGAGTCTGCTAAACATGCACGCACTCCCATGAGCACCAGTCTTCACCTTTCCAAAGATTCCTCTGGTATTGATATTGATCTTACCCTTTATAGGAGTATGATAGGGAGTCTTCTTTACCTCATAGCCAGACATCCGGATATTGCTTTCAGTGTAGGTGTTTGTGCCTATTACCAAGCCAGTCCTAAAGAGTCTCATATTCTTGTGGTCAAACGCATCATTAAATATGTTAATAGGACATTGGGGTATAGGGTTTGGTTTTCTACTGATACTATAGCTGAAATTACTGATTTTTCTGATGCCAACTGGGTAGGGTATGCTGATGATAGGAAGAGTACATCCGAGGGGTGTTTTTACCTTGGAAATAATTTGGTTGCCTGGTATAGCAAAAAGCAAAATGCCATCTCTTTTTCAACTGCTGAGGCTGAGTACATTGCTGTAGGGAGTTGTTGTGCACAAATGCTGTGAATGAAGCAAATGCTTCATGATTATGGGATAGATCAGAACACTCTCACTCTTTTCTATGATAACACAAGTGCCATAAACATTTGAAAAAATCCTGTCCAACACTCTCGCACCAAACACATTGACATTCGTCATCATTTTATTCGAGAGTTAGTGGAAGAATGCCTTATTGTTCTTGAACATGTACCTATTGAGCATTAAAAAGCCAATATTTTTACAAAACCCCTTGATCTTCTTCAGTTTGAGTTCCTTAGAAAGACCTTGGGTGTCATGCTCAGTCACTAGGGTGCTACCTATTACTTGAGAGGGAGTGAGTGTTTGGCTTTATGTGTGCTTGGATGGTATAATCTCATAGTCATTGATTCCTGTTATCTCTACATCCATATTTATATGAACACTGTTCATGTTGCTTATAATATCTCATTTTTCTTTGTTCATAGCTCATTCTGAATGCCCATACTTATTAACTTCATGATCTCATTATGTACACATCTTTGAGATAAACAAAGTTCTCATGGGTGCTGTTGAGTCTCTTAATCATCTACCATCTTTCTTCACTTCCACGATTTCTCCCTCAATTCATTGAAGTCCAGGCATTAGGAAAAGGTTACTTCAGAGGCACCAACCAGGCCATTCTTTTTTTTTATTCCATTCTTCTCTGGTTTGGTCTCCATACTCTTGAGCGTGCATGCCACCAGTGAATGTCCCCAAGAAAGAAAAGTTGAAAAAAATAATAATATATATATATATAAGGACTCATTAATTAAGGGGGAGCCTCCGTGTTTACTCAACAAATACCCCGTGATTCTTAGTGGTTTGACTTTTTTCTATGATGTTTAGTTACTCTTGCCTGAGGTCAAGCCATCCGATCACTACGAGGATTAACTCTAGCTTTGTGGCCTCTCCAGGATCACACACACACATTTTCTATGTGAGCTCTCATGTTTGTTTTTGAGTTATGCATTCTCATGTTGCTTATGATCATTAATTGAATATTATCTACTTGCTCATGATTTTGTGGTTCATAAGGTTTTAAATAAACAAGTTTTCAGGCTTCATGATGTGTGGATCATTTTGTCCCAGTATTACAAGCTTCTAATCCTGCTCTCCTTTGTTTTACAGTTTACCCTTCTCTAATTGAGGTGTTTTTGTTTTTATTTAAAAAAAAAATAAAAATAAAAATTGGAGCTTAATTGTGTTTTGTCCCCGCTCAAGCGGAATATATCACGCCCGAGCGTGAATTTCTGTCATTCAACATTTAGTGCAGGGTTTTGCAGTTCTGTGAGGGTGTTTTTGGCGCTCGAGCCTCCTATTTCACACTCGAGCGTATCCGCGCGTGTTTTGGCTCCTGCTCGAGCGTACATGCTCACGCTCGAGCGGACTGGTTTGGTTTAAATACTCCCTCCCTTGCCTCTTCAGTTCATTTTTTCCCCCCAATTTCATTCTCTCTCCCCTAGGGCTTGGCTGGCGACCTCATTGGGCTGTGATTTTGGCATTCTCCTTCGTTCTTCACCCCTGATTTACCCTTGGTAAGTCTTCTCTCTTCTCTCTCTGTGTTGTGTTCTTCGTTTCGGCACTTGTGGAGGTTGTTTTTGGGTTGATTTCTGCTTGTATTTTCTTTCCTATTTTGTTGCACAGTTTGGTTGTTAGCATCTATGCCTCTTTGATTTACTGAGTTTTTTGTGTTGTCTGCTCTTCTGTGTCGATGCTTCTAGTGTTCTAAGTTGTTGGTTTTATTTCTTCTATTTTGACCTCTTATCTCTTAGTTGCATATTGGTTTGGTGAGTTTGGTACCTTTTTGCTAGTTTTAGAGCCAGGGTAAAAATTAGTGCTGTATTTTCTTTATACTGTCCTGTGTGTTATATGCTAATTCATGTGGTCACAGTGGTATGTACTGATGATGATTGTCCTACATTTGCATCTGTTGGATTTGAACCTAGCACTGTTCTACCTGTCATTTATATTAAGCTATGGTTCTGTGATTTTGATATTTTTCTAACACTGTTGGATTACTAATGTTTTGCTGCTCTGTTGCTTTGGGTTTTGGGGTTGTATTGTTTGGGCTTTAGTTGTGTTTGGACTCACCATGTCTGCTCCTAAACGTCGCAAGTCTACTATGTCTCGTCCTTTGTATAACCCTAATAGATTTCCCTCTGCCCAAAAAGCCAAGTTATTCAAAGAGTCCTTCGCGTCTAGAATTGTTCATCTCGAACGTCATGTCTAGCCAGATACATTCGAGTCTATTCCCATCCGTCCTTTGTTCGATCCATTAGGCGGAGACTTGGTGTTGTCCTTCTCCGGACGCCAAAACCTAAACTAGGTCCGTGAGTTTTACTGCAATATTGAGAATATAGATGATATTGGTCCTTCCTTCACAACTTGGGTCCGTTCTAAGTCCATCTCTGTTTCCCCCGAGCTTATTAGAGAGCTCCTTGGTATTGACCGTGTGTTTTCGGAGCATTATCCTTTTCCGGTTCGTCCTACATGTGATTTTAATGCCGTGGCTGAAGTCTTGTGTGGTTCTCCTCGTAACTGGATCAAGGGAGCTTTGACTAAACAGTTTGAACTCCTTCTTGAATTTCGACTACTTAATCTTATTGTTTGTGCTAATATCATTGTCACCACTCATTCTTCTGAAATTAATCAAGAACAAGGGTTCGTTCTTTTCTGTATTGCTCGTCATATGCCTATCAATCTAGCCACCCTCATTCTTCGTAAGATGATTGTTGTTTTTGGAAACAAGCAATTAGATCTACCATATGGTTGTTTAATCAACCGTCTCTTGTCTCGGCTTGAAGTTTTCGTGTTAGAGAACGACGAGTATGCCTCTCCTTCTAAACCCTTCACTAAGAAGATCGTTTCACAGAGTCATGCACATGTCAAGGGGGAGTCTACTAGGGTTGGTCCTTTTACAGGTACAACAGATGGTCTCACCGAGAAGGCGGAGATTGATGCTGCGACAGTTAGTGCAGAGAAGGCTGATGTTCCACTCCAGACTTTTCATGGCTAGCTTCGTCATTTTGAGGAGATTGTGACACAGCGGTTAGATCTTATGGATGCTCGTCTTGATGCCTTCAATGGCCGACTTGGACAGTTGGAGCAGTCCGCCGTTCAAATGTCTACTCAGCTTGCTCACATGATATCTTTGCTTCAGCTACAGCAGCGTCATCCTCCTCCACCTGATGCTTAAGAGAGATCTTTATTCCTTGGATTGTTTTTGTACTGGTCTCCCGGCCAAAAATGAAGAGATTTTTTGGTAATTTCTGGTAGTGGTTTGGATATACATATATTTTGGAGATTAATATACTTTGGTTGTTTCATTTTGGATATAATTTTTGTGGGCTTTACTTTATTTCATAGACATTTGTTATTTTCTTACGAAGTTCCATAGTTTTTGGTTTTTGGTGTGTTGCTTGCTGATTTGCAGGTGGATGCTTGTTGGATTGTTCTAAATTAATTATTGTGAACTCAACCTTGTGTACAACTTCAGATTTGTTTCTTCAGAATTTTTTTCTTATGTCCAATTGGTTGTGTTGGTAAGATTGTTTAGTGTGTGTGTTTTCGGGAAAATTGTTTAAAAGAGTTTTATCCGGGAATTGACAAATGAAGAGATTGTTAGGTTCCTTGATTGCCAAATCCATGAACAAACTTTGTTTTATAGAGTTGTAATTTTTCCTTGTTTTTTGGCTTTCCCGTTTGAGCGGGACCATTGGCGCTCGAGCGGAACGTGTACTATCTCAGTAGTTGGGCGTGTCTGCAAAAATATTGAGAAGTGTGATTTTGCGCTCGAGCGTGGGTTATAGCGCTCGAGCAAAAACTTGTTTATTCACACGCGAGTTTTAAGTGGATCCGCTCATGTGGGCTATCCTGCGCTCGAGCAGAGTGCATAGCCCTTTTTTTCTATTTATATCTGTTTAAGTCTTATTTTAGGGTTTAGTTTCATATATCTGTTTTGGAGGCTCTAGGTTTTGTTTTGGGGATTGTTTGCTAGTTTTCCTTGATATATTTGAGTGAGTTTTAAACCTATGATCTGAGATACATACATCAAGGAGTTTGTTTCTTCATATTCAAGAGTGTTCTTCTTCGGTGGAATCCAGAGATTCAAGCGTGGGGCATCAAAGAAGTTTGATACTGTGCGTGATCGTTGATTCGACAATAGAAGTTATGGATTCAACTTCATACTAATCAATTCTGAGACGAAGGCTGTGGTGAAAAATTTACAGAAGGTTTGAAGACAAATTGGATGCGTTTGGTAATTTGTTTGTTATCTTTGTAATTTGTCTTTCTTCAGTAGTAGATTGATTAATGGCGTTTCGCTCGTGGTTTTTTTATCACAATTGAAGGTGCTTCAATTGTGATTTTTCTACGTAAAAATCGTTTGTGTCGGTTTATTATTTTTTGAAAACAACAATCTAAACCACTTTCGTAAGTATTTGATAATTTAGATTGTGTGTTTTGAATAATTGAGAATTGAAGGAATTAAATCTTAATCTAATCACGAATCACTTAAGATTTTCAGATGAAATTATAGCAAGGCAAGAAAAAATAAAAAATAAAAAACCAATTTTCACCATGTTAGTGAGGTGCAACAAATTACATATTGTCATTACTCACGATTGTAACGTATTAAGGTAAAACATATATCCCAAATTTTTTGCCAAAAAAAAAAAAAAAAGTAAATAAATAAATTTAAAAAGTAGATAAATAAAATGGGTAAGGTGTACCATGAGACAGAAAACTTGTAATTTATTTATTTTTCCTTTTAAAGAAGAAAAATAAACAAAAGAATATGATGAATGTAGAGTAGAAGATCAAAATTCACAAGTCAAACAAACAGAAGAAAGAAGAAAATTACTGTGTTCGATACTCCTGCATAAATGAATAAAATAATATTTAAATCTCCTATTTTACAATATTTTCTTCATGCTACAATAAATTTTATTTTTTGAATTGCAGTATGTTCATTTTTCTGTATAAAAAAATTAGTAATTTTATGGAAATTTATAATTTTAAATATATGATTTTTTTTTTCCCTATCAAATATGCAACAAACTATTATAGTAAAGATATACAATGATTGCAAACAAGTGCAAATATCAACTCTAAATTAAAAGGGTTTAAATTTTCAAAATTACTCTCGATCATTTGAGTTACATTGAACCATCAAAATACGAAAATATACATATATATAAAGTGAAAGAGAAAAAAATATAGAAAAAAAAAGGAAGCAAAATTGAACAATTTGCTATTACGAAGGAGAAAAAGCAAACATAAACCATACATCATATACATAAACAAATTCATACTAAAGCACTTGGTTTTCTCTCCTTTCAAGTTTGTTTCCTAAAGAGCGGAAAATCCAACACATACAAGGAATCATATAACTATTGAAACAAATCAAATGCTCTCAATGTCTTCTTGATGGGCAATGCGAGGGGAAGAAATTACTCCGTGTGCCCTTAATATACAAATTTTTAATGTATAATACATACATTGAATATAAAGATTAATTGGCAAAGCCAGCCGCGAGCTTTGCTCTTAGGTCTTTTCTAAGGATTTTACCAGATGGAGCTTTAGGAATTGAATCCACAAAGAAAACCCGATTAATTCTTTTGTAGAACACCACCTGCACATTAATATATACCATCAAGCACCATAATTGGTCAAGGGTATGTATTAGAATTAGGAATTATTAACTAATTGTATATGGAATCCTAAAAAGATGTCTATCCTTGGTCCAATGTAGTGACATTTATGTGATGTTATTTTTAATTTAAGGAAAATCAAATCATGTGATTCTAAACCATGGGAGCAGATAAAAGCAGATGAATTCGTTGATATGAATTTGTTTTGGCGTTGTTTTGTTGATTAATTCAATGGCATTGTCTAAATTGCGAACATGAAATGAAATCAATCAAACACAAGGAAAACTCATGATCGTTTAACGTGAAAAACCCAAATATCTTTTGGCTATGTTTAGTTTGGTTTTCAAAAAATTTTTATAAACAGAAAATTAATTTAGTGAAAAAAATAAAAAAAAAATCAAATAATATTTGTGTATTTTTATTTTTTTAGGGCAAAAATAATTTTTAAAAATGTAAAAATATATTTTTTGATCTTTATTTTTGCCATACAATTTTCTATTTTTTCAAAAAAATAAAAAATCGGAAAATAGTATCAGAAAATGAAACCAAACATTGTACATTTTGTAATTGTGTTGAACCTTTTGAACTTGATTCCAAATCCAAATCCTAGTCCATTTTCTAAATTTACTTCATTTCGACTTCTAAAAAATAATTACAACTCAAATAAGTTTAGTCTAAAGAATTGTCATTTTTTATATTTTATTTTTTTGGTTTGACGATTAGGGTAATTGATCATAGGTTTCACCTATTGTTTTTTAAAGCTTGTTCTAGTGAGGTAACAAAAGTGCATTTTCATGGATATGCATCCCATAAGTTCAAATCAAATTGGCAATGCCTAGATCATTTAATTTAGGAGTATTTACTTGTGGATCCTATGATAATTAATGTCGTTTTTCATTAAATATTATCAAAAAAAAAAATTACTAATTGTTAATTTTCAGCGACAGTTTGAAAATTTTATCACAAAAAATATCATTAATTATAAGTTTTAGCGACAGTTTAAAAAAAACGTCACATAAAAACGTCATTAATTTTTAACTTTCAATTACAGTTTAAAAAATTCATCATAAAAAAATGTCACTAATTGTAAGTTTTAACGATAATTTATAAAAACCGTGACAAAAAAATCACTAATTGTTAATTGTTAGCGACATATGCAAAAAATGGTCACAAAAAATTATTTTATGATGAATTATTTTTAGCAACAATTTTATTAGGAATTATTTTCAATAAGATTTAATGAAAATTGAGTCTAATTATTATGACCTATTGGTAGTTTACCTTTTTATTTATACTATGCTAATCAAGAATTACCTGTTTTGAGATGTATTGCTTAATCTCATCCTCTGTTATCTTAGAACCATTAGCTCTTATAACAAATGCAACCGGAACTTCTCCTGCGGTCTCATCTTTCATTCTGCGACACATCAAACAATAATCACATACCCCACAAAAATAAATAAATAAATAAATTAAATTAAAATTAAATAATTCACCATCTAATTAGTAAGATTATCTAAGTGATTTTGTAGGGTGACTTACGGTACAACGGCAGCATCAGAGATGTCGGGATGAGCAATCAACATTGCTTCGAGCTCGGCCGGAGCCACTTGGAACCCTTTGTACTTGATCAATTCCTTCAACCGGTCAACGATGAAGAGCTCATCGTTGTCATCAATATAGCCAATGTCACCGGTGTGCAACCATCCTTCTTTGTCTATTGTTCTCTCTGTGGCCTCCGGGTCGTTCAAATAGCCTATTTAAATCCAACATAATGTACATTAGAGTTAGAACAATTCATAATTCACAAATTGCCAACCATTAATAAATTTCATTTGCTTAACTTGTATGTGGAGAAAAATTAGGGATCAAATAAGTGCCTTTTGCGGCTAAAAATTCCAAAATTTGGGGCACGATAGAAGATGTTCTCTTTGCTCATACTCAATTCATCATATTTTTTAACTCTTGAACTAAATTATTCTCATCATTTTATAAGAAATTTTTATAAAATATTTGATTTTATGTAGGAATCAAGAGAGCCAAAATACCCCAATATTTTAAATTGCAATATTGAAACCCCTTGAAATAAACACCCTTTCAAATCTCAATTACTTGAAACGATAACATTTTTCTTTTTTTGTTTATAGCAACACTATGTAGACGAAAGGCGTTTCATATCCCTTTAATTTGAAATGACTAAGATGTAAAGTAATCTTTAATTTATTTTTTTCACAAGAATTCTATATGCTTCATCCTGAATTATATATCATATGTCTTTCTATGACATAAAGTTGGATTGATTATGAATTAAAATGATTTTAATTATGATTTAAAGTAGTTGCCAAGTCGAAAAAGGCATTAACCTTAGTTATCAATTAGGAGATGTTAGTAACAAGACAAAAAAATGTTAATTATGAAGTGACCTCACTCATCACATTACCACATAACAAGTGGCTCTTTATCATCAACTATTTTATATTTAGATCAAAATTAGGTATGTACATACATGAAATATACATTTTAAAAATGTGTAATATTGTACCCTAACCTATGCATATATGCCTACCAAAATATATATAGGCATGTATTAAAATAATGTTGTTTATGATGATCTCTAGCATTGGTGTGTTTTTTACATGACTTTTTATGCACCCACAAGTCATTCATGTCTTAAAGTGGAAATCGTAAATTCAACATAAACAAAAAAATTTGACTCAAGATTAATGATGAATGAAATTTTTATTTTTATTTTTATTTTTATTCAAAATAAATAAACGTGAACCTCACACATGTGGTCCGACACAAACATAAGAATTTAGCCATTCAATAAAAAATGTGAACCTCACACATGGTCCAACACAAACATATAATTCGCAAAAAAAAAAAAAATAGACAGCACAACAAGAATTGATGACAAGACATAAAAGATGTAAAAGTAGATCTCCCAGTCAAATGAGGAAGAAGGGCCAACAAGAGTTCAACTAATTTGGACCTTAGCTTATCTCAATTTTTTTTTTTTTTTGAATAATCCTTCAGACCCCCAGTGGGGTGACCCTATCACCCCTGCTGTTTTTTGATTGATGCAGATTTTTTTTTTTTTTTTTTAAGGCATGCACTCACAGCCCCCCCACGTGGAGGTGGTGGAGGTGGGGGTGCTGTGGTCACCCCCCACTATCTTTATGTACTTTCTGGGAATATATATTTGTATTAGTAAGGTTAATCTCAAATTAGTCTTTATCCATCGAGTCCATCACCTAGACTGAGTTGCTCGAATTGCAAGCCTAATCTTATTTGTGTAAGATTTTATTATCTAATGCGATTTTTTATTTCTAAAATAAAAAAATAAAAGTTTAATAGAAAGTTGAGAAACAATTTTTTTTTTCAAAATTATAAAATCAAAATAAATATTTTCAAAAACTTGCATTAAAAAGAACCGACCTTCCGAAAGCTCCTCCTTTTTTCTAATAGAAATAGTAAACAAACGAAATAATATTGAGTTCTCAAAATTTCACAATTTTTAGAAAACGAGTTTCTATAAATAATTTTGTAATCTACAAAAAGTATGGATATATGATTTTTTTAATTATAATAAAAAAAATCCTAAAATTATTGTTGAATTCAATTCAACAACAACTACAACTACCTCTTGTGATGTGACTAGTCAACCAAATAATTAATTTTACAATCCTACCAAAAGAGTTGGAAAACATTTTTATACTTTGAAAGTGCCTCACCTAATCAAATTACTTAAAATGTGTGAGAATCAAATTGAATTATTATAAAATGTTATTAAAAATCAAGGAGGACTCAGTCACCATTGACCTTAAAAAGCAATCCACGAGCTATTCTCTCCAATCTCATCCAACCCATCTAAAAATTGTACCTATCATTTAAATTTTATGCTACTACGACATATGTCACAATAATAATAATAATAATAATAATAATAATAATAATAATAATAATAATAAAGTCTTGATTGTTACATCTAATATTGATTTTGTTGACTTCTTCATTAATGGGGAAACAAATTCCCAAAATGCTTTTCCAAACATTTGAGGATCAACTTATGGAAGACTCACTTTGAACAATTCTTATATTGGAGAACTTAGTAATTTATTTTATGTCCTTTTGTAAAGCCCTTCGAAATTTGTTGAATGAATTGGATAAGATTCAAAGAAGCCTTGTTTGGGGAGATTGCGAGGAAAAGAAAAAAATTCATTTAATTAATTGGGAAAAATGCCCACTAAGTACAAGTTTAGGAAGAGTCCAAAATTGAGAGGGAAAAATCTCTTCCAATTGCAATAACTTAGTCGATTTGAAAAATAAGAAACGATATTACCTTTTATGGTGCGAATCTTTCATTGGAGTACGTTATTAATTTGACTAAATTGAGAGTGGTCTTCTAGGCTAAATCTCATTCTAAAATTTCATCCTATTTTGTAATGAATATTGTTCACAATCTTCGTTGACATTATATGGGTGAAAGTTTGAGAGGAGTTTGTTACTTTTTTGATGTGTTTTGTAAAGGAGTTTGTTTTATTTGTTGGGATTTTACCAGCTTTTTGGGTTGTCTGGGTGTGTGTTAATCTAATTGAGACATACCTTAATAGTACTAAATTTTTCTAGAGTTAATAAAATTCTTTATAATCCTAGAAAAAGAAAATTTTGAAAAAAAAAAATTGCACACAATTTTGTGTGTATATATATCTATATAATAAAGCATAATGGTATTTGAATTTGTTCTACACACATTTATTTTACTAGAACATTTAAACGGCTCACATCTGTTTAAATTACAAAATAACAACTATGATGTATCCTACTTTCTCGCTTCTCTCTCTTAATTTTTCATTTTCTCACCCACCCTCCCATGATCCCATGAATAATTTTATGAATGATCCCAGGATATCACCTTCCTCGTTTTCTTTTTCTTTTCTTTTTTTAATTTTCTCCCTTTTTAATTTTCTTCTCTATTTATTTATTTATTTTTTTTTTCTCTTTTTTATTCACTTATTTTTATTTACACCATACCTTTAAGTAAGAGTACGGGCACGGACACGGTATCCACTAGTATATATATATATATTTATACGTATGTGTAGAGATACAAAATGAGTGGATACCTTTCATGATTTGGTCACCCCTGATGCAAATTTCTCCAGCTTGGTTTTGGGGAAGAGAAGCACCAATGTCAGGATCTACGATCTTCATTTCGGCATTTCTGACAACAGTCCCACATGAACCTGACTTTATCTCAAAAGGTTCTTTAGCAAAAGCTAAGCACATTGAGAGGACTGGTCCTGCCTCTGTCATGCCATAACCCTACATAAAATTGGCAAACGGATTTTAATTTTCTAATTATTAAGGTCTTTTTTGAAAAATAGGTTATAATTCACTTCTTCTTTCACAAAAAAGCTGTTTATAAGCAGCTTATAAATAATTTTTAACTAAAAAACTGATTATAATCATTTTTTCAAAATAGTCCTAAGACAACGCCCTTATTTTTGTGAATGAAATTGGTTTTATCGCTTCATCATATCAAAAAGGCCAACCATCTAATATTTCATCATTATAGATTAATGGTTCCCCTTTTAGAATTTTTTTTTTATTTTTATTTTAATTATCATAGATGGCATTATTATCATACATCTATTTGTAAAATTACTTAAGATGGTTATACCAGGTGGAGTAATTTAGATTGTTCTTTACAATTATCTTATAATTTGATTGCAAAGATTATGGAATAATAAGGCAAATGAAGGGAAAAAAATGGATATGCTTGAAGAAAAATATTACATATATTAATATGGGCCTTTTTAAATATGAAATATGATTATATATAACACTTTTACCTTTATAGACAAAGACAGAGATTTTTTTTATTTTTTTATTTGTAAATTATTTTTCATTTTTTGATAGCCACTAAAATTTTAATTTGATTTACGATAACAATTGAGGGCTAATGGTCCCTCCAAATTAATGGGAAGGCCTTACAATAAATACATTGTTTGCCAGAAAATCCTATCATTCATTGTTCGACATATATTGATGATAAAATTACTTCACTACTTAGATATTTTCGAAAATTGAATTAGGTAATTAAAATCTTAATAAAGAAAAAAAATACTAGAAAAATAAATAAATAAATAACACAAATGCTGAAAATTACTTGAATTACATTAAAAATAATGCAAATGCTAATGAGTTACATGAATCAATGTTTAATATTGAGATAAACATGAAAATCACATTAAAAAAGTTATTTTAAAAGGTTAAAAAAATCTAAAATCAATAAAAAATTATTTTTAAATAGATAAATAATTTTATCATTCTTTAATTATATTTATTTATTTATTTATTGTGGAATTAAGGCCACTTATCTTTTTAAAATAAAATGTCCAGTGAATGGAATAAAAATTACAAAGATACCATTGTCCCAACAGTTACCATAATTTTGTTATTAACATTAATGTACTTTATTAGAGATAAGCATCAATAGTGAGACTCATTACTTCAATAATATACTAACAGATGAGATACTACATTAAAAGTGGTGTAAAAAATGAATAAGTGTAGTATTACTCGTAAAAAAGAGAAATGCGAAATCGCATGGCAAATTTCACTAATTCCTCTAATAAAAAAGAAAAGTACTAATTACAAAAATACAATTTGTTTTATGAAATGGCGAGAAATTATTTGGTTTAGTTTTTAGAATTTCTTTTGAATTTTTGTTAAAAAATTTAAATTTAATTTGACAAAAACAAATGCTAAAAAATATATCTTTCAATTTTTAAAAACTATTTTTTCTCCCAAAAAAAAAAAAGAAAAACATATAAAATTAATGTGTTTTTTTTTTAAATTTTTGTACATATTTTTTTTTTCACCAAACTAGTTTTTAAATCTTTTTTTTTTAAAAAAACATAATCTAAAAACTCAAACAGATATATTTAAATAAAAAAAATGTTTGAGACTATTAAAAGAAATTCATAATTTAACTCACAATAGTATAATACGTTAGATATTAATTTTTGATCTGTTATAAACTTAACATATAAAACGTAACTCTCTTACAACATTATTGTCAATGAATTTAATATTTTAAATTATAAATTCTTAATAATTTTCATTTTTTAAATATTTTTTTCACTTTAATTTTCTTATCAAGAGATCCCACTTGAAGACCATACACAGCCAACTAAGCTGACGCGGTACAATTTGGCGTGTTATGCAAGCAGCGTTCAATAAGAAATTAGAACCATACATTCTTATCACAATTTGGGTATAGTTTTATTTTGATAATTTAAATTAGTTAATTTTTTAAAATTTTAATGTATATTATTAACATAAAAAATTAGATCGATTCATTAATTATAATTTATTTAATTTATCGTATTTATTTTAAAAAAATAAATAATAAATATATTTTTGAAAATAAATTATCTATTTTTTTTCAAACAAACATAAATAATAAGCGATCCGTACAGCACCAGCTAGTCCAAGATAGAAAATTTGTGTTAGAATAGTAAGATACCTGTCCAAGTTTAGCGTTCGGAAGCTTAGCTCTAACAGTATCTTCAAGCTCCTTTCCCATGGGTGCCCCACCGGACATCACCGTCCGAATCGACGACAAATCATAATCATCGAACACCGGACTATTCGCGATCGCCAGCACGATGGGTGGCGCGAACGGCGCAATCGTCACCTTATACTTGTGCACAAGCTCCATCAACAACTTAATCTCAAATTTCTGCATAATCAAAATCGCCGCCCCAACTCGGAGAGCGCATAGCAACACCGAGTTGAGAGAGTATATATGGAACAACGGCAGCACACACATGATCACATCCTCACTGTGAAAATAAAGATTCGGATTCTCACCATCAACCTGTCATAGGAACGGAATCAGAATTTTATTATCAAATGAATCAAAAATAAATAATTTCTTTTCATTATATACATAAACATATATATATATATAATCAAAAAAGATTACATTCATAATCTTCTCCTAATTCTATTCCTAACCTGTTGTGCCACACTCGTCACCAATCCCTTATGTGTCAGCATAACCCCCTTCGGCAGTCCTGTGGTCCCCGACGAATAAGGTAGCGCCACGACATCGTCTGGGTTGATCTTCACCGCCGGGGCATTCTTCTCGTCCGCCTGACTTAACTCGGAGAAATGCAGACAAGAATTCCCCGGGGTGGAGTCGGTGGAGACGATTTTGACGTCATTTTCTTTTCCAAATTCCGTTACTTTCTCGACATAACAAGATTGGGTGATTATGAGTTTCGCCTTGGATGCTTTCGCTTGTTTTTCGATCTCCGCAGGAGTGTAGAACGGGTTGGCTGTGGTAATAGTTATGCCGCTGTACGATGCGCCGAGGAAGGAGAACACGAATTCGGGAGAATTGTGGAGCAAGAGCATGATGACATCGCCTTGTCGGATGCCGAGGTTGTTGAGGCCGGCGGAGACTTTGCGAGCGATGAGCTCGACATCGGCGTAGGTGTAGGTGTCACCGGTGGAGCCATTGATGATGCAGGGACGAGAGCTGAATTGGGATATGTTTTCGAAGCAATATGTGTGGAGTGGCAAGTGATTTGGGATGTAGATGTCTGGAAGTTTGGATCTGAAAATGAATTCTTGTTTCTGTTTTTGGTTCTCCATTGAGAGAGAGAGAGAGAGAGAGAGAGAGAGAGAGAGAGAGAGAGAGGGAAGGGGAGGGGAGGTGAGGGGTTGGTGTTTTTTCTTGTTTTGAGACCTTCCCTGGGTTGGGTTGAGTTAATACCTCATAAATAACGAAGAAGAAAAAAATAAAAGTGTATAAGGATAGTTCTAGTCAGTGATCATCAGAAATTTATTCACAATTGTTTTCCTTATTAAAAATTGAAGTAGGTTGCAACATGAAAACTTTTATGGGCTTGGTAAAAATGTTTTGAATATATATTAATTGCCCTTCTTTTTTTCTTTTCTTTTTTATCCATATATATTGGTGGTTGGTGAGATGTGGACTATCTTACATACGTGATAAGTAAAATCAATTGGGGGATTTATATAAAAATTAGTGGTTGGTGAGATGCAGACATATAAACTGCCGTGGATAAGTAAAATCAATTGACTAGTTAATTAAGATAGTTAAGGTTGTGTTTGGTTTATAAATTTAAATAGAGATTTAAAAAGGGAAAGAAAAAAAAATGTCTAAAATGTGATTACATTTTATTCAGAATTTACTTCTCTTTTTTTTTCCTATCAATCTCTTCTAAAATTTATAAGCCAAGCACAACGTAAATGAAAGACTGGTGAATCGAATTGCAAAATCAAATCATGAAGTGTATAATTTTATTTTCGATACAAAGTAAATAAAAAATTATCTATAATAATATATGATACATATTTTTAAAATTATTTCAAAAAAATGATAAACTTGACATAATTTAAATGTGAGGCTTGGAAAAAAAGTTTATAGTGATTTTTATTTATTTATTTATATATCTATAAGCATAGACATGAATATATAAGAAATAAATAATAAATCAAATCACACCAAACCACATTAAACTTTAAATCTCATAAATGGAGTTGGTTACATGAATTTTTATTTTTCACTCGACTCTGTCAATAGATATTTGATTAATTAAATTAAAGAAATTCATATATTTATTTATATTAACTCACGTCAATTTCGCAAAATCAATTGTGTGGAGACTGGTGAGAAGAAGGGTGTTGGGTTGGGTTGGGTTGGGTTGGGTTGGGTAAACGTAGGTATGTGCGTGCCACGTTTGACTGGAAGACACAGAGAGTGCCACATCCAATCATTCATCAAACGAGAGATTATTCAGTATTTTTAGAATGGAAAATAAGTGGTAGTGGGTAGCACACCCACTGTCACAGTATTATTGTGTCTTTTTTTTTTTAAATGATTGTTATATTATTAATGGTTGCTTTAGAACATTATTTTTAGTGGTCTTTATCATTGTCTTTTTAGAATATAAACATGTAGTGTTTTATAAAATTTTGATTGATAAAGAGGAGTAAGGGCTCATAATTTATGTTAGGTATGAGAGAATAACATGAGATTAAGTAATTGATGATTGATTTGAAGTATGAACATGTGATGTTATGATATTATTAAATAATTTCTCGAGCCGTGCTATGTCCCCCGAAATTCCCCCTTGATCCCCTGAATTTTCAAACCAAGGCAAAAAAAAAAAAAAAAAAAAAAGTTCCCCAAAACGACTTCGTTTTGGGGATTAGGGGATTAGGGGGATTAGGGGGGACTTTTTTAGGGCTCCAAATCATTTTCCTAATTTCTCTCATCAAACACGCCCCTTTCTTTTATTATTATTTTTTTAATTTTTATGGAACCTAACACAATGTTATATATATATATATTTTTTAATGGAACCTAACACAATGTTATATGTAGTTTTTATACAAATACATATAAATAAATAAAATAATAATGTATAAATTACACTTACCTCCTTTGAAATTTAGAGAAATTACAGTCTATCTCACATTTTGGTGTAATTACACTAGTCTCCTTTACTATCTTAGTTCATAAAACATTTAAGTAATTTTTTATTAATAATTTATTAGTCATATGAATAAAAAAAAATAATTGCTTGGTTACACTTTTCTAAAAATACTTTTTAAAAAATTCTACTTTATTGTTTTTTATATTTTTTTTGTTTTTTAATATTTTAAGCGATTTTTTTTTTTTACTTTTTAGACATAACTAACATAAATATACCTAAAAAGTAAAAAAATTGTGAAAAAACCTTTTAAAAATTCACTAAATACCAAAAATATATTAAAAAAAATGAGAATTCAGTACATTTTTTATATTTTTATGTATTTATTAATTTTTTAAAATATTTTTTCACAAATTTTTTACTTTTTAGATACATCTAAATAAGGTGCATCTAAAAAAGTAAAAAAAAATATTTAAAATTTTAAAAATATTCACTAAAAAAAAAACACAAAAATCTTAGTTTTCAAAAAATTTAATTTAAAAACTTAAACCAAACACACTAAATAATCAATTTTCTACTAAAATATATATTTAACCTTGCTTATTTCAATGTGCACCACCTATTTACATTAGTTTGATCGTTTTAACCTTAGGAAAAGAACGTTTCTGTAATATTATATAAGACTAACTATATTTTTTTTAAACTTTGAAAAAGTGAGTATAGTTTACCCTTAAAAAAATTATAGAACCTTATTGTTGAAGCTTGTTTCTAAAACTTTAACCCCATACTTTTAACATAAGAATGACTTATTACCTAGATTTTTGGGTAGATAATTGTGTGGTAGACATTAAATTTGTATAATTTAGGATCTATATATAGAATAAATCTGAATCATAAGATGATAATTCTGAGTAATTTTTAATTAGTTAAGTGAGTTCATAATATTACTCCTAACATTATTAGGGGAAATTATTTTTCAATGTTAGTTTAAAAATATATATATATATATATATGTATTGCATATTAGTGAAAAAGTTTATAATATTTATTATTAATATTTGTTAAAAAAATTTGTATAAATATTTTTTACTAAGGCTTCGTTTGAGAAGTAATAGTTTTAGCCTAAAAGTCAAAAAGTTATTTAAAAAAACAAAAAGCCTATAACTTATACCAAAAAGTCAAAAATTCTTATTTATTTCTACTTTTTGTACATCTTTTCGTAAAAAATTAAAAAGTCATTCTAAACATACAAATTTTTTTTACCTCATATTTTAGTCAAAAAGTTAAAAAATTACTAAAATAACATGTTTCCAAACGAGACCTTAGGAGTCCGTGTAATTCCCACACATAATTATATTCGCCATTCTTGAGGTTTGGAAAAAAATATACTTGGGCTCTGTTTGACAAGTTACTTTTTTGGTCAAAATATTTAATAAAGATAAAATAGACTAAAATAGTCAATAAAACAAAATGTTATATTTAATCCATAATCATTCTCACAACCATCAAATCAATTAAAAAAAATAAATAAATAAAAAATAACTATCTTCTCAAATACAATTATTTTAGACAGACTAAAATAGTCAAAAAAAAAATCAAAAAGCCAACTAAAATAGCCAACTTCCCAAACAAGGCCTTAATCTCACACTTTTAACATAATTATATCTATTTTTCTCATTGTTTTAATTCACATAATAGTTTGATCTTTTTTATCAAGAATTCGTGAGTCATATAGATCAAAAGATAATATTGTCATATATTTTCTAATAAAATATATATTTATCTTTATTTATTTTAGTGTCTATCTATATCTACATTAATTTGATTACTTTAATTTTACTAAAAGAGAAATTAATATAATTGTGTCAAACCTCTAAAGCTAATTGTATTTTTCTCAAATTTCAAAACAGGTGGGTGTTTTTGTTTTGTCTTTTTTTGATGGAGCCTAACACAATGTTAAAGGTAGATTTTGGAAAATTCTATGTATCTTTAGTTATGATTTTTGTAATTTTTTTGTTATGATTTATTATAATATTAATTATGACTCATTATCATATTTATTGTGACATTATTTTAGTTATGTTTGTAAAATTGTTTAGTTATATCTTTTGTAAGGTTTAGTTATAATTTTATTTATTTATTTATTTTTTGTTATGACTCTTACGATAACATTACCTATAGTTTTGTACAAATACATATAAATGTACACACACAAAAATTATAAATTAAACAAAAAATTTGCAGGACTCCTAGTTTTTAAACTTATTTTCAGAACAATAATACTATATATCCAGACATAAAAATTTAGAAATTATTCAAAATTTCACATAAATAGTTTACGTTAGACTTATTTATTTTGATGATTTATTTAATTATATTTTAATTTATTTGGAAGAGAAAAATAGAATCAAATTTTATTTTGATGATTTATTTAATTATGTTTTAATTTATTTGGAAGAGAAAAATAGAATCAAAATTTATTGTGTCTCATTATTTCTTACCTAAACTTTTATCCTAAATATTGTTAGAATATATTTAATACTTGCTTAAATCAGGAGTTCATTTCAAACCAAAATTAGAGGTTCAAGTAGCCCAGCACAGCAGCAGTTCAAAAGGTTCATAAAAGTCAAAGCTCCGAACGTCCGGGTGGACATCCGGCCAGTCATCCGGCCGGACGATCGGCCCAGGCCTTTTTGCCCAGTTCTGCTTCGTTTCGAATTTTTTTCTCAACAGCTCTAAGCTACAACGGCCATTTTTCAAAATAAAGATGTTCCAGACAATCTTTGTCTCCCACAAGTTGAAATTAGCAATGATGGAATGATTTATATTCAAAATGAATTTAACGGCTCTACAAGTCTCTTGATATATATATAAATATATATACCAGAGAGCCTCAGTGAACATACAACTGCAACAATATACAAGTGAGATAACCCAGAAAATATTCTTTGATCAAAAATCATTCTCATTCTCTGAAAAATTCTCTGAGAAGTGTTCTACAATTTTGTTTACATTTTTCTCTCAGAAATTATACATTGAGTCTTATAGCATTAAGCTCATATTTTCTGTGTGAGATTTACAGAAAATCAAAGTTTCATTTTTATATCTATCTTTGAGAGATAATTCTTGTTGCTTTTTGTGAAAGAAAAAAAAAAACCTTCTTTTCAACCTTGTAAGATTGTAGTACACTCAGTGTTCTTGACTTTGAAAGTCTGTGTAAAATCCGTAGAGGATTGTTCCATTTATGAAAAGGTTGCTAGCACCTCTGTGAAGCTAGAGTATAGTGGAAAATCTCAAGCGAAGCTTAAGGAGTGGACGTAGGCCGAGTTGAAGCCGAACCACTATAAATTTGTTTGCCTCTCTCTCCCTTATCTCTTTATTTTATTTAAATTGCCATAACTATATTTCACATTTTCACTATATTAAAATC
Source organism: Camellia granthamiana (assembly GCA_036172215.1). Classification (NCBI taxonomy): domain Eukaryota; kingdom Viridiplantae; phylum Streptophyta; class Magnoliopsida; order Ericales; family Theaceae; genus Camellia; species Camellia granthamiana. The sequence continues at coordinate 149,083,919 of CM069906.1, forward strand.
ATTAACTAACATAGTTGTTAGAACACTTGTTTTAATTATTTTTATTTTATTATCTATATTTATCTATTATGCTAGTCATAATTTTTATTAGGGTATTATTAATTGTTAATTGTAAAAACCTAATTTACCCTCCTCTTAGGTTGTCTTTTGGGTAACAATAAGTATCAGAACCTAGACTCTTGCTTTAGATTTAACCATTTGAGAGTTTCGATCCATGGCAACCTTAGCTAGCACTAACACTACTGAAGGACAAGCCACCAATAGGCCACCATTGTTTGATGGAAACAACTATAGTCATTGGAAAGATAAGATGACCATATACCTTCAAGCCACTGATTATGCCATGTGGATTATTATCACCAAAGGTCCAAAAATCCCAACCAAATTAGTAAACGACATTAGTGTACCTAAAACAGAAGATGAATGTGATGAGAGGGATCACAATTTATTGCAAGCCAATGCTAAAGCAAAACTCACATTTGTTTGTGGATTAGACTCTAAGGAGTATAGCAGGATTTCAAGTTGTGATTCGGCAAAGGAAATTTGGGACAAACTAGAGGCAACGTATGAAGGTATAAACCAAGTAAAGAAATCTTGTATTGATATGCTTGTTCATAGTTATGAATTGTTTAAATGAACTCTGATAAATTTATTTCAAGTATGTTTACTAGATTTACTGAAATTGTAAACTCTTTGAAATCTCTTGGTAAAATTTATACTAACAGTGAGTTGGTAAGAAAAATTCTTAGGTGTTTACCAAAGAATTAGGAAGCAAAGGACACCTCCATTATAGAAGCCAAAAATCTCTCCACACTTGGATTAGATGAACTTATGGGTTCCCTTATGACTCATGAGATCACCATGAAAGAACATGAGGATGTTGAAAACAAAAAGAAAAATGGAATTGCATTCAAAGCCTCATCAAATGAAGAAGAACATGAAAACTCAAGTGAGGATGAAAGCTATGCCATGTTTAGTAGAAATCTCAAAAAGCACTTCAAGAAAAACAATTATGGAGGAAGAAAACCTTTTAAAAAGGAAAATAACAAAGATAACAAGAAAGAACTTATTATTTGATATGAGTGCAAAAATCCTAGACATATGAAGATGGATTGTCCAAAATTAAAAAATTATGGAAAAGACTACAAAAGAAACAAGAAGGCCATGGTAGCAGTTTGGAGAGAAAGTGAAGATGAAAGCTCAAGTGATGAAGTTGAAAATGAAGTAGCCAACTTGTGTCTCATGGCTCTTGAAGATAAAGACTCTATAACGATCCCGGTTTTCCCTCCATTGATTAGTGTAATCCGGACTTGGTTCCGTAGATGTTGATGGTTATTTATATCTCGTTCCCGTCCTTTAATACTTTGTATTTGAGTTATAGAATGTTTTGGGCAGGTTTGTAACAGGTTTGGTGAGTTTTGAAACAAATAGTTGCTGCCCAGATTTTGGTGTCTTCGCTCGAGCCAGGATTTTGTCGCTCGAGCGAGCTTTGTGTTTTAGATCCTTCGCTCGAGCCAAGATTCCTTCGCTCAAGCGAGAGTTGAGTTTTTGTATCTGGTAGCTCGAGTGAGAAGTCCTTCGCTCAAGCTTGCGTCTGCGTCCAGTACTGGACCTGAAGGATGCAGTTCTTCGCTCGAGCGAGCGAGGTGTATGTTTTGAGTTCCTTCGCTCAAGCAGGCATTCTGTCGCTCGAGCATACTTTTGGATTGCAGACCTGAAGCATTGCATTTTTGGCTCGAGCGAGACTTTCTACGCTTGAGCGAGGTTTCTTTGTGTCTGGTCGCTCGAGCGACCAATCCTTCGCTCGAGCGAGCCTATATTATATCAGATCGCAACAGCGGGTTAAACATCACTTTTTCATCCCCTTTTGTTTTAAAAACCCTAGGTACGTTATCTCTCTTTCTCTACATACCTTCTCTCTTAGGTTTCATCTATTTTTAGGGTGTTTCTACCCTAAGTTCTTTGTAAGAAAGGTAGAGGGTCGCGAGGGCTTTGTTTTAATCTGAGCAATAGTGGATTTGGAGCATTTCGGGTGTTCATCTCCTTCTCCATTTGAGCTCTAACTTCGAGGTAGGGATACCCTACTCCTTCTTATGAGCTTTGTCATTAAGTTTTGGCATTTTGACATGTTGGGAGTTGTTATGTAATTTTTGAAAAAGTTTGGGCCTTTGTGTAATTTACAAAAGATGGGGGTCTTGTATAATTATTTTTGGAAAATGAGAAATTGAATAGGAATTATTCAAATTGGATAGGCATGGGACTAAGGGGCATAGTTGAATTAATTTATGGGTCACCTAGATGAAATGTTGATATTTTATTCATTTGGTGCATTTATTTTCTATTTAGAAATATATGTTTTGGGCTATCGGTGGAGGATAGTCTTGATTGTTGTAGACAATGCATGATGATTAGGCAAACTAAAACTAATCGATTGAGTATGCCATTGAGTATGGCGGTTGATATAATACTTCAAATTTGTGTATTGATTGATTGGGCATGTATATGATAATTGTTTATATGCATTGTGTTGTGTGGGAGGAGATAGGGGATGTACTCCACGGTTTAGGGGAAGATAGAGGATGGACCTCTAAACCGGAAATTATTTTGTTACATTGATACAGCACTACCATGTGTATCATTTGTGAGATATGGAAGTGTTTTATTATATTGATACAGCACTAAAATGTGTATCATTCGTGAAGTGTGAAAATGGTTTTGTGTTATTGATACAGCACCAAAATGTGTATCCAACATGGGTCTCTAAAGTATTTTGTGATGAGTCATAATCTCATTAAACTATTTGGCCAGGTTCTGAGCCTTGTTTTCATACTTAAAGTTGAACAAGAAATGGTAATTGAATTGTAACATGGACATGATTATCATAAAATTGTAATACGATATAAGTTGGAATATAAGTGTGGACCATCTGTTGAATGCTATTGCTTTAGTCAATTCTTATATTTGGTTTAATATATCTCTACTGGGCTGTGGCTCACCCTATATGGGAACATCATTTTTAGGTCCAGGTGATATGCTACCTCCAAGGATTTAGCTTGGAAGGATTTGGAGTTGAAGACTCTTTTTAGTTATTTCATTATTTTGTTATTACATGTAAATTCAAGCCAAGGGCTAAATCTGTAGTTGAGTTAGTACTCACTTTTTGTTGCCCAAGTATTGGCTTGGAAAGCTGTAAGCCCGTAGGGCATTTATTTTCGTTATTACATGTAATGTCTTTTAGTAAGATTACTCTGATGAATGGAAGAATGTTTATTTTCTTATGTCAATGCATGTCAATATTGTATATGTAATGGGTTTATTTTGAGGGCGTTACAGACTCTACTCAAGATGAGGTAACTACTCTTTATGAAGAACTTGAAAGTATATTCCATGAACTACAAGATGAATTTAGAAAAGTTTGTGCCAAAAATAATGTGTTAAAGAAATCTGTTGCATCTTTATCTAGTAATATAAAAGAACTAAAGAAAGAAAAAATTGTTTTGAAAAATAATTTTGATACTATCTCTAATGAGAAAACTACTTTAAAAAACAATATTGATGATTTAACAAAATCACTTGAAAATTTTGTAAAAGGTAAAAATAATCTCAACATGCTTCTTGAAAATAAAAGATGTGTTTTTTTATAAAGCAAACATTGGATATGACCCTATTAAGAAACAAAAGAATCTCAATACAATTTTTGAAAAGGTACCTCTCATGACACATCCTCATATTACTTGTCATTATTGTAGAAAGAAAGGTCATTATATATCTTTTTGTCCATTCAAAAAGAATATGAACATAGGAATTAAAAAGATTTGAATTATTAAGGGATCTAACAAAACTAACCAAGAAAGACCCAAGAAACTATAGGTACAAAAAACCAACACTTGATTGTCATCTTGTAGGTTTGCGTTAAGTCCAAAGCTAAAGAAAAGAAGTGGTACCTTGATAATGGATGTTCCAGACACATGACCGGAGATAAATCCTTCTTTACTATACTGTCATCCAAAGATAAAGGCTTTGTTACTTTCGGAGACAACAAGAAAGGAAAAATCATCGGTATTGGTAGCATCGGTATTTCTCCTAACCCTTCTATTGAAAATGTTTTAATTGTTGATGGACTTAAGCATAACCTACTTAGTATTAGTCAATTATGTGATAAAGGTAATTGAGTTATTTTTGATAAATCACATTGCACAATTGAAATCACAAATGATCATAAAGCTTTATTCGTCGGTAATCGCCATGATAATGTTTATGTTTTTCATGTTAATGATCTCTATGCTAGTGATGTTAAATGTTTATATGTTAATAATGAAATTGTTGGTTATGGCATAGAAGACTTGGTCATGTTCATATGGACTTAACTGCTAAACTTTTGAGAAAAGATTTGGTCATTGGACTTCCAAAAATTAAATTTCAAAAAGATCATCTCTATAGTGCTTGTCAACAAAGGAAAACAAACTAAAATATCATTTAAATCAAAATCTCATATTTTCACAACTAGACCTTTACAACTATTGCATATGGATTTATTTGGTCCCTCAAGAACATCTAGTCTAGGTGGTAAACATTATTGTCTTGTTATTGTTCATGATTATTCAAGATTTACATGGGTTATGTTTTTAGCACACAAAGATGAAACATTTTCTTTTTTCACAAAACTGTCGTAGAATTCAAAATGAAAAAGGTTTTCTTATTACTAATATTCGAATCGACCATGGTAGAGAACTTGAAAATGAGAAATTTGAATTGTTTTGTAATGAGTATGGTATTAGACATAATTTTTCTGCACTTAGAACCCCTCAACAAAATGGTGTAGTAGAAAGAAAGAATAGAACTTTAGAAGAAATGAGTAGAACAATGCTTTGCGAAAATAATCTTCCTAAATATTTTTGGGCCGAAGCCATTCACACCGCATGCTATATTTTAAATCGTGCATTGATTAGACCTATTCTCAAAAAGACTCCTTATGAACTTTGAGATGATAGAAAACCCAACATTAATCACTTGCATGTTTTTGGTTGTAAATGTTTTGTGCATAATAATGGTAAGGATAACTTAAGTAAATTTGATTCAAAATCTGATGAATCAATTTTTCTTGGCTATTCCCTAACTAGCGAAGTTTATCATGTTTTTAATAAAAGAACTCTTGTGGTGGAAGAATCTATACATGTGGCATTTGATGAAACTAACATCTTTGCTCAAAAGCAAATTGTTAGTGATAATATAGATTTGGAACCAAATGTGAAAGATTCAAGTATCTACAAAGAAAAGAACTAACCATGTAAATTGAACAAAGAGATTGAACAACCTATTCTCCCATATTAAGAAGAAAGAGGAAACAATGATGATTTTCTAAGAGAATGGAAGTTTGTTCATAATCACCCTAAGGATTTAATCCTAGGTGACCCTACAAAAGGTATCAAAACTCGTTCTTCACTTAGAAACATTTATAGTAACTTTGTTTTTCTCTCACAGATTGAGCCTAAAAACTTTCAAGAAGTCGAATTCGATGAACATTGGATGATGGCTATGTATGAAATACTTAACCAATTTGAGAGAAACAAAGTGTGGAAACTTGTGCCAAAACCTAAAGATCATACCATTATCGGTACCAAATGGATCTTTTGAAACAAGCTTGATGAATCCGGCAAAATTATAAGAAACAAGGCTAGACTTGTTGCACAAGGATACAATCAAGAAGAAGGTATTGATTTTGATGAAACCTTTGCTTTGGTTGCTAGATTAGAAGCCATTCCCATGCTACTTGCATTTGCATGTTTTAGAGATTTCAAACTTTATCAAATGGATGTAAAAAGTGCCTTTCTAAATGGTTTTATAAATGAGGAAGTTTATGTTAAACAACCCCCAGGTTTTGAAGATCATGTTTTTCCAAATCATGATTTTAAACTGTTAAAAGTTTTATATGGTTTGAAACAAGCACCTCGTGCATGGTATGAACGATTAAGTAAATTCTTGATTGAAAATAGTTTTACTAGAGGAGCAATTGACACAACACTTTTTGTTAAAACTAAAAATGGTGATTTACTTATTGTACAAATATATGTGGATGACATTATATTTGGTGCTACTAATAAAACCTTGTGTAAGAAATTTGCTAAGTGTATGAAAGGTGAGTTTGAGATGAGTATGATGGGGGAGCTAAATTATTTTCTTGGACTTCAAATCAAATAATGTAAGAAAGGAATTTTTATCAACCAAGCTAAGTACACAAAAAAACTACTCAAAAAAATTGGTATGTATGACTCAAAAATAGCTGGAACTCCTATGAGCGCATCCATTAAGCTAGACAAGGATGAAAAAGGCAAGTCCGTTGATCAAATAAAATATCGAGGTATGATCGGCTCACTCCTTTATTTAATTGCAAGTAGACCCGATATTATGTTTAGTGTCTGTATGTGTGATAGATAACAATCAAATCCTAAGGAATCACATCTTAGTATTGTTAAAAAATTTTTTAGACATCTTGTTAGCACTCAAAATTTGGGATTGTTTTATCCTAGAGGTGTTGCATTTGATTTAATTAGTTCCTCGGATGCCGACTTTGCCGGATGCAAACTTGATAGAAAAAGCACAGATGGCACTTGTCACTTCCTTGGTAACTCATTAGTATCTTGGTTTAGCAAAAAGTAAAATTCTGTTACTTTATCAACAGCCGAAGCTGAATATATAGCTTCCGGAAGTTGTTGTACTCAAATACTTTGGATGAAACAACAATTGGAGGACTTTGATTTATATTATGATCATATCCCTATTAAATGTGATAATACTAGTGCCATCAATTTAAATAAAAATCCAGTTCAACACTCATAAACAAAATATATTGAAATTCGATATCATTTTTTAAAAGATCATGTTCAAAAAGGAGATATTGTACTTGAATTTGTAAACACCGACAAGTAATTGACGGATATTTTCACAAAACCCCTAAGCGAGGATCGCTTTAATTTTATTCGTGGCGAGCTTAAAATGTCGATTTCTACTTAAAAGGTTTTGTTGTGACTGTGAAACTTGAATTTTTGTTAAAATAATATATGTGTATTGCTACATTGATATGGAAACATTTATATCAGTTGAATACTCTCAAGTCCTTCATACATTTATCCTTAACAATTTGTTATTCTCAATTGTGTAATTTTTTTTGGTTCTGCATCTTGAGCTTAATTTACCTTTGCATACATTGATTTTTTTTAAAAATTTTGCTATGAAGCTTATTTTCTATTTTCTTTTTTTAATTTCTTTTTTTCTCTTTTCCTTCGTTCTGCTATTAGGCTTATTTTTTTTTATTTTCTGCTTTTTAATTTCATTTTTTTTGTACTTAAACATAAAAAACAAAAACAAATCAAAATACAAATATTTACATTAAAAAAAAACCCTTCATTTTTTTTACGGCCATACACCGATCTCACTTACTCGCCTCTTCCATCGTTTCTTCCTCTTTTTATCACCATGGGAGGCCCTTGAAGGCCCTGCCCCCATGCTTTCGTCAAGAGCGAGAACTCCTCACCAACTATCAAAGGCCAAGAACGTAGATGCTCCAAAACGGGCCCTAGAGATGGCTTGCCATTTCAGCTCTTTATTTTCGGCCTTCAGTGCGCATATCTCTGCTCGCGTATCCTTGTACATGCACTGGAGCAGAGAGAGTTAGGTGTTTACCTAATGAAGGTCACTCGTCATGCTCTGCAGTCGGTGAGCCAATTTTGTGACTATAGTCACTGTCTCCATACAGAACATCAGTGTGAAATGATTGGTTTCAATGTCTGATTGAACTGCCATTATTTGCTCAATTGACAACATAGGAAGGTTGGGAAGAGTAGGAGCCGGGGCACTCAACCCAACAGCGCTTAAGGGGTTATTTAGGTCCGGAAAGAGAGTGAGGGGACAGGATGAGGCTATTTAGTATAAGCGAGAGATGTAAACACAAGGAGAATTAGAGCCCTAACACAAAATAGATCAAGTTTGGCAGCCTTTTTGCTTTACTCCGTCTCTCTGTTCTATCTCTCTCACGAAGAAGAAGAAAATGATGGAAGCAAATGAGGAAGAAGAAAGAGAAGAGCGTGATTAAGGAGAAGATGGATGAGAAGAAGACAAGAGGGAGACAAAGCCGAGGCAGTTGATTGACCCGTTTTGCTTTTGTCGATCGGCTGACGCAAAAGCGAAGCCGCGTGTCCGACGCGATTTTCGACAGAAAAGAGAGAGACGAGCGAATCATATATATATATGAATATATATGTTTTGATTAGTTGTTTTTTATGCCATTTATTACTATCATTTTTCTCATCCTCCTCCAGATTCTGAGCCATGATTTCTTTTTGATAATGTCATAGGGGGAGAAAAATATGATGTTATGTATTATAATGTTATGTAATGGTATTATTTTCCAACTAATTTGATGTTATATATTTATAGTTTGATATTTTAGTCTCATATCATGTCTCTAATTAAAACTTATTTATTACACATGTGCTAACTTATATATTTAGAAATGAATTCAGGGAGCAAGACTTGAGGGGGAGCTTTTCTTACTCCCAAATCAAATCAAAACATCATTGTGTTCCATCATAAAAAATGGGGAGATTGTTAGACTTATTTATTTTGATGATTTATTTAATTATGTTTTAATTTATTTGGAAGAGAAAAATAGAATCAAAATTTATTTTGATGATTTATTTAATTATGTTTTAATTTATTTGGAAGAGAAAAATAGAATCAAAATTTATTTTGTCTCATTATTTTTTACCTAAACTTTTATCCTAAATGTTGTTAGAATGTATTTAATATTTGCTTAAATCAGGGGTTCATTTCAAACCAAAATCAGAGGTTTAAACAGCCCAAAACAGAGGTTCACACAGCCCAGCACAGCAGCAGTTCAAAAAAGTCAAAGCTCCGAACGTCCGAGTGGACATCTGGCCGGACGACCGACCCAAGCCTTTTTGTCCAGTTCTGCTTCATTTCGAATTTTTCTTTCAACGACTCTGACCTACAACGGCTATTTTTCAAAATAAAGATGTTCCAGACAATCTTTGTCTCCCATAAGTTGAAATTAGCAATGATGGAATGATTTATATTCAAAATGAATTCAACGACTCTATAAGCCTCTTGATCTATATATATACCAGAGAGCCTCAGTGAACATACTACTGCAACAATATACAAGTGAGATAACCCAGAAAATATTTTTTGATCAAAAATCATTCTCATTCTCTGAAAAATTCTTTAAGAAGTGTTCTTCAATTTTGTTTACATTTTTTCTCTCATAAATTATACACTGGGCCTTATAGCATTAAGCTCATCTTTCCTGTGTGAGATTTATAGAAAAACCAGAGCTTCATTTTTATATCTATCTTTGAGAGATAATTCTTGTAGCTTTTTGTGAAAGCAAAAACACATTCTTTTCAACCTTGTAAGAGTGTAGTACACTCAATGTTCTTAACTTAGAAAGTTTGTGTAAAATCCGTGGAGGATTGCTCCATTTGTGAAACGGTTGCTAGCACCTCCGTGAAGCTAGAGTATAGTGGAAAATCTCAAGTGAAGCTTGAGGAGTGGACGTAGGCCGAGTTGAAGCCGAACCACTATAAATTTGTTTGCCTCTCTCTCCCTTATCTCTTTATTTTATTCAAATTGCCATAGCTATATTTCACATTTTTACTGTGTTAAAATCATAAACTGACATAGTTGTTAGAACACTTGTTTTAATTATTTTTATTTCATTACCTATATTTATCTATTGTGCTAGTCATAATTTTTATTAGGGTATTATTAATTGTTAATTGTAAAAACCTAATTCACCCCCCTCTTTAGTTGTCTTTTGGGTAACAGTTTAGATTTATTTTATATATTAATCTTACTATTCATCAAATCAATTTTCACCACACATACTCAAATTCTGGCCCTAACTTCTTCTTTTTTTCCTCCAAGAACTTTGTCTTATTAAGATATAAGACTGGGAGTTGGTCCATCTAAACTTCAAAATATGAAATGGGGAACTTACTGGTAAATCTCATACACAAAATTCAAAACTCATCTAGTTTCAAAATAAAATATTTGTACTAATTAGTCCTACATATTTTTAATTTGTTACCAAAAAAATCCAGTTTTTCCTTGTTTTTTTTTTTTTTAAATTTACAGATACTGCTACATCCCACCATCGTTGGAGTTCCATCAAACGGTCACCAGATACTCACCGAAATATTCAACATCATCAAGAAGTCATCGAAGTATCGTCGAAAGTTCGCCGGAGTGTTCTGAACGTCACTGGAAGTCATCGGAATGTCCAGAATGTTTGTGGGATGTTAAAAATATCGTCGGAGACTACAAGAATATCCAGAATATTGCCAAAAAATTGAATAAATGAAGAAATTAGAGCAAAAAAAACATAGCAAAATGTGCTAAATATTTATAAACCGAGAAGTGAAAAAAAAAAAAAATAAATAAATAAACATATGTTCTTTTTCAATTTTTGTAGGGTTTAAGCAGATAATCTCCAATATTGATCAAATTGAAAAGTAAGCTTTGAAACAGTAAAATGTTACAGTTTTAAAGCAAAAAGCTATCAGGCATTTATCTTTATTAATCAAACTGAAAAACATGTTATGAAACTGTAAAATTTTACAGTTTTAAAGAATGTTATAAAACTACAAAATTTTACAGTTTCAAATTTTTAGGTGCTGAAATGAATCATGGTTCAGAACTTGAAATTTTTTTTTCATTAAAATAGGAAAAAGACGTGTATAGTAGAGAAAATGTAGAAAAATTGAAAGATGAAAGAAAAAAGACAAATATAGAGAGATGATTGTACTCTGACAACTATTTTTTATTTAAATCTAGTTGAATCTGATGTAAATCTATCCAAATCTGATTTAGATTTGAGTAGATCAACATCAGATTTGAGTAGATCTACTTATTTTTTTCGTCAGAAACATATATTCTTCATCGTTAGTGAAGGTGAAGGTGAAGGTGAATGTGAATGTGAAGGTGAAGTAAGGAGTTGGTGGTCAGTGGTTACCAGTGAACTTCAATCGATGGTAGTCGTCGATCGCCAGTGACTATATATCAAAAAAAGAAAGAGAAGAAACAAGACGTGGTCACTAGTCGCCGATTGTCGAAAATCAAGAAGAGAAAGAGGGTGAGAACAAGAAAAATGTTAAATGGCTTTTGGGTATAAACAAAAAGTTTTGGAATAAAATAGGCCACACCTCTTTTAAAGAGGACTTGTCGGTAATTTGCCCATATGACATAAACCACAATAATTACCTACCACAAATGGGAAATTCTATTTCCATACACCTACTTATATCAACGCACACACTTAATGAATTATTATTTTAATAACAATTATACTATAAAGTAAAATGACTATAATAGACATCAAAATAAGTCCATACTATTATATGAAAATATTCTCTATACACATTTTAAAAAAAAAATCAATTTACATCTTTTAATAAAAAAAACTAAACCCTAATTCCTCCATTTTAGACAAAAACAACAGAAAACAAAGTAAATTAGGAGATTTTTATAATCTTTCTTTCTTTTTTCGTAACATCAATTTTCTAGTCAACCAAACAAATTAAGATCACATACTTATACATCGAACTGAAATAAAAGCAATATAAAATAATTAAAAATTCCTAGTTGTGTTGAGGAATTTTCATTACATATTAAACTCTTTTTTTAAAATTAAAAAAAAAACTTTATTAATTGGCTAAATCCAACATTCTACAATAGACTCTTATGAACTAAACCCTAAAAACCATATATATTTCATTCAATCTCAATCTTATCCCAGCTTCTATGGTGGATCAGACCCCTTCCCTTCTCTATCTCCACAGCCACTTTTCATTTGTTGCTTTCTTCCTCCATTCCTAGTACTTTTGTTTACTACCAAATCGTTGCCATGATGAACAAAGACACAAATTGAACATCTTAATAACAAAGACCCAGATGACATTTCATTCAATTAATCAACATGCAAATAGAAATACTAGGGCTTGTATGGAAAATGGAAAGATAGGTTTGATGATAGAGGTTAATGAAGATAATGGAGATAGAATTCTTTTGAGTTCAAAGTTGCTATTTGTTAGAGCTTCAATTTTCTCTTGATCAGAGTTTACTCTATAGATCGACTTCATCGATTTGGCCTTGGACAAATTGCTCATCGACTCCATGAGAAGAGCTAGATTGATGTGAGAGTATATGAAAAGATGGTTAAGGTGATGTGTGTACAAGATACGAGTTAAGGGTATGATTGAAATATTTGGTATATGGAATCGGAACAATAATTAATAACAAATTACTAAGTGTGTGCACTGAGATCTGATATGTATTGAGGTAAGTAGATGTGTGGAAATAAAATTTCCCACCACAAACATCTATGGATCCATTAATTTTTATTTCTGGGGTGTTTGGAAAAAGGATTGGGCTAAAATAATTTACTAAAAGACAAAATAAGATAAATTAGTTAATAAGATAAAATATCACATATAATCCATAATCATTTCACTTTTTATTTCACAACCATCAAATCAATTACACACACACAAAAAATATATATATATATAAATCTCATACATAAATATTTTAGCCAAGTTAAAATAACCAAAAAAAACCAAATAGCTAACTAAAATAACCAACTTTCCAAACAAGGCCTTAATAATGTCATGATCATTAAATTTTATGTGTCACCATATATTAATATCACTTATATATGTTATAATATAGCTAGTGAGACATTTTTTTCTGTTAATTTATTTTGATTTTTTAAAAATTAAATGGTATTTTAGTTGACGGGAGTAAAAGTGGAATGAAATCATCATGATATATTTTTTTCATCAATATTTTAGTGAACCACACTATAAAATAGGTATTATGAAATGATTAGTTCATTTCACCCTCATTCTATAAACCAAACACTACTTGGGGCCTGTTTGTTGCAATTCTTTATAAGCTGAAAATTAATAATAAAAAAGTAAAAGTAAAAGTCAAAAGCATCATTCTCCAATTTTTAGATTATTAATTTTTTATTTTATTTAATTTATTTCTACCTAATAAGATGTAAGTAGAAATTACACTAAAACAAAGCCCAATTCAACACAGACTCTCAAAATAAAATTAAAAAATAAATAGAAATAATCTAGGGACAACAACAACAACAACAAAAATTCTAAAGTTTGGCTCTTCTATCAAAATAATCCCTAAACTTTTAATTTTATCAATTTAATGTTGTACAAATTGTGTGATTAACTAAAACAAATAGATTCATCATTAATAATTTAGAACAAGAACTATGTGTCAAATTACAAGTTAAACAGAAATATATAATAAATAAAATGGCAAAAAAAAAGCAAATCGAAACCTGCACTGGACAGTGTCCTTAAAATAGATTCGTCGCCTCACCGGTTGGATACTAGAGGTTGTTCGACATTTGTCTCCCAAGATACGACGGTTAAACCAGTTACAGCAATGCACTGACTTAGTAGCTTTGGTGAACTGAATTTTGCAGCACTCTCTTACAGGAAGAATATAATATAAAACTGGAGGAAACAATTGAAAACAAGGAGAGCAAATTTTATGGGTAAAAAACTGAAGGAGAAGGATCTCCTTTTATACACATGGAGAGAGAGAGACTCCAGCCATCAAGGCCCCTCACAAATGCAAAAATAAATTCTGTATTAAACCTGCAAAACCGCTGGAATAATTCATCATCATTATAGAGGAGTTACACACATATTATACATCTGTGTAATGTATATAATTCTGTTGCCCACAACACTGGCTTGGCCCAAAAAGATTAAGATGAGTGGGCCAAGCCCAACCCCCACACTCAATCCATTCTAGGAAGCCTCAAGCCTCAAGCCCAAGCCCAAGCCCAAGTCCTAAGTCCCAAGACCCGAGATCCAAGATCCACGACCCATATCTGGCAATTTTCGCCTAACCAACTTGGACCATAGCCTTGGCCCAAGTCTATCCTTGAAGCATCCATAACTTCATTCTTTCGAAAAATTTGGATACACCAAAGGGCTTACACTCTTAGGCAAAAAATGGGATTTAAATACCCATTAATGCTCTTATCTACAATCAATGTGGGATTAAAGGTTTTACACATTTCCCAACACCTCTTTCATAAGGCCAACTTAATTGGTCAATTTCTCATTAAACCTTAATGGTTTTTGGTCATTCTTTTTGTGGTGTAAAGATCTCACTAAAAAGAATCTAAACCCACTTTACTCCACCTTAATTGAGGGTTGGCACCCACTTTAATATTGCATTAAAGTCACCAAAAAATCTATTATTTTTCAATAATTCCCCACATGAATAAAAATTGATCGAATAACAACAAATGGACAACGCTTAACAACAAGGACTTAGAGAGAATGCAATGGAATAACCCTAGCATCGGAAAGGGTAGCTTGTGGCTTTGAACCCTTCCTAGTGAAGTCTATCGGATTTACTGGTTATCCAGTGAACACAAAGTCTTGAACTGTTCTGCCGTTTATGTAAACCAAGACAACAAACCTCAAACATAAATTACTCCAACCGTCGTTATGTTCTCATTGTTATGTTTGGTTTGGCCTTGGAACACTAGCCTGGTTCAGTGAGTGGTTTAAAGAATTAGGCTCTATCAATTCTTATAGAAGCGGTCCCACTTCATACTCACATAGGTGACTTTACTTGAGTATCCTACTATACTCAGCTCAATAGCTCAACACACTAGAGTCATTAAAAGCTCAGCTTAACCTCTACACTTGCAGGTATCATTGATAAAATGAATGACTGGAGGTTTAACCTTCTCAGCGACATACCACCATTACACGCAATTAGGTTGTCCCATTAAATCTAAATCTTGGGATCTCTAGTCAACTAAGTTGGGTTTCCATTCCGATAACACCTTACACTAAAGGCCTAAACCCCATTCCTTCTGACGACTTCTCTACTGACACTCGATTTAACCTTTTGGTTAGCGAATCTGCAACGTTGTCTTTAGACTTTACATAGTCTAAAGTGACAACTCCATTCGAGAGTAGTTGTCGTATGGAATTATGTCTACAATGAATATGTCTAGACTTTCCATTATACATATTACTCTGTGCCCGTCCAATAGCCGATTGGCAATCACAATGAATACAGTTGGCTAGCATAGGTTTCGACCAACGTTGAATATCCTCAATGAACTGGCAAAGCCATTCAACTTCTTCAGTTGTTTTATCCAAAGCAATAAAACCAAATTCCATCATTGATCTCGATATACACATTTGCTTGGAAGATTTCCAAGACACGGCTGTCCCTCCAAAGGTAAACACATAACCACTAGTGGATTTGTAGTCTTTTATATCAGATATCCAATTAGCAACACTATACCCTTCTAGTTCTGCTGGGTATCTGGTATATTACAGCTCACAACTCTGGGTGTAGCGTAGATAACCTAACACCCCCATAATGCCCCCTCTAATGAGTAGCATTCGGATTACTCGTGTATCTACTAAGATTGCTAACTGAGTAGCCTATATTCGTGTCACGACCCAAACCTGTCTCTAAGGGTTTAGCATCGTAACTGGCCAGTAACCCGTGATTATTAAAAGCCTATTGAACAATAATAATAATTAAACAATAAAAGGGGCCGGCAGAAGCCTGTACAAATTAAGTCATGATGTCCAAAGAGTTGTGAGGACATAAATGAACAAACAACCTCCATATATATATATACACTAATGCACACATAAGTTCAAGTGTATATCCATCATATACGTGAAAGTTTAAGTCCAAATCATTCAAGACATGTTAGGGAATTAAACCCCAAGCCAAAAACAAAACATAAATCGTTCACTTTGACACTAAGTGATATGCAAAAGGGTGGAATTAGATTCTCCAAAACCTTGACAATAATGGCTCGAAGCCTCATGGTGAGGCACAGTAAGTTGGCTTGACAAAACGGAACCAGGTCGACGCTGCTAACTCCGCTCGGGTGCTTGGTCACCTATATATATATATATAAATGGTGAGCTAAAACTCAGTGAATAACAAATGTGTAAAGGAGTTAAGAATGAATGTCCTTTCAGTATTTAAAACAGTCAATTGCATCTGTAGATCAGTTATTCAATCAACGTCTCATATTTCATGTCATATCAATCATTTAAAAATCATAGCAGTCATACGTGGTACATCCAATAGCAGTACAGTATAGTAGGTCTTAGAAGACCGAACAATCAATTGATAGCCATCAAATAGTAAACGGCAGTTCCAAAAATTTGGAACTGACAGAGATCTCTGTAACAGTAGCAGTAACAATAACACTAACAATCAGTTACTATGGATGCCATGAGTATAGTTCATAAAATAAAATAAACATTCATTCAGTAAATAATATCATTTTAGAAAACAATACAGTTAATCATTCAGAAAATAATTATGTTGAACATAGCTTTACAACATTGTTACTCACAGTGGGCTTCGTAGAACACGTGCTAATTATACACTAAAGTCGCAGCGTCCGACCTAAACACACAAATTCAAGCACAATAACTCAATTACATCCATGCCGGATTCAAGCACTTCTATTTCTATTCGCTTCGTTATTATTCAGTCAATTTCTATTCATTGCTCACTTATTCAGTGCTAACTTTCATTCGTTTATTCATGAGATGCAATACACATGAAAAACGCTCTAAAACCATGTAAACAGAGGCTCGAAAAGTAGAAAAGATGAGCGAAAAGCAAACCGAGACTGCCCTATTAGCTGTACGCGCGATGGCCTTGGTCACACGTGCGGTGGTTTGGCCGCTCGTACGGTGGCCTTGGCCGCACCAGCGGTGGTCCAGCAAAATGCTCCCCTGAGTTCATGAAGGTTGGCCGCTTGAGCGAGGGCTCAGGCTGCTCGAGTGGTCTGGGTTGAAAATGTTGGTCGAAACTGCTCTGCTGGGGCAGTGCATTTCCAAACAAATTCAACCTCTTTTACCAGTAATACAAGTCTTAAAACTATCAAGAATACATCCATTTAGTCATAACAAATATTAAAAAAAATTCATGGTTCCAATTTTAGGCTTAAATCCATGTAAAACAACAAATACAACTTCTTGAAGATCAAAACTATATAAGTGAGCCCCAAGCTTCATAATTCATAGAAATTTTCTAGCAAGTGAAGAACCATGCAAGAGTTTAAATGTGTGGAAATAATATTCATGAAAATAATGCCATGCATGAAGCTATCTTAAATTACTTCTCTCATTTTGTTCATTATAAACCATGCATGTATCAATTCTCTAATTATATGAACCAAATGAACTAAACCTCAATTCTATTCATAATTTCTTAACTAATATGGAATTGAAACATAGCTCTACAAATTCATGAGATGAAAGAGAGTAATTCTTACCTAGGTCGCATGTATTATGAAGAATAGAGTGTGGTTACAATAATTTCTTCACCTTTTCTTCCCTTTCTTTTTTTTTCCTGTCTTCTATCTTCTCTAGGTAGAGCTCTCACAATTTGTTTTGTTTCCTACTCACCCTCTTTCTACGTGTATGCATCAAGGAACAAGAAAAACCCACTACACTACACTCTTATTCCTATTCAAGTGATGAGTAGGATTTCCTCTTTTTTTTTTTTAAAGGTCATTAATTAATTACATAATTAATATAAATCAACTCACTCAATTAAATTAATCTACATTACAATATAATCTTATTATACTGAATTAAATTATACCAAGGTGAATTAGGCTCTAATTCCTACCCAATTTCGTAATTCTAACTTGTTACTAATTAACGAATCAAACAGGTTTAATATTCACTTTAACCTATCTGTTTAGAATAACACAATTCAAATAATCACATGGCATCACAATAACATTTCATAACATATAATCACATAATTAGCATTAAGCACATAACCAATTTAATTAATTTGCTTAATTAAGGAGGTGGTTGTCACAATTCGGCCTTGTACGACTCATCAAATACATCAAACTTCCAATGACTCGAGAATATTCTACCTAAGAAATACTCTCACCATTATTCTTGGTCAAATGTAAACTCACGTCTACCGATGTCCTAGACACACTTGTACCTGATTTACCAAATTTCTCAAGTATTTTCTCAACATAGTGAGATTGAGAAAGTGCAATACCATCAAATGTTCTGGTAATTTTAACACCTAGAATTACATCTGCAAGACCTATATCTTTCAAGTCAAACTTAGAGTTTAACAATCTCTTGGTAGTTCTAATCATTTCATTATTACTAATAACAATGAGTATGTCATCTATATATAGACACAAAATGACATAACCTCTGTTAGTGTCTTTAACATATACGCATTTGTCACACTTATTGATTCTAAATTCCATTTGACAACATAACACTGTCAAACTTCTCATGCCATTGCTTAAGAGCTTGCTTCAAACCATATAATAACTTGACAAGCTCACAAACTTTCTTATTTTTCCCTGGAGCTGAAAACCCCTCGGGTTGTTTCATGTAGATTTCTTCATCTAAATCTCCATTTAAGAAAGTTGTCTTTACATCCATCTAATGTATCTCTAGACCACGTAAAGCGACTATCACAATCACCATGTGAATGGATGTAATCCTTGTCACAGGTGAATACGTATCAAAGTAATCCAGGCCTTCTCGTTGTCTATATCCTTTGATAACTAGCCTAGCTTTATACTAATCAATTGACCCATGCGCTCTCATCTTTCTTCTAAAGATCCACTTACTCTCCAAGGCCTTACTGCTTGGAGGTAGATCAACCAACTCCCAAGTATGGTTCTATAAGATGAAGTCAATCTCACTCTTAATTGCTTCTTTCCACAAAGGACTTTCAGGTGAAGTCACAACTTTATGGAAAGTTTGAGGTTCTCCCTCTAACATATAAGTCAAGAAGTCCAGACCAAAGGACTTTGCAATCCTAGCTCTCTTACTCCTTCTTGGCTCATCTGCTTCCTCAGCTTAATCATTGACATGATCATTGACTTGATCATCCATGTGATCATCTACGAGATCATCTATGTGAGCATTGTCATTTTCAACTTCTTTCATGGAACTTGGAACTCCTTCTTGGAGACGATGAAGAAATACATCTTCAAAGAAAGATACATTTCTTTATTCCATGATAGTATTCTTGTGTATATCTGGAATAGCAGATTTAAACACAAGAAATCGATATACACAAGAAATCGATATGCACTGCTATTATGGGCATAGCCAATGAATAGACAATCCACTGACTTCGGTCCTATCCGAACCTGCTTGGGTGTAGGCATCGCCACTTTTGCAAGACACCCCCACATTCGTAGGTATTTATATGAAGGCTTGTGGCCTTTCCACAACTCATATGGAATCTATTAAGAATGTAATTCAAGGAAAGAATTGCTTCCCCTCACAAGTTCTGTGGTAATCCTGAACTTATCAACATTGCATTCATCATTTCCTTTAACGTCATAGTTTTCCACTCAACAACACCATTTGATTGAGGGGAGTACGGCGCCATGGTTTGGTGAATGATCCCAAATTGAGCACAAATCTCAGTAAATGGAGATTCGTACTCACTACCACGATCACTTCTTATAGTCTTGATGTTTCGGCTTAATTGATTCTGAACTTCATTCTTGAAAAGAATAAATTTATCAATTGTGTCATCTTTGCCTTTAAGCAAATACACATGACAATATTTAGTGCAATCATCAAAAAAAGTGATGAAGTACTTGTTGCGACCACGTGATTGTATGACTTTCAAGTCACATACATCACTATGCACTAAATCTAAAGGCTTGGTACTTCTTTCAATAGAATGAAAGGAAGTCCTTGTCAATTTTACTTATACACAAGTTTCACACTTGTGATTTGGATTAATCTTGAAAGATGGTATGTGATCTAATTTGATTAATCTACACAAAGAGTTAAAATTTACATGACCCAATCTAACATGCCATAAATTAGGAGACTCAAGCATACAAGCAGAAGAAGAAGCTTTCTCATTAATTTTTAGGACAAGAGTCATTACATTGAGCTTAAACATATCGCCCAACATATACTTTTTCCCCATATAAACCCCGCTTTTGGTCAACACAACCTTATCAGCCTCAAATACCATTCGTAAGCCATGCTTACTCAAGAGTGACTTGTGATAAGGTTCTTACGAATGTTTGATACAAATAGGACATCGTTTAGAGTTAGCTTTTTTCCTGAAGTCATCTTCAAGACCACTTCACCCTTTTCCTCATCAGTTGAGGTAGCAGAATTCCCTATGAACAACTTCGTACCTTTTGAAATCGGTTCGAAGGTTGTGAACATTTTCTTCTCCGCATAGATGTGGCGAGTGGCCCTAGTGTCCACCCACCATTCTTTCGGTTTAGACACCACCACGTTTACTTTGGAGATGACAGCTGCCAGATGCATGTCGTTCACATTTTGTGATAGATCCTTCATTTCAGCCATGTTGGCACGGCTCTTGTTCTGTGGAGGGTACTTTTTGTAGGGTTTCTTTTTCTTGCGACTGTCAACCGCCCAATGCGTATCGCTTCCCCAGTTGAAGCACTTCCCATTGAACCTAAAAGTAGGTTCTTGCGGCTTGTAGACTGGCCTCTTAGGCACACCGCCTCTTGGCCTCAACTTCAAGCTTTTGCCTGTCGGTGGTTTTTTCCTCACCCCCGAAGACTGGCCATGCTCAACCACATTTGCTTTCACAATGGAGGTACTCCCTCCTTTTTTTTTTCTGTTGTCTTCACCAATACAAAGCCTGGCAATGAGCTCTTCGACTGTCATCTCCTTTCACTTGTGCTTTAAGTAGTTCTTGAAGTCTTTCCAGCCGTTAAGCAGCTTCTCAATCAGTGCAGCTGTTTGGAATGATTGGCTTAGAAACATTCCCTCTACATGAATCTCGTGTAGAATTATGTGGAAATCTTGGACCTAACTAATGACGATTTTTGAGTTCACCATTTTGAAGTCCAGAAATCGGCCAATGACAAATTTCTTGCCCCAGCATCCTCGGTCTTGTACTTCATGTCCAAAACATCCCACAGCTCCTTTGTCGACTTCTTGGCATAAAATACGTTGAATAATGGGTCTGTTAAGCCATTCAGAACATAGTTTTGGCAAAGGAAGTCTAACTACTTCTAAGCATCTAGAGCCATAAGCTTTTGCTTGTCTTGCTCATTCTCTTTCACGGCTGGTGGATCCTCACTCAAAAACCTCACAAGGCTTAGAGTAGTTAGGTAGAACAATATCTTCTGCTGCCACCTCTTGAAATTTACTCCTCTAAACTTCTCTGGGCACTCATGATGGTTGAGCGGGCCACTCGAAACAGTAGGAGCAACAACAGGATTGACCACAGAGGTCACAACAACCAGGTTGACCACAGAGGTCATAACAGTAGGGGTTGACAAGCTAGTTGCCCAAAGGTTTAGATCCCCACCAACATTAGCAGTAGCAGTAGTAGTAGCAACAGCATCAGTGACAGTTGCCATTTGTGAAAAATACAACAGAATTTCACTTTTTATGTTTCCGAAATTAAACTTAACACTAGAAAATCCCAAATTTGAAAATTTAATTCAAAACTAGTCTCACCACTTAACCTAGAATCAAACATGGTTAGGAATGTTTTCAGGAAGACTGAAGGGGTTATATTGGTCCAACTTAAAAGCCAGTTAACCTTTTGACAAAACTTTCAAGAGCATGTTGACTCCTAGTCTGTGAAAAATAATTTTTAAAGTTAAGTTTTCTAAGGGATGAACTAGGTTAAACAAACCAAGGTCCAACACTTACAAGCAATTTAAAAATTGCTAACCAAATTACACACAATGTAAAAAACACAAGCAAATAAAGCTTGCTTCCAATATGCCAAGCAAACAACCTTGCTTAAAAAATGGCAAGTAACCACTACTAAATCTCAAGCAAAAAATTGCTTAAATGATAAAGATAGTAACCAATCCATAAGGATTTTAATTAGTCCAAAAATTTCTTTCCATGCTTAGGTATTCCTGTTCAACACAAAGGTTAGTAGTCCAAACATTTTTTTTTTAATATTCTAAACATCCACTCGAGAATGTAAAACAAAAATAAATTCAGTGCAAAGCAATGTACATTTGATATTAGCAATTTAGAACAAGAACCATGTGTCAAAACCAATTATGGGTAGAAAATAACCATTTATTCTAAAATTGCTAGATGAATCCATTTGGTCAATTTCATTAAAAAAAAAAAAAAACAGGATCTGTTTTAAGTTTGTTATACAAATTGCGTGATTAACTAAAACAAATAGATTCATCATTAACAATTTAGAACAAGAACCATGCGTCAAATTACAAGTTGAACAGAAATACATAATAAATAAAATGGCAAAAAAAAAGCAAATCGAAACCTGTACTAGACAGTGTCCTTAAAACAGATTCGTCGTTTCACCGGTTAAGTGCTGGAGGTTATTCGATATTTGTCTCCCAGGATACGACGGTTGGATCAGCTACAACAATGCATCGAGTGAGCAGCTTCAGCAAACAGAACTTTGCAGCACTTCCTCACATGAAGAATATAATATAAAACTAGAGGAAACAATTGAAAACATGAAGAACAAATTTTTTGACTAGAAAATTGAAGGAGAAGGGTCTCCTTTTATACATATGGAGGTAGAGAGAAAGAGGCTCTGGCCAACAAGGCCCCTCACAAATGCAGAATTGATTTCTGTATTAAACCTGCAAAATTGCTGGAATAATTCATCATCATTATGGAGGAGTTACACATATATTATACATCTGTGTAATGTATATAATTCTGTAGTCGACAACACTGGCTTGGCCCGAAAAGATTAAGATAAGTGGGCCAAGCCCAACCTCCACACTTAATCTATTCCAGCAAGCCTCAAGCCCAAGATCCACGGATCACGGACCCAGCTCGGTCTGGACAAGCGGGCAGTGCGTGCGTGTGGCAATTTTTTCCTAACCAACTTGGACCATAGCCTTGGCCCAAGTCCATCATTGAAGCATCCATAACTCACTTTCTTCGGAAAATTTGAATGCCCTAAAAGGCTTACACTCTTAGGCAAAAAATGAGATTTAAATACCCATCAATGCTCTCATCTACAGTCAATGTGAGATTCAAGGTTTTACATCTTTCCCAACACCTCTTTCATGAGGCCAACTTAATTAGTCAATTTCTCATTCAAATTTTAATATTTTTGGTCATTCTTTTTGTGGTGTATAGATCCCACTACAAAGAATCTAAACCCACTTTACTCCATCTCAATTGAGGATTGACACCCACTTTAATATTGCATTAAAGTCACCAAAAAATTCATTATTTTCCAACATTTAAATCCTAAATTCTTCATTTGTTTTCGATCTAAACTATTTGCCCTATTTTTATTAGGTAAATCAACTAAAAATGATATTTTAGTCATTAAACTCAATAAGAAAAGATATTTAAGATAATTTATGCATACTTACAATCAGCTTAATAATTAAAAAGCATTTTTTGTATTAATTTTACTTAATAAATATAGATAAATGGTTTAAATTGAAAAAATCAAAAGATTAGGGTTTTAGTTGACAACATTGAAAATCCAAGGTTTATTTTGTTAAAAAACTCAAACTGTGATTTTTTTATTTTTATTTTTTTGTAATTGTCCCAATAATCTATACAAATTGCACTAAACAATTCCTTAAAAAACAATTTTTAAATGGGGAAATTACCAATAGGTTTTATTTTTAAAACTTATTACCTATTAAGTCTTATTGATAAATTTATCAGTCTTTTATTTTTATGAATAAATTTATAGTGATAAATTTATAAATCTTTTAATTTTATAGTAATAAATTTATCAGTTAAAACTTATAAGTAAATAAATGTAATTAATAAGACTGAATGATAACTACGCCTTTTTAAATTGCATAGGAAAGAAAAATTCAAATAATACAGAATCTTTTGTATTCCTGAAATTGGAGTGAGTGCACTAGGGAGTCCAAACCTTAGACGAGTTCAACGACAAGAAAGATATTATGACAGCCCAAAAAACTAAAGTACTTTTAATAGAAAGGCCGAAATATATTGGCCGAAAGCAAAGAAAAATAAAAAGAAATTAAATTATACATTAGTCTTAGTTCTCTTAATTTTTATTTGAACAATTTATAATTTACACTTTTAATTTTGTTATAATATGATCTCTCTATTTGTGCAGTTAACATTTTAAATGTTCAAAATTAAAAGGACTAAAATAAATTCAAAAAAAAAAAAAAAAAAAACTACAAACACTATCAATGTAATTTATTTATTAAACCAATGATCTCTATAAGTCCCTACCTACACTTTTTTGGTAAAACACTTTTGTCCTTATATTTTTATTAATAGTCTGGATGGTCTCAATATCATGATATATAACAGAAAAATGAATGCTTAGGGCACATTTAATATTGTTTTCATTTTTTTTTTCAAAAATAGAAATAAAAAATTAGAAATTGGTACGAAAACTTATTTGAGAAACTATTTCCAAAAATTATTTTTGAATTTTTTTCTTGAAATGCTAATTCTTTATGAAATACTTTTAAATAGTTTTTCAAATGTTAAAAAATTAGTTTCATAAAACTGATAACGAATATCATTTTTCTAAATATTTTTATTTCTCAAAATACAAAAATAAAACATCAAAATTAAAAATGATACCAACATTAAGATTTGGTCAAATCATATTTTTCTAATGGTCAACCATCAAAATTGATTAAGAAATAATAACAAAGTCTGAACCGTTAAAAATATACATAAACGACTGAAAAAACAAAAATCGGCACCAATTGAGTCTGTGTATAAACAAAATATAACTAAAACAATGAAAACCATAAGGTGATTAAATTTTTTAAAATAAAAATTATGTTGTATTTACACATGATGTGAACAAAACCATTTTCACTCCAATGGATTCCCCAACCCATATAAGGAAATTCTATGATACATATGCACACTATTATCTTTTTTTTTGGTGTATGGTATATATTTTTATGATAAAAGTTTTGATAATTTGTGTTCACAAATAAAATTAAGTATTTTGTGTTAATATTACGTATTTTGTGGTATTGTTACACATTTTCTAATGTAGCATCATTTAAAAAAAAAAAAAAAAAACAACGATGTAACACTACCACAAAATACGTAATTTCATTTTCAAAACATAAATTGTCGAAACTCCTATAAAAAATATATAATATTTATTATAAAAGTATATAATAAAATACTTATAATACATATCTTTTAAAGAGTATGGACCATAATCAATGTTTTTTATTTCAATTTTTCTGGATTTAATTTTTTGAAAATTGTATTTTTTTGTTTTTCATATTATTTTTATTTTTAGTGAATATTTTTAAAATTTTAAATAATTTTTTTACTTTTTTAGAAGTACCTTAGATGTATCTAAAAAGTAAAATATTTGTAAAAAAATATTTTAAAAAATCAATAAATACACAAAAATATAAAAAAATGTACTGAATTCTCGTATATATATATATTTGTATTTTTAGTATTTAGTGAATTTTCTAAAGATTTTTTTTCACAAATATTATACTTTTCAAATGTATTTATGTTGAGTATATCTAAAAATAAATACTTAGAATATTAAAAAAAAATAGTAAAAACAAAAAAATAAAAAATTTCAATCTTTTAAAAAATAAATTATGAAAATTCAAACTAAACAAACTGAATATTACCCTAATCCTAACATGACTATTATCAGACACGTCTTTTTCTCACCTGCTCACCTAATAATATCTAACTTTCCAATTAATATCTAACTTTCCAATCAGATTATACATAAAAATATAAGTAAAAAACTCAAGTGGGCACTTGTTCTCACTAGGCTGGCAAGGAATCAAATCAAATCAAGTTAATCCGAGTTTTATTAAGTTCAAGTTCGGCTCATTCATTTATTGAGTTCGAACTTGACTCGATAAGAAATTGGACTTGAGCTCAGTTCGATTCATTAATATTAATGAAACTCGAATTCTGCTTAGCTCAGTTCGATATTTTTTTTAATATTATTTATATTATTTAGGGATAATTACATTTTATCTCCTGTGATTTCACACGTTTTCACATTACCTCCCTGACGTTGATAAATGTACTCATAAACCCCCTATAGTTTTGACTGAAGTGCAAAAGTGACGGGACATGACGGAATTATTGAAAAAACTAAAATATCCTTATTTTTTTCTTTAATTTTCTTATGAATGTCATTTTATTTCCATTTTTCTTCTCTCTCTATGAACTCTCTCTCTCTCTGTCTCTATATATATATATATTATGAAGATCAAAACAAAAATCTACCTCTTTTTCATCACACATGGGGATCTGAACAAGAACTATGGGAAAGAATGCCGGAATCGAGATCCAGTGGGTCTCTTTTGGGAGCAAGTTTAATCTTCTTTAATCGGATCCACAAACAACCCAAACAGAGCACTAAATTGTCCAAGCTCTGAACAAGGAAGAGCAATATACACATACTGGTAAGGAACTAAAGAGGTGGAGCTAGGTACTCAACCTGAATCAAAACCCAATTCGAATACAACGAATCAAACAAACCCTTAACATTTAATTGCTTAGCCAATACATACAAGTACTAAAATTGAAGATTTGGGGAACCAAAATGCCAACCGTTGAAATACGCAGCAATCTCAACCCTGTTTGGCATTCTTGTTGTGGGCTTTGTCTCGGCCTGTAGCGTCGGCAAAATAGATGAGGAAATCGTCATCATCGGGGATTGGAGCTCGACCATGGACCAGTTGTTGGGATTATCCATCTCCACCACCACTGGTGTACCTTTGTGGGTCTCTTTCGACCATCAGTTGAACAATGGTGCCATTTTTAAAGTTTGATCTTGAAAACCCACTTCATATAATCGGGAAAAAAAAACTCTTTGGAAGCTTAAATTGATTCAATGTCGAAGACCCAAAAGTGGAAAATCTATGATTTTGATCCCATTTTCAAATAATAGATAAAGAAACTAGGAAAAAAAAAGTGAAGAGGATTGGAGTTAAAAAGACAGAAGAGGGCAAATTGTTTATGAAGAAGTGAGAAAGACAGAAGCAACCAATCGTACAGGTCTTGTAGCCTACAACGATGCTCATCACAATCCACCCCCAAATCCCTTTCTCCATTGCAAATCGTGTAATCGATGCATAGTGAGCTCTCTCTCTCTCTCTCTCCCTCCCTCTAAGTAGTTCAATGCATTCCTCTTCATATCACTAGAAAATTTTCCCACTATTCAAAGCAAATGCTCTGTTTCCATATGTATATCTATGTGCATGTATATATATTTAATATATAGAGTGTGTGTTTACAAAGTTTAAATTATGGACTATATAGACTAAGGCATCGTTTGGGAACAAACTATTTTAGTAACTTATTAGCTTTTTTACGAAAGATGTGTAGAAAAGTTGAGAAAGTGATGTGACAAATTATATTGACTTTTTGACTTTTTAACTAAAACATATAGTTGCCAAATGAAGCCTAAATAAACAACTCCAAACCACCAAAACAAAACCCAGAACTTGAAGATCAAAACAAAACCTAGATTACGAAAAGGACAAATTGGCCACTCAAAACTCTAAATTTGGTGTCAAAACCCTTAATTTCAATGCACACACGCTTCTCTGGCGCGTTTTCCCCACGCACTGTTAAGTCTATCAGATTCTGTCATTTTTGCACTTCAGTCAAAATCACAGGGGGTTTATGAGAACATTTATTAACGTCAGGGAGGTAATGTGAAAACGCGTGAAACCACATGAGGTAAATGTAATTATCCCTATTATTTAATATATAAATAATGTATCTATACTATTATTTTAATATGTAAATAATATATTTATTATATAATTTAAATAAAGATAAACGAGCCGAACTTATGCGAACTTGAGCTCGACTTGTTCACTAAACGAACCAAGTTGAGTCGATCCCTTAGCAAGCCGAGTCGAGCTTGTTCATAAACAATTCAGTTCATTTACAGCTCTAGTTCTCACTAGCTCAAAGTGTTTGGTGTGGTGGAATCTTGAGTCTTGAGTATTAATACTAAGGTCTCAAGTTCAATTTTTTCCGAGATCAATTATTGAGACGTTGCACATAAGGTTGATAAAATAAGACTTTTAGACTTAGAGAGAATTGTATCTAGTTTTAAGAGTGAGTTCTAATCCCCCCCCCCCCCTAAGTGCCAGTCCATGACTTGTTACTACATGGTTGAGTGATTATGTTATGTAACATTACTTTAAAGGTGGATCTTTATAGCCTTGACTCTCCTAGATCTACCTCATAAGTTACCTTTTCTATCATCAAGCCTATGAACCATGACAATTTTTTTTTTTTTTGGAAAATAATAATAATAATAATTTAATGTTTGACTTTTATAACAACATAAATTTTGAATTTTAATTTTATTACTTTAAATTTTAAATTTTGTGATTTATTTTTAATTTAAATTATTTGTCTATTTTTGTTAAGTAAAACTGACAGAAAAATGATATTTCAATTATTAAACTCAACAAAAAAAAATATTTTAGACATTTTTGTACAACAACATTGAGTTTAATAACTAACATGCTTTTTTTTTTTTCTTTGTTTTACTTAAGGGAAATAAACCAATGATTTAAATTGAAAATAAATAATTTAAATTTAAATTAATAAAATTAAAAATGAATGGTTTAATTCGTTACAAAAGGTCAAACTCTGATTTTTTTTTTATATATAATTTTTCTTTTTTTTCCTAACAAAAAGAAAATAATATTTTATCGAAACTAATAAAGCATTACAACGAAAATGAGAAAGATAAACATAACACTTATGCAACCTTTCCATAAAAGAAAAGGCAAGCTGGCAAGAAACCAATATATAATAAAATACAATAAAACACCTGAAGGTAAACGAGACAAAAGATGCTCAGATTCAGTCATATAAAAAAAGAAAAATGATTCAGGCCTCGAATTGTCGAGGATCGAATTTGTCGAGAGAGAGAGAGAGACAGAGAGAAGAGAGGGGAAGAGGGCTCGCAGTCGCCGCCCGATCGTCGCCCGGCGTCCCGATCGTCGCCCGGCGTCCTCGCAGCAGCCCGTCGTAGCGTCATCCGGCGTCGCCTCGCCCGATCGTCGTCTCCGGCAGCCCTGATCTCTGCCTCGCCTCCGCCCGATCTCTGCCTCGCCTCCGCCTCCTCCTCCCTCTGTAAATAGGGCCCCCTCCAGTCCTCCTCCTTCCTCCTCCTCCTCCTTCTCCTCCCTTCTCTTCTCCTTCTTCCTTCTTCCTTCTTCATTCTTCATCTCCTTCGTTTCTGATTGAACCAGAAAAGAAAAAAAAAAAAGAAAAAATGCCATTCGAGGCAATTTCGCCCCTCAGTTTTCGAGGCCTCAATCAGCCCTCATAAAAAAAAGGGTAGTTCTTCCCTTCAGTTAGATTGAATTGGAGGATATGTTAAGTCGGCAGGGGCTCATTACGAGTTTTATTTCGATAATTTAAATTGTTTAATTTGTAAAATTTGTTGAGTATTATATACCTGTAACAAATCATATTGATCGGAGATATTGATAGCTATCTCTTCGGATCAGTTTTCTGTCAATCATTTATTTTTTTACTGTCTATTTTTTTTAATACAAAATGATTTGATCACGTAATTATTGATATCCGATCAACGTAATGTTTTACAGCCTCATAGTAATCGATGATTTCTATACATTAAATGATTCAGATTATCAAAACAAAACTCGTGATAGATCTTTACGGACTCGAACAAATCCAAAAAGAACAACTCACCTACTCACTCTTCTAATCAAGCATCATGGAATTAGACAGATTATCAGTCCGCCTTTGGAATTTAGGGGTTGTTTGGGGTGTCTTAAATAAGTACATTTTTTGTCTTTTTGGACTAAAAAATTGAGATTGAAAATATGGATGTTTGGGTTAACTTTTTAAATTTTTATGGAAAAATGTGTAATAAAAAATTGTAAAATTTGATTGTAGGGAAAAATTTGAATTGGGAGTTGTGCAGCCGTAATTATTAACTTTTGGTGAATAGTGTTAACTTTTTAACTTTTTGAGTAACTTTTTGACTTTTTGACTTTTTGACTATATGCCAAACTTGGCCTCAGTTTTTTTTTTCTTCATATTTTTTAGTTTTTTAGTAATTTTTTTAATTAATGCATTTGAAAAATTACTAAAAAAAATTCTGTGAGTGAAAAAAATTAATATAACATTTAACTTTTTTATCTTATGATAAATAATTTAGTGACTTTTTTACTTCCATTTTTATCAAAAAATAACTTTTTCC
The DNA here is from genome assembly GCA_036172215.1 of Camellia granthamiana. Taxonomy (NCBI): domain Eukaryota; kingdom Viridiplantae; phylum Streptophyta; class Magnoliopsida; order Ericales; family Theaceae; genus Camellia; species Camellia granthamiana. Next base: position 149,114,219 of record CM069906.1, read on the forward strand.
TCGTGTTCCCCAATAACTTTGGAAATGAGTTATTTTAATTAACTTTTTAACTATTTATTAAAAAAAATTGTAGAAAAAAAGTAGAGAGAGAGAGAATGTGTGTGATATAATAACCTATAATTTTTTTTTTTTTTTTGGACTTTTTATCTTTTTCAACCACTTCCCAAAAAATCATAGACATACCTCCGTTTGGGATATACATTTGGATTAAAATAGTTATATAGGACAAAATTGACTATTTTAGTTAAATAGGATAAAATGTCACATCCAATTTATAATCATTTCATTTTTTCTCTCACAAAAATAAAAATCAAAAAATCTATCACAAATGAGACTTTTTAATCCCAATCTAAAATAATCAAAAATTTTAAAAATCAAAAACCAATCCACACCCCCAAACAAAAATCACCACAATTAGTAAAAACAGAACCTTATTGCCAATGTAACATACCTTTCCTTTTACTGCCATTGAAATCCTTTTGAAATCATTGCTTGGTATACAATTCGTGGATAGTGGAAAATGTTAGGGAAAATCTATAATTCCCCACAAGTAAATCAATCAATGGGAATATAAACTAATGCGGAAAAATTAAATCAAAGGCAACACAAGAATTTTTACGTGGTTCCCTCAATGTGAGGTACGTCCACGGGATCAAAATCCGATTCCACTATCAACCAAATAAGTTCCAAACGATTACAAACGAGACACTAATGGTCTCACAAAATCACCCTTAGGTGAATTCCAATAATCACAAATAAACAAGAGGAAAGACCTCACCAAATTGATGAACCACAATCTTTAGAATCAGAGTTGAAGAAGACCCAAAATAACGAACCAAATCAACTTCCACACGAAGAAAACAAAAACTTGAACCAATCAAGCACCTTAACTAATCTTCAACAAAATCGGCACTGTTACCGAATCAAGGTACTAATATGGCAGCCGTACAGTACACCCACGGGAAAAGTAAAACCAATACTTTTTTTCCTTGGCCAAACAATATCAAATCTGTATTGTGAATTTAGGGTTGTTGTAATTAAACCCTAGTTGTAACTAAATTGGATTGGGCCTCCACAAATATAATATATAAAAATATTATACCTAAATCAAGTCAAATTAAAACTCTTTTTCCAAAACCAATTGGGTCCCACACTCCAATAAGGAGGTATACCCAACAATTCTCCCCCTACCGACTTAGGTGGAGACATCAACCATACCCGCCAAAGTTCGACACTTCAAATGTTTGTCCCTCGACAAAGTCTTTGTCAACATATCTGAAATATTATCATCTGTGTGAACCTTTTCGAGTTGTAACAATTTCGAATCTAACACATCACGAATCCAATGGTATCTCACATCAATGTGTTTCGATCTCGAATGAAAGGTAGGATTTTTACTCAAGTGAATAGCACTTTGACTATCACAATAAAGCACATACCTTTCTTGCTTCAAACCCAACTCTTGCAAAAATTTCTTCAACCATAACTCTTCTTTGCAAGCTTCTGTAATGGCAATAAATTCAGCTTCAGTAGTTGAGAGAGCAACACATTTTTGTAATTTAGATTGCCATGCCACAGCTCCCCCTGCAAAAGTCATCAAATACCCCGAAGTAGATTTCCTAGAATCAACATCACCAGCCATGTCAGAATCTGTGAACCCATCAAGCATCGGTTTATCATCCCCAAAACACAAACACACCTTCGAAGTCCCTCGAAGATATCTTAGAATCCATTTTACCGCTGTCCAATGTTCTTTACCCGGATTAGAGAGAAAACGACTCACCACACCAACGGCGTGAGTAATATCCGGCCTTGTACAAACCATGGCGTACATCAAAGAACCAACTGCTGAAGCATAAGGAACTTTCAACATCTCTTCTTTGTCTTTCTCACTTGTAGGACATTGATTCGAACTAAGTTTGAAGTGACCCGCAAGTGGACAACCAACCGGCTTTGCTTTATTCATGTTGAACCTCTCAAGAACTTTCTCAATGTAACTCTCTTGAGACAACCAAATCAGTCCCTCTTTGCGATCACGAACAATTTTCATACCAAGTATTTGCTTTGCCGGTCCCAAATCTTTCATAGCAAAAGATTTACTCAACTCCAATTTCAACCTGTTAATCATGGTAGAATCTTGACCCACAATTAACATGTCATCAACATAAAGCAAAAGAATAATAAATTTGCCATCCGGGAAATTTTTCATAAACACACAATGGTCCGAAGTGGTTTTAGAAAAGCCATTATTCATCATGAAAGAGTCAAATTTTTTGTACCATTGCCGCGGAGCTTGCTTGAGGCCATACAAACTTTTCTTCAATTTGCAAACAAATTTCTCTTTCCCTTTCTCTACAAAACCTTCCGGTTGCTCCATGTAAATTTCTTCTTCAAGATCACCGTGAAGAAATGCGGTCTTCACATCAAGTTGCTCAACTTCAAGGTTCATACTTGCAGCCATGCCAAGTACAACCCGAATAGAAGACATCTTCACAACCGGCGAGAAAATCTCGTCAAAGTCAATGCCTTTCTTTTGCCCAAAGCCTTTCACAACAAGACGCGCTTTGTACCTCAGATTCTTCCTATCATTCTTCAATTTGAAAACCCACTTATTTTTCAGAATTTTCCTCCCTTTAGGCAACTTCACTAAGTCATAGGTGTGATTTTCAAGTAAGGAGTTCATCTCCTCTTCCATGGCCTTTTTCCAATCACCTTTCTTTGCATGCTCAATTGCTTCTTGGTAGCTCTCCGGCTCCCCTTGATCAGAAATCAACACAAATTCATTGGGAGGATACTTTCTTGAAGGTTGTCGGTCCCTTGTAGATTTCCTCAACTCAAGTTGTGGTGGCGGTTCTTGAGTTGAATGCTCTTCCTCAATTTCTGGCTCAACTTCATTAGGATTAGCATCATCTTCTACATCTTCAATAGGTGGCTGCACATCTCCCCCATTTTCATCATCAACTGAAGATGAAGGAGATGGATCTATGTCAATGAGATCACTAGTTTTTGGCTCCGGTTGATCACCTTTGCCAAAGTCTTCAATTGTTTGGTCTTCAAGAAACACAACATCACGGCTTCGAATGACTTTCTTGTCGACCGGATCCCATAATCTATACCCGAATTCATCACGCCTATAGCCAAGAAAAATACATTGTCTTGACTTACTATCAAGCTTAGACCTCTCATCCTTTGGAATGTGAACAAAAGCTCGGCAACCAAACACTCTCAAGTGCTCATAAGACATATCTTTGCCAGTCCAAACTCTTTCAGGAACATCACCATTCAAAGGATAGCAAGGAGATAAATTGATCAAGTCAACCGCTGTACTCATTGCCTCACCCCAAAAGGATCTTGGCAATTTAGCTTGTGAAAGCAAACACCTTGTTCTTTCTACAATGGTGCGGTTCATTCTCTCGGCAACGCCATTTTGTTGAGGAGTCTTCTTAACTGTCTTTTGGTGCCGAATACCTTGGCTGCGACAATACTCATCAAATGGCCCAATGTATTCACCACCATTGTCTGTTCGGATGCACTTCAATTTCTGCCCTGTTTCTCTTTCAACCATGGCCTGAAAATGCTTAAATACTTCTAGAACTTGATCTTTAGTTTTTAGTAGATAAGCCCAAACTTTCCTTGAATAATCATCAATGAAAGTAACAAAATAAAGTGCACCACCATGTGTTCTAACTTTTAAAGGACCGCAAACATCCGAATGAATCAACTCCAAAACTTTTTCTTTTCTAGAAGCAACATTTTTATGAAAAGAAACTCTATGTTGTTTACCCGCCAAACAATGAACACAAGTTTTAAGATGTGTACCTTTCAGACCGGGTAGAAGCTCTTTCTTGAACAAAACTTGCAGCCCCTTTTCACTCATGTGGCCAAGCCGCTTGTGCCACAATTCGGTAGAAGTATCATCTTCAAGTGCATTGACAACACCTTTACAAATTTTTCCTTGCATCGAATAAAGTGTATGAGTCTTCTTGCACTTAGCCACCACCAAAGAACCCTTTGTGAGCTTCCATATTCCATCACCAAATTTGTTGTTGAAGCCTTCATCATCTAGCTTCCCAGTAGAGATTAAATTAAGGCGAATGTCGGGAACATGCCTCACATCTTTAAGCAACAATTTGCAACCCAAATTTGTTTCCAAGCAAACATCACCCATACCAATAATCTTGGACAAACCTTCATTACCCATTCGAACAGAACCATAATCTCCTGCAGTGTAGGTAGTGAAGAAATCAACTCGAGAAGTCACATGAAAAGAAGCACCGGAATCAATCACCCAATTCCTCTCTTGGCCCATAAAATTGATACAATCATCCTCACAAACGACCATGAGATCATCGGTAGTAATTGCCGTTGTATCTTCTTGCTTCTTATCCACACTTTTGTCACGCCTTTTCTCCTTGTTCTTGAGCTTTCGGCATTCCCGCTTCATGTGCCCTTTCTGATGGCAATAATAACACTCAACGTCTTTCTTTGAAAAAGAACCATCTTTTGATTTGTTACTATCACCCTCAATAGGTCCATACAAATCTTTACAAAATAATAGGTCATCTATTTTAGTTTTCCAAGTTACCCAATTACTTCCATTGAAGCTAGACATACGACCCACATTCCCCTCCATTGATTTACACAAATAAATAAACCCCAATAAACCGTAAGCTCTGATACCAGTTGTTAGGGAAAATCTATAATTCCCCACAAGTAAATCAATCAATGGGAATATAAACTAATGCGGAAAAATTAAATCAAAGGCAACACAAGAATTTTTACGTGGTTCCCTCAATGTGAGGTACGTCCACGGGATCAAAATCCGATTCCACTATCAACCAAATAAGTTCCAAACGATTACAAACGAGACACTAATGGTCTCACAAAATCACCCTTAGGTGAATTCCAATAATCACAAATAAACAAGAGGAAAGACCTCACCAAATTGATGAACCACAATCTTCAGAATCAGAGTTGAAGAAGACCCAAAATAACGAACCAAATCAACTTCCACACGAAGAAAACAAAAACTTGAACCAATCAAGCACCTTAACTAATCTTCAACAAAATCGGCACTGTTACCGAATCAAGGTACTAATATGGCAGCCGTACAGTACACCCACGGGAAAAGTAAAACCAATACTTTTTTTCCTTGGCCAAACAATATCAAATCTGTATTGTGAATTTAGGGTTGTTGTAATTAAACCCTAGTTGTAACTAAATTGGATTGGGCCTCCACAAATATAATATATAAAAATATTATACCTAAATCAAGTCAAATTAAAACTCTTTTTCCAAAACCAATTGGGTCCCACACTCCAATAAGGAGGTATACCCAACAGAAAAGAGGGGACTTAAGTGTTATCACTTGATCTTCTCAAATTCGAGTTAATGAAATGATTTTCATCTGATGTGATAATTTAATTATATTAACTTATTAATTCCTAATCATATGACTAAAAAATAAATAATTAGTAAACTAACATTTTGATGCATGACATCACCAACCTTGATCCTTAAATAATTGTGCACATAATTTTCTAATTATGAAAACAATAAGAGGATTGAACTTTTGAAATTCATAATTAAGACATTATAATGTGATTTACCTACTCTAGTTAATTAGGATTTTTAGTTTGGTGGTTGTGTAACACTACTTTGGAATGTGAGATTAGAAGTTATTCTTGTGATGTTAATTTCTACCTATTGTAAGATTTAGTTGTCCAGTTTGATATAATATTTGTTATATTTATAATTACTCTTTTACTAATTAACCCCCCAAAAAAGGGTTTTTTTTTTTTTTTTCTTCTCACTTTATGGACTGTTTTGTGGTTGTTAATATTGATTGTTAGGTTTAAAGATATGTATTGTTAAACTATGTTTGCCTTTTCTTTATTTATTTATTTATTATTGTTATTATTTTTGTTTTTTTGTGTTGGTTGCTAGTGTTGATTGTTATGCTTAGATAAGTATAGTTAGAATATGAATGTGTAATTATTCTTATATTCGTACATAATTTCTTACCTACAGAAAAAAAAAAATTATATAATCATTTATTTCATAATGTGAAATATTCAATGCTATATTTTCGTACCAATAATAATTTGATATATGACTTATTGTAAAATATATGAATTTTCTGTGATATGATGATAGGCTCTTCCTTTCTCCTTAGATGTTTTTATCAATTTGAACACTTGCGTGAACTCCTTGCTTGCTTTTATATATGTCTGTATCATGCCTTGGACATCCAAAATTCTTTCTCAATTTAACTAAAAATATACATTGATGGTCCCATATATAGTGAAAATCAATAAAACTATAAATTCAATGTTGGTGCATAAATTATCTAAAGAAAAATCAACCAAACTAGACTGATTGGTTAGAAGTTTTACACCTTTCACTAAGAATTTAGTGGGTTCGTTTAACAGTTCTAACTATTATTTTAACACCGATAGAGAGGAGTAGGGGTGCAACTCGGGGGGGCTCAACTCGAGCAACCCGAGCCCAACCCGAGTTTTTTAGGCTTGGGCAATTATATCTTGTAATCTGGACGGGCCTGGGCAGATTTTTGATGCCCGAATTGCAATTCGGGCCGGGCTTGGACAGAACCAATGGCCAACCCGAGCAACCCGAACCCGAATTGAATTTAATATATTATATAAATTATATAATATATATAAATTAAGTAAAAGAGTTAGTCTTAATTTTTAATTTTTATTTTTTGGTGACCAGAAAATAACTTTGAATAATTCTCAATTCTTTGTTAATTATCAATTCTACCTACAGGTTTCAAAACAAATCTACCTACAAGTTTCTGGCCAATTCGGGCAATTCGGGCTAACCCGAGTTCAAAATACAAAGCTTGGGCCGGGCTTGGGTTGCAAAACTCAGGTTCATGTTCGGGCTTGGCGGGCTTGGGCACTGCTCTGGGCAATTCGGGTTGGGCTTGGGCAGACCCCCAACCCGAGCGAACCCGCCCGAGTTGCACCCCTAGAGAAGAGTTTGATATTTCCTATAAATTTATTTCTGTCCCATTATTGGGGTTGTATATAAGATTTGGTGTATTGTTAGATTTTAATTGTCTAGTTTAATATAATGATTCTCTTATTTGTAATTCGTATTTTACATTATAACTATATATTGTTACAATGTATTGTTTGTTAAAGCTTGATTTTAATAGGATTTTATAGAACTAAAAATATGACATTGATGATAATTTGTTAAAAAAAATCAATGAAATTTATGGTTACAATCGGTTGAATTCCGTCTAGGTTCTTCTATCAAGGTTTTCTGTCGACTTGTTTAGTTTCTATTAAATTCGTTCGCGCTATTTTTTTTTAGGAAATTTAATTCTATACAACTTTTGTTCTTTGAGTTTTGGTTAATTCGAATTATTTAAGCATGAAACGGTGCATTTTTATACGTCTTCAGTAAGTTGCTTATGATTAAATTATACTAACTTTATTTTTTGTAAGATGGTGGGTTTTACTAACTTTTATGTAGAGCTGACCCACCATATTTTTATTTTTATTTTTATGTTGTTTATTTTATACTTAATTTATATTTCGTTGTGTACAGGCAAGAAACTAAATGTCACCGTATCTCGGGAAACTACCCATTCGTTTCGGTGTGGATGAAACTATTTGTCTTGTTCCGTAACAAGAATTAAATGTATTTTTGTTTGTATCTGGTGGACACGTGAGTGTTAAATATTGTACTCATACCAGTATACTTGTATACTGACCCGTTTTGTCTCTTGGCAACTCAGGTGCGTTCTGTTTGAGCGCAGTCGAGCTTCCTTTGTAAGATTAGTGGGACTACGGTGATGAAAATAAATAACTATAGTTGTTAGACATGTCGTTTGAACTTCTTTTATTTTCTTGAGTTTATGGTTAATATTAGTTTATGTATTTATTTTATTTTTTTTATGACCTTAGTATTTTGATAATTTGGCATGGTTTGTAACTTTACATTATTTAAGTTATTTTGACTATTTATTGTTACTTTAATATTGGAGGTATTGGTTAGTTATAAAATTATGGTAGATGGTTTGGTTAGCGTTTTGTCATTTTTTTTTATCCCTTGTAATCTTTTGAGGATAAAAATTTACTTAAACCTTTTGAAGAAGTGAAAGTTTAGATTTTGTTTCACCCTTTGGATTTGGATAATAGAATATTGATTGGGGTTTAGTCTTAATTTAATATTTAATTATCTAAATTTAGGGGCGTGACATTTGGGTATAAACAAAATGTTGTGGGAGTAATAGGCCACACTTCTTTCAAAGCGGACTTGTTGATAATTTGCCCATATGATATAAACCACAACAATTACCTACCACAAACATCTATGGACCCATCGGTTTTTATTTTTAGGGCGTTTGGAAAGAGGGTTGAGCTAAAATAATTTACTAAAAGAAAAAAAAAAAGATAAAATAGTGAATAAGACAAAATATCACATCAAATCCATAATTATTTTATTGTTTATCTCACAACCATCAAATCAAAAAAAAAAAAAAAAAATTCTCAAATACAAATATTTTAGCTAGGCTAAAATAGCCAAAAAAAAATAAAATAAAAAAATAGACAATTAAAAGAGTTTGATTGGAGATAGTTTGGTGGTTGTGTAACACTACTTTGGAATGTGAGATTAGAAGTTATTCTTGTGATGTTAATTTCTACCTATTGTAAGATTTAGTTGTCCAGTTTGATATAATATTTGTTATATTTATAATTACTCTTTTACTAATTAACCCCCCAAAAAAGAGTTTTTTTTTTTTTCTTCTTACTTTATGGACTGTTTTGTGGTTGTTAATATTGATTGTTAGGTTTAAAGATATGTATTGTTAAACTATGTTTGCCTTTTATTTATTTATTATTATTTTTATTTATTTTTTTTTGTGTTGGTTGCTAGTGTTGATTGTTATGCTTAGACAAGTATAGTTAGAATATGAATGTGTAATTATTCTTATATTCGTACATAATTTCTTACCTACAGAAAAAAAAAAAAATTATATAATCATTTATTTCATAATGTGAAATATTCAATGCCATATTTTCGTACCAATAATAATTTGATATATGACTTATTGTAAAATATATGAATTTTCTGTGATATGATGATAGGCTCTTCCTTTCTCCTTAGATGTTTTTATCAATTTGAACACTTCCGTGAACTCCTTGCTTGCTTTTATATATGTCTATATCATGCCTTGGACATCCAAAATTCTTTCTCAATTTAACTAAAAATATACATTGATGGTCCCATATATAGTGAAAATCAATAAAACTATAAATTCAATGTTGGTGCATAAATTATCTAAAGAAAAATCAACGGAACTAGACTGATTGGTTAGAAGTTTTACACCTCTCACTAATAATTTAGTGGGTTCGTTAAACAGTTCTAACTATTATTTTAACATCGATAGAGAGGAGTTTGATATTCCCTATAAATTTATTTATGTCCCAGTATTGGGGATGTATATAGGATTTGGTGTATTGTTAAATTTTAATTGTCTGGTTTAATATAATGATTCTCTTATTTGTAATTCGTATTTTACATTATAACTATATATTATTACAATGTATTGTTTGTTAAAACTTGATTTTAATAGGATTTTATAGAACTAAAAATATGATATTGATGATAATTTGTTAAATAAAATCAATGAAATTTATGGTTATAATCGGTTGAATTCCGTTTAGGCTATTCTATCAAGGTTTTCTGTCGACTTGTTCAGTTTCTACTAAATTTGTTCGCGCTATCTTTTAGAAAATTTGATTATGTACAATTTTTGTTCTTTGAGTTTTGGTCAATTCGAATTATTTAAGCATGAAACAGTATATTTTTATATTTCTTCAGTAAGTTACTTATTATTAAATTATACAAACTTTATTTTTTGTAAGATGATGGTTTTTACTAACTTTTATGTAAAGCTGACCCACCATATTTTTATTTTTATTTTGTTTATTTTATACTAAATTTATATTTCGTTGCGCACAAGCAAGAAACTAAATCTCACCGTATCTCGGGAAACTACCTATTCGTCTCGATGCGGATGGAACTACTTGTCTTGTCCCGTAACAAGAATTAAATGTATTTTTGTTTGTATCTGGTGGACACGTGGGTGTTAAATCTTGTACTCATACCAGTATACTTGTATACTGACCCGTTTTGTCTCTTGGCAACTCAGGTGCGTTCTGTTTGAGTGTAACCGAGCTTCCTTTGCAGGATTAGTGGGACTACGGTAATAAAAAGAAATAACTATAGTTGTTAGACATGTCGTTTAGACTTCTTTTGTTTTCTTGAGCTTAGGATTAATATTAGTTTATGTATTTATTATATTTTTTTTATGACCTTAGTATTTTGATAATTTAACATGATTTGTAACTTTACATTATTTAAGTTATTTTGACTATTTATTGTTACTTTAGTATTGGAGGTATTGGTTAGTTATAAAATTATGATAGATGATTTGGTTAGCGTTTTGTCAGTTTGTTTTTTTATCTCTTATAATCTTTTGAGGATGAAAATTTACTTAAATCCTTTGGAGAAGTGAACGTTTAGATTTTGTTTCACCCCTAGAATTTAGATGATAGAATATTGATTGAGGTTTAATCTTAATTTAATATTTAATTATCTAAATTTAGGGTGTGACGTTTGGATATAAACAAAATGTTGTAGGAATAAATAGGCCACACTTCTTTTAAAGAGGACTTGTTGATAATTTGCCCATATGACATAAACCACAACAATTGGAGAGAATCTATTTACACACACATCTCCCTCTCTCTACACATCCTCCACACACACCTCTCTCCAACACACTCTCTCATTAAGTGTGTGAGGAGAGAGTGTGTGGTGTGTGCAAATAGAATTCCCCCAACAATTGCCTACCACAAACATCTATGGACCCATCAGCTTTTATTTTTAGGGTGTCTGGAAGGAGGGTTCAGCTAAAATAATTTATTAAAAGACAAAAAAAGATAAAATAATTAATAAGATAAAATAATTAATAAGACAAAATATCACATCTAATCCATAATTATTTTACTATTTATCTCACAACCATCAAATCAAAAAAAAAAATCAATTTCTTAAATACAAATATTTTAACTAGGCTAAAATAGCTAAAAAAACAAAATAGCTAACCAAAATAACCAATTTTCCAAATAAGGCTTTAATAATGTTATGATTATTAAATTTTATGTGTTACCATATATTAATAAATCATATCACTTATATATGTTATAATATAGCTAGTGAGACATTTTTTTCCTGTTAATTTATTTTGATTTTTGAAAAATCGGGTAGTATTTTAGTTCGCTGAAATAGTGGAATGAAATTATCATGATATACTTTTTTTTCATCAATATTTTAGTGAACCAGATATACTTTTTTTCATCAATATTTTAGTGGACCAAACTATAAAACAGGTGTTATGAAATGATTAGTTCATTTCACCCTCATTCTTGTTTGTTGCAATTGTTTATGAGTGATAATCAACAAGTAAAAGTCAAAAGTATTTATTTCTTAATTTTTAAATAATTAATTTTTTTATTTTATTTAAATGATTTCTACTTAATAAATTATAAGAAGAAATTATACTAAAACAAGCCCAATTTGACATAGGCTCCAAAATAAAATTTAAAAATAAATATAAATAATCTATGGACAATTACAAAGGTAACGTTTACGTTTTTCAGTTTATATTTACAAAAATTTTATCTGGATTTTGTTTATTTTTTATTTATTTTTAGAAAAATATAAACTACAAATGCGTTTGGTAATTAACAAAATATTTAAAAAAATTTAAAAATATAAAAAAGAGTGAGAAATGAAAAGTGGTGGCAAGTGGTGGTGGAAAACGATGGTGGAAAGTGGTGACGGTGGGTGGTGGGTAGCGGGTAGTGGTGGGTGATGGCGAGTGGGTAGTGGTGGTGGTGGGTAGGTGGGTGGCGGTGGCGAGTAGTGGATGGTAGTGAGTGGGTGGTAGTAGTGGTGGTGGCGGGTGGTGGTGGCAGGTGGGTGGCGGATGACGGGTGGTGGTGGGTGGTGGCAGGTGGGTGGTGGTGGTGGGTGGGTGAGTGGGTGATGGTGGCGGGTGGTGGATGGTAGCGAGTGGGTGGTGGTGGTGGTGGGTGGTGGGTAGTGGTGGCAGATGGGTGGCGGGTGGGTGGTGGTGGTGGTGGCGAGTGGGTGGCAGGTGGCTAGTGGTGGTGGGTGGCTGGTGGTGACGGGTGGTGGATGGTAGTAACAGGTGGGTGGTGAGTGGTGGTGGCGGGTGGTGGTGGTGGTGGCGGGCGGTGGATAGTAGTGGCGAGTGGTGGCGGGTGGATGGCAGGTGGGTGGGTGGTGGTGGTGGTAATGGCGAGTGGGTGGTGGTGGCTGGTGGGTGACAGGTGGGTGGTAGTGGCGGGTGGTGGGTGGTGGTGGCAGGTGGGTGGTGAGTGGTGGTAGCAGGTGGTGGTAGGGGGTGGGTGGTGGTGGCGGAAGACGATGGTAGAAAATGGTGGCGAGTGGTGGCTAATGTTGGGTGGTAAAAAAAAAAAACTCAAAACTCAAAATGGAAACACATTTTTTTAGTTTATATTTTTTGGCCAAATTTATAAATTGAGACCACTGATTTATAAATTAAAAATTTACCAAACAAGTTTTTATTTGAGTTTTTAAATTTTTTTTAGATATAAACAAAAAACTAAAAACGTAAGTGTTACCAAATAGCACCAAAAGAATCCAAAGTTTGACCCTTGTTTGAAAATAAATCCTAAACTTTTAATTTTATCAATTTAAATCCTACATTCTTTAGTTTTTTTTTAATTTAAATTATTTTCCCTATTTTTATTAAGTAAAATCAACTAAAAATGATATTTTAGTCATTGAACTGAGAAAAAAAAAAAGAAAAAAAAAAGATATTTAAGAGAATTTATGTACACTTATATTGAGCTTAATAATTAAAATATATTTTTTCTATTAATATTACTGAATAAAAATAGACAAATATTTTAGATTGAAACAAATCAAAAGATTAGAGTTTTAATTAGCAAAATTGAAAACTCAATATTTATTTTGGTAAAAGGCTCAAATCTTGTGATTTTTTTTTTTTTTTTTTTTAAATTTTTTGTAACTGTCCCAATAATCTATATAAATTGCACTAAACAATTCCTTGAAAAACAATTTTTAAATTGCACCAAGTGGGAGGAAAGAAAAATTCAAATAATACAGAATCTGTTGTATTCCTTCCTGATATTGGCCCTGTTTGGTAGAGCTGTGGGAAAGTGCTTATAACTTATGCCTAAACACCTTATAACTTATAACTATGAACATAAGCTGATTTCTGACTTATAAATTAAGCATCTCCTGCCCCACTCAAAGAATAAGCTGATTTTTGACTTTCAAAAAGCTATAAGTTATAAGTTATAAACTAAACCAAACACATCAAAATAGTTTAAATTAAGCTAAAAATTAAAATAAACAATTTTTAAGCTGCACCAAACAGACACATTGAAGTGAGAGCACTTGTCGCAAGAGGGAGTCCAAAACTTAGACGAGTTCAACGACAAGAAAGAGATTATGACAACCCAAAAAACTAAAGTAATTTTAACAGAAAAAGCCTAAATATATTGGCCAATAAGCAAAGAAAAATAAAAAAGAAATTATACATTAGTCTCTGTAATTTAAGGGAATTATCACTTTAGTTTTCGTAATTTTTATTTTAACAATTTAAAGTTTACACTATTAATTTTGTTATAATATGATCCCTCTATTTGTGCATTTAACATTTTAAACGTGCAGAATTAAAAGGACTAAAGTAAATTTTAAAAAAAAAAAAAAAAAAATTGCAAACACTATCAATATAATTTATTTACTAAACAGATGTGATCTCTATAATTTTTTTTTTTAAATTTCACTTTGATGCCTACCTACACTTTTTTGGTAAAACACTTTTGTCCTTATATTTTTATTAATGGTCTGGATGGTCTCAATATCATGATATATAACAGATAATTGAATGCTTAGGGTACATTTAGTATTGTTTTAATTTTTTTTCAAAAAATAGAAATAAAAAATTAGAAATTGGTGCGAAAACTTATTTGAGAAACTATTTCCAAAAATTATTTTTGATTTTTTTTTCTTGAAATGCTAATTCTTTATGAAATACTTTTAAACAGTTTTTCAAATGTTAAAAAATTAGTTTCATAAAACTGATAACAAATATCATTTTTCTAAATATTTTTATTTCTCAACATACAAAAATAAAACATCAAAATTAAAAATGATACCAACATTAAGATTTGGTCAAATCATATTTTTCTAATGGTCAACCATCAAAATTGATTAAGAAATAATAACAGAGTCTGAACCGTTAAAAATATCAAAAATGTTTCATGCTCCCTTTTGCCTCCACCCCCCTTGACCCCTTTCTCTCTCATTGGTTACATTTTCTTTTTCTTTTTCTTTTTTCTTTTTTCTTTTTTCTTTTTTCTTTTTTTTCTGCTCCTCCAATCACCACCCGCCACGTGTGTGTGGGGACTGTGAGGGTGGTGATTGGAGGGAGTCTCTATCATAGCTCTAAAAATATACATAAACGACCAAAAAAAGCAAAAATCCGCACCAGTTGAGTCTGTGTATAAACAAAATATAACTAAAGCAATGAAAACCATAAGGTGATTACATTTTTTTAAATAAAATTTATGTTGATGTGAACAAAAACCATTTTCACTCCAATGGCTTCCCCAACCCATATAAGGAAATTATATGATACATATGCACATTATTATGTGTTTTTGTGGTGTATGGTATGTATTTTTATGATATATATTACATATTTTTCTGATAAAATTTTTGATAATTTGTGTTCACAAATAAAATTAAGCATTTTGTGGTAATATTACGTATTTTGTGGTATTGTTACACATTTTGTAATATAACATTATAAAAAAATAAATAACGGTGTAACACTACCACAAAATATGTAATCTCATTTCTGAAACATAAATTGTCGGAACTCCTATAAAAAATATACCATATTTATTATAAAAATATATAATAAAATACTTATATTACATATCTTTTAAAGAGTGTGGATCATAATCAGTGTGATTGGTTTCAATTTTTTAAATTTAATTTTTTAAAAATTGAGTTTTTTTGTTTTTGTGTATTTTTTTAAAAATTTTTAGTGAATATTTTTTAAATTTTAAGTAATTTTTTTTTTACTTTTTTAGAAGTACCTTACTTAGACGTATTTAAAATGTAACATATTTGTAAAACAATATTTTAAAAAATTAATAAATACACAAGAATATAAAAAATGTACTGAATTCTCTTCTTTTTTATTTTGTATTTTTAGTATTTAGTGGTTTTTCTAAAAAAAAATTTCACAAATATTATACTTTTTAAATATATTTATGTTAGATATATCTAAAATTAAAAAAAGAAAAATTACTTAAAATATTAAAAAAAATTAATAAAAACAAAAAAACATAAAAAAATTGCAAATTACAATTTTTTAAAAAGTAAATTCTGAAAATTCAAACCAAAACAAACTACATATTACCCTAATTCTAACATGTCTATTATCACACGTCTGTTTTCTCATCTACTCACCTAATAATATCTAACTTTCCAATCAGACTATACATAAAAATATAAGTAAAAAATTCAAGTGGTCACTCGTTTTCACTATGCTACAAATGAACCGTATCGAATTGAGTTGAGCCAATTTTTGTTGAGCTCGAGCCCAGCTCGTTTATTTATCAAGCTTGTTTATTGAGCTCGAGCTCGGCTCAATAAGGAATTGGGCTTGAGCTTGGCTCGGCTCAGCTTGGCTCGATAATTTTTTTTAATATTATTTAATATATAAATAATATATTTATTATATAATTTAAATAAAGATAAACGAGCTGAACTTATATGAATTCGAACTTGGCTAATTTACTAAATAAGCCTAATATTCGAGTTCGAATTCAGCTTTTTTACTAAACAAACCGAACTGAGTCGAGCCTTTAATGAATTGAGCCGAACTTGTTTACAAATAATTTGATTCATTTGCAGTTCTAGTTCTCTCACTAGTAAGATATATCATTTAATTCATTAACTCAAAGTGTTTGGTGTAGTGGAATCTTCTCAAGTTCAATTTTTTCCGAGATCAATTATTGAGACGATTGCACATAAAGTTGATAAAGTAAGACTTTTAGACTTGGAGAGAATTGTATTTAGTATTGAGAGTGAGCTCTAATCCCCTTTTTAAGTGTGAGTCTATCACTTACTATTACATGATTGAGTAATTATATTTTGTAGTATTATTTAAAAGTGATCTCTGTAGCATTGACTCTTCTAGATCTAACCCCAAAAGTTACCCTTCTATAATTAAGCCTTTGAACCGTGACAATTTTTTTCTTCTTTTTTTGGAAAATAATAATAATAATAACTTAATGTTTGACTTTTATACAAAATAAAATTTTAATTTTAATTTTGTTAATTTAAATTCTAAATTTTGTAATTTATTTTTAATTTAAATCATATGTATATTTTTGTTAAGAAAAATTGATAGAAAAATGATATTTAAATTATTAAACTCAATAAAAAAAATATTTTACACATTTTATGTGCAATTGCATTGAGTTTAATAACTAACATACTTTTTTTTTTCCCCCAATTTTAGTTAAGGGAAATAAACTAACAATTTAAATTGAAAACAAACAATTTAAATTTAAATTGATAAAATTAGAAATGAATGGTTTAATTCGTTAGAAAAGGTCAAACTCTGAGTTTTTTTTTGTAATTTTTCTTTTCTTCTTTTTTTTTTTTTCCTGACAAAAGAAAATAATATTTTATCGAAAGTAATAAAGCATTACAAAGAAAATGAGAAACAAAAACATGACACTTGTGCAACCCTTCCAAAAAAGAAAAGGCCAGCTGGCAAGAAACCAATGTATAATAAAATACAATAAAACACCTCAAGGTAAACAAGACGAAAGATCCTCAGATTCATTCATATAAAATAAAGAACAAATCCAAAAAGAACAAATCGCCTACTCACTCTTCTCATCAAGAATCATTTTAATTAGACAGAGTCGAAGGCTAAGTTTGGCAACTCCAATTAATTTATTTTTTTATTTTTTTATTTTTTTTTCATCGCATCATCTCTCTACTTTTTTTTTATATATCTTTTCGTAAAAAGACAAAAAATGCACTTATTTAGGTCATCCCAAACAATCCCTAAGTCCGCCTTTGGAATTTGCTTTTTTTTTTTCCATATATTTTTAGCTTTTTAGTAATTTTTTTAATTAATGCATTTGAAAAATTACTAAAAAAATTCTGTGAGCGAAAAAATTAATATGACATTTAGTTTTTTTATTTTATGATAAATAATTTAATGACTTTTTTACTTTTTTTTTAATAAAAAAAAATAACTTTTTCCTTGTGTTCCCCAATAACTTTGGGAATTAGTTATTTTAATTAGCTTTTTAACTATTTATAAAAAAAAATATAAAAAAAAAGTAGAGAGAAAGAGTGATATAATAATTTTTATATACATATATATATATATTTTAATCTTTTTCAACCACTTCCCAAAAAATCATAGACATAGCTCCGTTTGGGATACATATTTGCACTAAAATAGTCATATAAGATAAAATTGACTATTTTAGTTAAATAGGATAAAATATCACATCAAACTCATATTTATTTTATTTTTTCTTTTACAAAAGTCAAAAAAATTAAAAAAATCTATCATAAATAATATTTTTTAACCCCAATCTAAAATAACAAAAAAAATCAAAAAATCAAAAAACCAACCTACAGTCCAAACAAAAATCACCACAATTTGTAAAAACAGAACCATATTGCCAATGTAATTAACATAGCTTTCCTTTTGCTGCCATTGAAATCCTTTTGAAATCATTGCTTGGTATACAATTCGTGGATAGTGGTAAAGCGGACTGTGTTATCACGTGAGTTCTCAAATTCAAGTTAATGAAATGATTTCATCTCATGTGATACTCTAATTATATTACAGTTTCGTTTTGTAGATCGAATTTCGTCTGATTCGAGTGACTCGATTGCTTAAAATGACGTCGTTTTGAACAGTATTTTTTTTTTTTTCCTCCTTTTCTCTGCAGATGAAGAAGAAGAAGAGGAAGAAGGAAGAAGGAAGAAGGAAGAAGGAGAAGGAGAAGGAGAAGAAGAAGATGAGAAAGAAGGAGAAGCAGCAGTAGCATCATCAACAACAACAACAAACAACACCAGCATCAACAACATATCATCATCAACAACAAACAACACCATTTTGAAGATCAAAAATCAAACCCAAAAATCCAAAAATTAAATCCAAAAATTAGAGAGATTGAAAACCAAAAATCAAAAATCAAAATCAACACATCATCATCAACAACACATCATCATCATCATTATCATGGGAAAAAAAAAATCAGAGATCAGAGATCTCTGAAAAAAATATCAAAATCAACGATGGAAAAAAAATTTCAGAGATCGGAGGCAGAGACCAAAGATCGGAGGCCGGGCGGCGGCGAACGATGGGCGGTGCTCTCTTCCTCTATTGCCCCTCCCTCTTCTCTCTTCCTCTCTCTCTTCCTCTTTCTCTTCTTCTCTCTTCTCCCTCTGTTTCGACGATATAATAGAGAAGGAAAGAAAGAAAAAAAAAAATTACCCTCAAAACGACGTCATTTTGAGGATTCGAGCCACTTGGGCCAAATTTTTGTCGAGCTACGAAGGATTATTGATTATATTAACTTATTAATACCTTATCATATGACTAAAACATAAATAATTAGTAAACTAACATTTTGATGCATGACATCATCACCCTCGATCCTTAAATAATTGTTCACATATTTTTATAATTATGAAAACATTAAGAGGATTAAACTTTTGAAATTCATAATTATAAGATGATTTACCTACTCGAGTTAATTAGGATTTTTAGTTTGGTGATTGTGTAACATTACTTTGGAATGTGAGATTAAAGATTATTTTTGTGATGCTAACTTCTACCTATTGTTAGATTTTAAGAGGGGACTTATGTAACAACCCCGATCCGTAATTAATTACTAATCTGTGATTAAGAACACTAATCAAGTGATTAAAATAATTATATGTTGATTGTGTATTTTTTGCATGCTATTTGATTTTTTATCTGTTAATCATAGTAATATCTGTTGCGATTTTTGCTTAGAATATTAAATTGATGGCCCGAATGGCGTCAGAAATGGGAATTGACCGCATGGTTGGACTAATTAGAATTTTTAGAACATTATGGTAAGTTTAATTAAAAATTGATTTGGAACAATTAATTAAGTTGTGTTTGGTTGGCCAATGTTCTAATTAATATATATTATCATTACAACTATATAAGTGGGCTTTGAGGCTCATTCTTGAACTCATGCATGTTTCATTTCAGTGGAAAATTTTGAAATTCATTCTAGAGAGAGAGTGGGCTCAAGTGTAGAGTGAGAAAGTGTGTTTTTTAGAAGAAGTTGAAGATATAACTCGAATTGATCAAAGACTGTACAAGTATCTAGCTAATTGAAGGCTCTAGGTAAGATTGCAACCTCTAGATTGTGCATCTAAGTCATTTAACATGAGTCTTCATCAAGATTATGAATTTAAATGCATAAAATAAGCTTAGAATGAAGGAAAGGTTGCTAAGTTATACACGCATGTATGAATTTGTCAAGAACTCTCATATTTGGGCATCATTCATGCCATTGGAGATGAAATGAAAAGCTAGAGGTCACATGCATGCATAATTCATAAAGATTTGAGGCTCAATTGCATGTATTTAAAGTGGAATGAAAGAATTTGAATGAATTTGAGGAACATGCATGGAAATGTGGGGTTTTGGCATGTTAAGTTTGATTTTGAGCATCTAAATTATTATGGTAGTTATTGGGTACATGCATGTTAGAATCACCATGTTTCATCACTTAAATTCATGTTTATGAGTAAGTTTTCCAAGTTTAGGAACAAGCCATGCACGAATTTTCCATTAAATTTGCAATTGGAAGCTCAAAGCTCTGTTTTGGAAACCTAGAATTTTTGAAGGTCGCTCGAACAGGGGGATTTGCCACTCGAGCGGACGTTTCGTGCATCCAGTAGTTTTGCAGGCTATTACAGCCCGCTTGAGCGACCACTTGGACGCTCGAGGGAACCATTTGTATATTGTTGATTTGCTCGAGCGCAGGAGTTGTGGCTCAAGCGTAGATTGAGACCATCCAGTACTTTTGCAGACAGACCAGTCCGCTCGAGTGACCAAAGGTACGCTCAAGCGGCCAGACCAAATTCAACATATTTTCAAAAGGCATTCAGTGTTCAAATTTTTGTTCCTATTCTTTTTTGAGCATATTTAGGCATGAATTATGAGTCATTTAAGAGTATTGAGCCAAGAAATAACATGAGTAATTGAATTAGAAAAATACGAGATGAATCCGAGAATTGATTCACGTGTACAAGTCTTAAGTCCTGAACTGAATAAGAAAGCTAAGCCATAACAGCCATGTGAACACGTGTAATGATAAGATGTGTTTCTATTATGTACTTTTGTGTTTGTAGGTCAACGTCCGAAGATTGATTGACCGTTTACGGGAGCCCACTGTGAGTAACGTTATTGTAAAGATCTATTTATATGAATTATGTTCCAAATGTGATATGTTAAGTCATGATTTCTGAAATGATTATTTACGTGAACGAATGTCCTATGTTTGAAATTTATTATGGCATCCATAGATAGTCCCAAGTCATGGGAGACGGCATGTAAATGCCGGTCCATGACATATATGTGAGTACAAGATCTTGTTAGCCACTTCATTGTGGTGATATGTGTTTAATCGGTATCCAAAATCGATTACTCTAGTCCGAAGACGATATGTGATGTGTTCTATGGGATGTACCATTAATATGCTCAGATATGAGAATGATTATGTTATGATTTGTCTTATGATTATGAAATGTTTGGAATTCGTTCACTAACCTCTTTACCTTAATGTTATTCACTGGGCTTTAGCTCACTGTGTGCATATATATGTATAGGTGGGCATTCTGGAGATCGAGCCTGAAGGCTTTTGTCTAGATCTGTGTTCTGTTGTCAGTCAACCATTGTGCCTCACATGGAGGTTCCTGAAGTGTCACGTGTTTTGAGCTCTGGTTATTAATGTATATTAGACTTTATTTATTTTTGTTGGCTGTACTTAAAATGCTACATGGTGTATGGGTATAACGTAAGAATGACTTTTGGTTATGCATATTTAAAGTTTTAAATATTCCGTTCATATAAGTCAGCACAGCTCATTGGACAATTCTATTTTTGTATTTGCTTCCGTTAGCCCCTTAATTTTGTTAAACAGTTCAAAGGTCTTCGGCAATCTAAGGATTACTGGCCGGCTAAGATACTAAACCTATAGGGGTGGGTTTGGGTCGTGACAACTTAAGTGTTATCACTTGATCTTCTCAAATTCAAGTTAATAAAATGATTTTCATTTGATGCGATAGTTTAATTATATTAACTTATTAATACCTTATTGTAGCTCGACTTTTTCGAGTCTCCTTTCAGAAGTTTGAAATAAGCCCTACAGTTCGGACTCCTGCGGTTCTGAATCTAATCTTACAAGTACAATATGAAATTGATAAATACCAAAGAGTTCAAATCCGAAAAATCTTTTGGAAAATCAATTTTGAATAAAAAATGCCAAAATTGGACTGCTTTGCTACATACAGAGTCACCACCTAAATATTTTTGGAAAATCTAGGAAACCCATGACTCGTGCAAAAGGCCACGTGTCCGTCATCACCAAAGTTGCCTTGGCTCGGGAACTTGGGTATGAGAGGGAAAGGTCATGAATACATTTGAGCACCCCCACTCGCCCGATCAAAGATCGGCCTCTACTAATCATGATATGATTTTTATCAACATTATATACTCTTGTTCCGGTTTATTATGCTAACATTACTATGTGATGCGCACACACAAGGTATAGACTAGTTTGCCTGAATTGGAACAATTCAATTTCATGTTTGTTTTTTGAAAAGGGTTTGATTTTGCCACTTAACAAAGTGTGCTTAAAGTTTGTGAATTTTCCACTTGACAAAGTAGGCTTCAATGTACATTCATTGAATCATTCCAATTCAAGTAACAAGCCTTCATCTACAAGCACTCAAACAGTTTATCAAATAAGCACTTAGTCTTATGGCAAGCATGCTAGTCATGGTAGTCACTCACACTCATGCAAGTATGCTAAAGCACTAAAAACTCACATAGTACTCCAAGCCAATAAAGAAACTAGTTAGAAAAATGCATGATCCTAACTTTGCGAGATGACTAATGCAACACATACAATATGCAACTAATAGGCTCGGCTACTAATATGACATATGGATCAATTTAAATAGCATGCGATCTAAGCACGTATTCAAAGAAGTATTGAACTTACAATGTAGTTAGAATGATGCACCGAGTCTCGGTGCATGCAATACAAAATGAATGGATGCAAACATGAAGTATGCTAAACGAAACATGATACCCCTAATCTAACCATCAAAAGCGGATAAATAAAAGAGACAAAGACGTGGGGTTAGAAGACATACACATTATAACATTATGCTCTCACGGAGGAGAGTTTGAATGAATAAACTAGCTATGCTAAACTACTTAACTAATTATTACAAAACTTGAATGAATCTAAGCTAATTAATTAAGAATCTAACTAGGCTAAGCTAATTAAATGTTACAAGACAAACTAATTAGCTACAACTAATTAATCACAATAAATAAATGATTAACTTGTCCCAGGAAGCGAGGGAGGCCTATGCATGTTTGGTTTCCACCCGAAGAACATCCGTTGTTTGCCCTCGAAAGCCTCTGTTGCATAACCCTTGCACTAATTTTCCACTTCCAGATCAACTCTTCTATGCTTCACAAACACACTACTCAAAATTCATTAGTGGCCGGTAGGCCAAAAGTGGTAGCCGGTTGGCCACCATTAAGGGGTTGCCATTCGACACTGATGGCCTGCCGGCCACTAGTGATGCACAATTCCATGTTGCAACAGAGAGCAAATAGGGCAATGAGAGGGTATTCTCACAAGTTGTTTGTACTGTATATCCCTCCTTATCATCAAAACATCTCAAAGGAGTGATATACTTGGTCCTCAAACCATCAATTAAGTAATTTCATTGCATGATGGCTAAGGAACCAATGTGTACAAGTTCAATGAATGCACAAACAAGACCAACAACATCACCCTATCATGTATGATCAAGGGCAATAGAGATCTTAGAAAAATTGGCACATTTCATCACTTTGAGTATGAAATGCCCCAATCTTCCTTGTGTTCAATTAATGTCTGATTGAACACACCAAAAAAAAAAAAAAAACCAAAATCTTATCTTGCACAATTTTAGTTTCCATTTTTATTTACTCATTTTAGATTACCAACCATTTTTTAACCAATTAAGTCCATTGGTGAGTAAGTCCTCTAAAAGAGAAGGAAGTGTCAAACAAGGGATAGTTTAAGGCAAGAGAGAAGTGTTATGCCGTTGATAATGAACCCTCAAAAGAGGATTAAACCATTAAGCATGGACCTCAATCTCAAGCTTAAACTATCCTAAGGTTGAAACAACCCTCAAAGAAAATAAAAAGTCAAGAAATGAGAGATGTTGTAGAGGTTAATGGGTGCTGAAAATAGGTGAGAAAAATACTAAAACATGCAATCAACTCAAATAAGTGGTGCCTAAAGGCCTAAAACACCAAGCTTGTGAGGACAATTACACTACAAGCATGCAAAACAAGACTCAAATGCAACAACTAACCCAAAACAGAGTTAAACAGTCCAAAATGGAGCCTAAAACATGCTGGAATTAAACTACAAAATGTTAGAAAAATAAGCTAACACATAGAGCTAACTGGGCTAGCAAACAAGACACAAGGAGGGAAGGCTAACCCCTCCTAATTTGGACTTCAAAACATGATTTTTACCACTGAAAATATTCAGAAATTCAGTGTTTAAAAGCCAAAAAAAAGATAGTTTGAAAGTGGGAAACAAAGATGGAAGGGTCTTATGAATAAGGAATAAAAAAGGGTGAACTACCTCCTAACCTTAAATGGCCTAAAACCACCAATTTCAGCCCACAAAAATAGAGTTTTTTATAGCTCAAAACAGCCCAAAAAACAGTGGGAAAAGATATAAAAACAAGTATACAAAACAAGTTTAAAAAGCAAATATTATACCTCTTGAAGCAAACATCAACTTTAGGCAACAATTTAAGTCAAAACCACATTCAAGAGCTCCAAGAAGGTTTCAAGGAACCTCAGCTCAAAGATAATCAACTTTGGTTGAGGAGGTATAGGCAAAAGTGTAGTATATCTAAGCTAATGTGCACAAATTTGCAAGAGAGGGAGAGAGAGAGAGAGAGAGAGAGAGATTTTTGTTCCAATTTTCTAACCCTCAAAAATGGGGAAGGAGACCCCCTATATATAGAAAAAAACATGCATTTGGTTGATATAAATCCATCCATACACGTGTATGAAGATAGAGGCAACTGTGGTAATAGCTGGCACAACTGTCACCAAAATATCTAAAAAAAGACACTAGTGGCTGGCAGGCCACCAATGATGGCCAGCAGCCTCAATTGGTGGTCGGTAGCCACCAAGGGTTGCAGGCTTGAAGGTTTTGGACTAAAACAGGGCACAAAATGGATGGGGTTTGAAGTCTAAAAGGCAAGGCATTCTGCCAAGGTCTTCGGGCGCTAAAACGAGCACATGCAATCATAATCATCGAGTGCACAAGCGATAACGTCTAAGTCTTGAGGACGATCAAAAATGAGATTTTTACACTTATCATATGACTGAAAAATAAATAATTAGTAAACTAACATTTTGATGCATGACATCACCACCCTCGATCCTTAAATAATTGTGCACATATTTTTTTAATTATGAAAACATTAAGAGGATTGAACTTTTGAAATTCATAATTAAGATATTATAATGTGATTTACCTACTCGAGTTAATTAGGATTTTTAGTTTGTTGGTTGTGTAACACTACTTTGGAATGTGAGGTTAGAAGTTATTCTTGTGATGTTAATTTTTACCTATTGTAATGTTTTGAAAAGTTGGTAAAAAATTGACTTTTTGGCTTTTTAGCTTTTTTAATCTATGTTGTCTTTTTGTGGGTAAAAAATGTGAGAATTGATGTGACTCAAAATGGGTAAAAAGCTAAAAATTAATTTTTTTTTTGCTTTCCAAAAGACCCCTTAATTGTCCAATTTGATATAATATTTGTTATATTTATAATTACTCTTTTACTAATTAACCCCCCAAAAAAGAGTGTTTTTTTTTCCTCACTTTATGGACTCTTTTGTGGTTGTTAATGTTGATTGTTAGGTTTACAGATATGTACTGTTAAACTATGTTTGCCTTTTATTTATTTATTTATTTATTTATTATTATTATTATTATTTTTTGTTTTGTTTTTGTTTTTTTTTTTGTTTTTTTTTTTGTGTTGGTTGCTAGTGTTGATTGTTATGCTTAGGTAAGTATAGTTAGAATATGAATGTGTAATTATTCTTATATTTGTAGGTAATTTCTTACCTACAGAAAAAAAAAAAAAATTATAAAATCATTTTTTTCATAATGTGAAATATTCAATGCCATATTTTCGTACAATTAATAATTTGATATATGACTTATTGTAAAATATATGAATTTTCTGTGATATGATGATAGGCTTTTCCTTTCTCCTTAGATGTTTTTATCAATTTGAACACTTACGTGAACTCCTTGCTTGCTTTTATATATGCCTATATCATGCCTTGGACATCCAAAATTCTTTCTCAATTTAACTAAAAATGTACATTGATGGTCCCATATATAGTGAAAATCAATAAAACTATAAATCCAATGTTGGTGCATAAATTATCTAAAGAAAAATCAACGGAATTAGGCTGATTGGTTAGAAGTTTCACACCTCTCACTAAGAATTTAGTGGGTTCATTTAACAATTCTAATTATTTTTTTAACACCGATAGAGAGGAGTTTGATATCTCCTCTAAATTTATTTCTGCACCATTATTGGGGTTGTGTATAGGATTTGGTGTATTGTTAGATTTTAATTGTCTAGTTTAATATAATGATTCAATTATTTGTAATTAGTATTTTACATTATAACTATATATTGTTACAATGTATTGTTTGTTAAAACTTGATTTTAATAGGATTTTATAGAACTAAAAATATGACATTGATGATAATTTGTTAAATAAAATCAATGAAATTTATGGTTATAATGCAAGTAATCCTAAAAAACTGCACTAAACAGCTCTTATTACGAAAAAAAAAAAAAAAAAAATTAGAGATTTACAATTTAAATATTTAAATGCACCTACAAATGACGTGGTAATGGAGTTAAGCCTTACAAGGTTGAATTCACAGGAATCAAAAGTTAATACTTAATATGTTATGCCATTGTGAATCGAATTGGAAGCCATTTTTTTTTTTTTAATCTCAAATATCTTTTGCTACATAATAGAGCTAGAAACAAACTATGGCATTAGACATAGGGGTGGGTTCGGTCTGCTACCCTAAAAATAAAATAAAATAAAATAAAACCGTAGGTGTTACACACTGGTGGATAACGACACGCTATCAAGCTTGATCTTATTTTTTTTAGGCTTTGAAATATTTTTTTAGTCTACAACGAATGATTGGATTAATATTTTAGGCCTGATAAATTAATGGATTGGAATTAGGATTTAAATTTGTTTAAATAAAGAGGGTTTATTGTTTGAATGTAATAAAAAGTACTTTAATGAACCTACTAGATTATTTTGAACTTGAAATGTTGGATTGTTAATAACTTTAATTACATTTTTCTTTAACAATCCAATATATATACATTTCCTTATATATATATATATAGTATAGATGTCCAATTGACAAAATTGAAAATTATAATTTTTTTTTGTCTTGGCTTGGGTTGATCCGATAGACCAAACATTTGACTTGGGCCAGACTTGAGTAGTCACAAAGTCTTTATTAGACAGTACAAGCCCGCCGAGCCCAGCCCGATCAACGTGACATTTAAGCAAAGGATCAAGAATGAGATTACTTATATTAGAACTGTTATGCAAATGAACATGTCACACCATTTAGATAACATTCGAAAACAGTAATACTACAAAAAAAATTTATCCGGAAGACTAAATAAATAAAATACATACATTGTGAGTATTGCCCATATCCACTTTCGGGATAAATTATGAATCATGCATAGAAACAAGCATTGTGTTGTCCATTTCAATTTCTTTTAGTATAAAATTACAATATTCTACTCCAAGAACACAGTTTTGATATAATAATAATGAAGGAAAAAAATGTTCACACCATTATCTTCAGTGGGAAAAAAATAACCAACTCAATAACTACTTTTTGGTGAATTGCACTAATAGTCGTTATACTTTAGGACTTTGTCACTTTGATTTCTGACTTTTTAATTGTGACACATTTAATTTTGAATTTTGAATCTTGTTCCAAATAAGGACAATTGAAGATATCATTAGATTTTTCAAGGGTAAAATCGTCAATTTGATAAAATATAAACTAATTTGATAAAAATAAATGTCAAACAAATATTTTTGAATTTTAAAAAATTATTTCTACCCACTAAAAATAAAATTATGTAAAATTGATAAATCTTTTAGACATTTGTTTATTTTTTTTACCAAATTAATTTTTATTATATGTTTAAATGATGATCATGTAAAATTAATTTTTAAAAATTAATCATATAATTTTTATTAATTTTTTTATCAATCTTACATAATTTTATCATTGGTGGATAAAAATAACTTTTAAAAAATTTAAAATATTTTTTTGACATTTATTTTTGTCAAATTAGTTTATATTTTATTAAATTAACGATTTTGCCATTGAAATTAAACAATGGTATCTTCAATTATCCTTATTTGGAACAAGATTCAAAATTCAGGATTAAATGTGTCACAATTGAAAAGTCAAAGACCAAAGTGATACGAGTTCCAAACTATAGGAACTGTTAGTGTAATTTTTCCCCACTTTTTTATTAAAAAAATAAGCATACAATAACTATTCTAACGTACCTTATAATCTAAATAATACGTGGCCACTCTGTACCATTCATAAAGAAACAACTTATGATCTCTTGTCATCCATTCAGGAACACCAAAATCCTGCACCACTTCAACTACTCCATTGTCGGTATGGTAGGAGATCACTTTACCACACAAATTTAAATAAACAGTCTAGTGTTCATCAGAAGGATGAAATCCAACCATAGTACTAATTATAAAATCAACCCCGCCGGATACACCCAGTGGGGGTCGACCCCCAGTGACGTGGGGCGCCCCCACTGGTCAGTTTTCTATTTTTTTTTTTTCTTTCCTCCAATCCCACAGTGCCACGTGGCACTGGGGGGTCATTGGGTGTAATGTTTACTGGGGGTAGGAAGCATTTTGCTTATAAAATTATCAACCAAGCCAAAAAATTCCAAATACCTGTTAGCTAAGCTCACAACACTAACTCTATGCTTCATATGCCATCGAGCCAATCTGCAGCAAAAATCGCCCTCAAGACTCCATATCTCAATGGATACATAAAGATTACAATGGAGAGATTACAGAAAGATTACAATAGAGGAGGAACTCACACTCTCCTCACTCACCCATTCACCCATCTCCCTTGCTTACACCGAGAGAGACGGTCTTTTCTGCCTCACATCTCTCACTCACTCTTGGTTTGCTCTCTTGGTTCTCTCTCTATCCAACCCCTCCTCCTTACCTCAATTTATACACAATTGAGGGAGGATGTAATTGGTCACCACCTACCTCATTCCACTCTCTAGTGGGTTGGAGTTGGTGAGCCACCCCCAATCTTTCCAAGCGGGTTCTTCAAATGGTGCATTATCACCCATTCAACATGGGGTGATATATTCAACAAATCACCCCCTCAACCCATATGAGGTGATCCACTGCACACACTGCTGCTAATCTTGTCACCTCCAAAAAACCAACGGAATCTTCATCTCCTCATTGAGACGCTGCATCCCCTGAAGCTAGAGATAATACACCAGAGATGCAAGAGGATAAGGGAATCCTATATCCTCAACTCAACTCACACCACTCTCTGATTTGGAGAGAGCTTCTGCTCCTATCTCCCACAGATCTCTTCCACGTTTCCTTTCTCGGATGTCTTCACCTGCTATGCTTGAACTTGCGAAACCAAGATATTCGATATCCCCTGATTAGATGTCCTGCACCTCTTGATTGAGATGCCCAACACCCGCTGCTCGGGATGCCTTGCACTCCTTTGAGTGCTCTGTGACACTATAGCTCTTCCCTGAAATGCCATTATCCTACCATGTATCTCCTTACACGACCAAAACTGGAGCAATAGAAAACTCTTTGTTTGCTTGGTTAACGTTCCTAGTTTTTTTTGCTTAGGGTTTTCTTTGCCCTTTGCACTCCTGAATAACTTCCCAGCGTTTCCACACACTTGTTGTTCATGCCTTTTGCAATCCCTGATCTCCAGTTTAGCGATACGCATTACTTGCGCATCTTTCACTTGTACTAGTAGATTGACGGTTGACAGTAGCTTTCTCTGCCAAAGTAACTTCAATAAATTTGTACAAGTAACCAACTATGCAACACCTAGCATAGTACCCGCACCCATACTTCTTGAGTGCTCATCGTGGCTCCATCTCTCCTCCTGCGCTCGAGCTCGCCTGAGAGATCCGCAACTACTGTGTTTCATTAAGAGGTGCGTTCTCTGCCACATAATCAAAACCGATACCATAACCCAGGTATCCAACCATTCAGTCAAAACTGAATGCCATCTACTGCACAAAACACAAGCGCTCTTCCCAAAAACACAGCAGATTCCATTACTCAAAATCACATTGAGCCAATGTAAAGAACATGCAGAACCAATCGAGCTAGCTCTTCGATTTTCTATAACTCAAGCTCTACCATAGTGCCAAGTTCTGATTTCCATAGGCGCCAAACAAGTTGTTCTTGACAACCCAAAAACAAAACATGGTGAGCATCCCGCTTGAACCAATGCTGAGGAGACTAAACAAGATAGGCTTCAAATTCTCCATCAAAGCAACTTCAAAAGCGGTACCAAAAACATCATGTCCGATCAACCATCAAACACAATACTGCTCTCTTCAAGCTCGAATTAATCAAGAGAGCCAAACAAATTCTCTGAGAACTGTGGCAAGTTTTCCACCAAACAAAACTGGACTGTGGACACAGTTAGGCTCTAACCAGTTCAGAAGTATCGGAACAAACTTCAAATGAACTTAGAAAATACAAAGAGCCAAAAAATTCTGCCATTCCAACCGGTAAACACAAGATGATGCACTATCTTCACAGTTGCCAAAAACTGCCCAAGAGGCGTGTGCATCGTAAATGCACAACTCCAACAGTCCCCGCTGACTCCACCGAGTCTGCAAATGATCTATCCCTTCCAAATCCAACGGTAGATTAAGGGATGGATCCCAATACATGAGATTCACAAAATCACCATCTTCACGTTTCTCCGCAACAATCTCTTCCAATCTTCAATGAACATCAACGGTCTTACCGCTTCTACAAAAACAAACACCCGGAGTCTGAATCGTCACCCAGACTACCAATAGCTAATGTCTTCGAATATGGAACAGATTACGAAAATGAAAAATCCACAGGAAGAAGAAACGATCAAGTCTCACAAACCGGAGACACCCTTGGATCTAATCAGACACGCTCATAGATCCCAACTGTGATAATGAATCTCAATAAAACCACGACTCTGAAAATCGCTAGTAATCCATGAAAGACCGCCAACAACAATGCCTCCAATAGATATTGAACAAAAACGCCAAAGCTCCACCAAGATCTGAAGTAGATTGTCACACCTTCTTCAAATCGACAAATGCGGAAACCAAGGCTTCACCAGAGACGAGTCTTCCAACAACAATCCATGAAGGATCTCCATCGCCTCCACAGAGGCCAATGCCAATAAAGTACTACTATTTGGACTTATTACATATGCCAAATCTCCGTAGTACACTCTGCCAATGCTTGTTCCCTCTATCCCCTAGAGAAAAACCCAATGAACTCTAAAGTTTTGTAACTAACCCAAGAGTCTCCAAATGAACTGATAACTTCTACAACTGACTCTGAAGGTTCTTCAATTGGCTTCTAATTGGCTTCAACCGAGTGAACAAAATTTTTCACCCCCATCACCCACATGGATGATAAAACACCGTTGTACAAATATGCGTCAATTCCACTGAGCCTCCAGAGTGAATCTGCACCTCCTACTTGGAATGTCTTCAATCGCCACACATCATTTTGTATGGCTCGCACCTCTATCATCAGAAATGCTTATACTTTGCTTGTTGAGGTGACTCCACCCAAACTCTCTGGGTGCCCGTCGTGACTTCACTACCACAAACCAGATTCAGGACAAAGAAAAAATCTGCCTCTCACTGAGTGCGCACTACAACGTCTTATCTCTTTCAATTTCTCTATTTGGAGCTTTTTTCTGTGAACAAGTTGCTGCTGCCAGGCCAAAATCTAGCACACTGCACCTTTGTACAACTCTGCTGCGTACTCTTACACTGTTGTATGCCAGCACCTTGTACGATATTCCTGTGTACTCATCTGTGCTATTGTAAGTACGTGCTCCTACACCTTATGTGTGCATTACTGCAGTTGTTGACCTTCCACGTTCACATACTACCAGTAGTTCTTGTATTATGTTTGACAGTAGCTCCAACTGCCACAACATTTCCCTGAGCCTGCACTAGTTGTTAATCATCTATCTATCGATGAAGTGGACTTTTGATTGAACCAGATCTTCCGATCACCTCAACAACCAGGAAAGTTCCCAAGAAAGACTGGTGGGGTCACAACTGGTCCCACTTAAGAACCAGTCTCCTTAAACAGTGTCTTTTTGACAGAACTTTCCTAGATATTGTTGATCTTGAGATAAATATGTTCAATTCTCCTAATCGCGCCCTGACCAATCCCGATCTCCATTGATTTTCCATTTGATCAAGCATGATCTCCTTTGGTCTTCAATGATCTATCTCGATCTGTATCTGGTTGTCCAATCTAGTCAGAATCTGCCCATTCTAACATCTTCAGTGAATCTGTAGCGTTTCACAATATCCGGTAACCTTCCTTCGACTATTAAAGATGACAAACTTCCATGTTTTGACAATCTTTAAAAAACCATTCTGAATTTCACCATTTTGACCTCGCGGTTGCGTACGGAACGGTCCAATTAGCTAGGACCAACCGTCGCTGTACTTTCGGGGACCTCACTGAAAAATTTCTCCAAAACTGGGGCATAATTGCAAATTTTCCAAACACCGGGACCAAACTGTAATTTCACAAACTACAGGGGCCAAAATAAAATTTTCTAAAAATTTACTGACCAAGCTGTAATTTTTGAAAACTTCAGGGACCAAATTATAATTTACCAAACTTCCAGGGGCCAATATGTAATTTCTTGAAACCTCTGGCCAACTTGTAATTTCCAGAAGCACCGATTTAAACTTATGACCGTACAGATGAGTCTTGAATACTCTAAATAGTTGGAAACCACTATTAGATCGTTAGAAACGGACTCTGAATGGCTCAGATCAAGATAAAATAGTTTGAACGCTTCAGATCTGCGGTTGACCTTAGCCACGTAGCACTAGATCACTCCTTCTGCAGCTACACCTTAGCCGCAAAACACTGGATCACTCCTCCATGTGCTGACGTCTCAGTGACATGGCGTTGACTGGGCTGCCACGTGGCGATGACTGGACTGATGACGTGGCTGCCGCGCGGCAGTTCTGGCTGATATGGTGCAACGTATCGATGACGTGGCAAGCACGCGACAGTCCCTCTACTGACATGGCGACCACGTGGCGATCACGTGGCAGGTACGTGGTTAGTCATGTAGCGTGTGACGTAGTGAACACGCGCACGCACTCATCTTCCTCCCCTAGTCGCGCATAAGGCGCGTGCTAAGACTGGGTCAGACGTGCCGGCTCTCTTCACGACGCGTGGCGGCGCGTGCTGAGAGTGAGACTCACGCGCCAACTTCAGGGGGCTTGTAAGGGCGCGTCCATGCTCCTCCTAAGCTCTGCTTTGTATTTTTGGACTCCTCTCGTCGAGACCTTGCTCCTGATATGCTTAAAACTAGATTTTCGAGTAATTTGATTTCTGGATAGTTTTGAAAAACAATATGTTTTTGTTTTGAAAATGACCGACGAGGCTCTGATACCACTTGTTGGGGAACGGGAATCTCGCCCAAGACCTTGTAGAAATCATACCAAGCAGAAAAACACACCCACATAGAATGAGACACCATATTTAACGTGGTTCGGCCTTAAAGCCTATGTCCACCGGAGAGTAACCGATTATCACTATAACAATGGAGAGATTACAGAAAGATTACAATAGAGGAGGAACTCACACTCTCCACACTCATCCACTCACTCGTCTCCCTTGCTCACACTGAGAGAGACGGTCTTTTCTGCCTCACATCTCTCACTCACTCCTGGTTTGCTCTCTTGGTTCTCTCTCTACCCAATCACTCCTCCTCACCTCAATTTATACACAATTGAGGAAGGATGTGATTGGTCACCACCTACCTCCTTTCCACTCTCTAGTGGGTTGGAGTTGGTGAGCCACCCCTACTCTTTCCAAGTGGGTTCTTTAAGTGGTGCATTATCACCCATTCAACATGGAGTGATATATTCAACAAACCATTAGATGAAGCAACTAAGATAGCTGTCCTACCAAGGAAACTAACAGATTCATCTAAATCATTATCCATTTTCTCTTTTTTGTTGGAACCAAATAAAAATCGAATTTGTACTCGCCTACGACTTTCCTGATCTTGGAAGAAGAAACCCATCATGTGTGGTGTGGTTTTCCATCTACGGGAACGATGGCAATTGTGTACACAGGGACTAGAGATGTATTCGCACATTTAGAGACAGGCTTCATGTCCACAACAAAATAGGCCCTCTGTATCACTGCATAAAATAAGAAAAAATAAAATAAATACACATTAACAAGTTTAAATTGACAAACTCATAGTAAAAAATTAGAATTTGATCCAAGATAAGTTATGCAAAAGTTAGAGACGTGAAAGTATAAAACTTATAACATTCGTACCAAAAAATGGCTCATAAAAAATAGATGGCTTCATGCTATACTAAGACAAATTCTTAATTTGGTTCAAATTATTTATTGTCTTTGTCTTTAGGAGGGTGATCCCACAAAAAACTTGGAACACAAATCATAAAATAACATAATATTTTTCAATATGTTGGTTTTATGTGTGTATTTGTAGATTGAGTTGTTTTTATAATTGATTTCTAGTAGAATAGGAAAACTTTTTCCCACTTGAATTAGGATACGATTGGGTTGTTCTTGGAGAGTTTTGTATCAAGTTGAAATTTTGATATGCTTTTTTAGGCTTTTGGTTGACTCACCTAACTGCGAATGATTTCAATAAGAATCTATCTATGAAATTTATTTATGTGAAAATTGTACCAAGAAAGCCTATATAATATTATGAAAATCAACATTTTGTGGCTTATCTTTCTGATTCTAACTATAATATATTTACATTACAATTTTGATAAGATAGGTTCATGGTTAGCACAATGAGTATGATTACTTTGATTCATTGATTTTTATTTTTTCTTTTAATCTCACTTTATACATAATAATTGTTAAGGAAAATATATAATTCCTCACAAGTAAATCAATCAATGGGAATAAAAACTAATGCGGAAAAATTATATCAAAAGTAACACAAGAATTTTACGTGGTTCCCTCAATGTGAGGTATGTCCACGGGATCAAAATCTGATTCCACTATCAACCAAAAAGTTTCCAAACGATTACAAACGAGACACGAATGGTCTCAAAAACCACCTTTAGGTGAATTCCAAATAATCACAAATAAACAAGAGGAAAGACCTCACCAAATAGATGAACAAAATTATCTTCGAAACAGAGTTGTAGAATATCCAAATCAACTTCACCAAACTAGCCGAATATTCACACGAACAGCAGCCGAAAATCAAGAACTGATTCCACCAAATTTGATTTTCACCTAAGCACTATCTCACCAACAATTGATCAAAAACAAGTGCCGCTACTCCACAAGCCAAAAAAACGGCTGCTTTTATTTGTTTTCTCACCCACAAAAAAATAAACAGTACCAATATATATATATATATATGGTAAACTTGTGAGCTTTTTTTTTTATCAAACCCTAGTTGTAACCAAATTGAATTAGGTCTCTAAAAATTAGATATAATATACTAAAATATATTATACCTAAACCAGACCAAATTAAAATTCTTTAACAAACCAATTGGGTCTCAAACTCCAATAAAGAGATATACCCCAACAATTCTTCCCCTATCGACTTAGGTGGAGACATCAACCATACCCGCCAAAGTTCGACACTTTAAATGTTTGTCCGTTGACAAAGTCTTAGTCAATATATTCAAAATATTATCATCTGTGTAAACCTTTTCGAGTTGTAACAATTTTGAATCTAACACATTACGAATCCAATGGTATCTCACATCAATGTGTTTCGATCTCGAATGAAAAGTAGAATTTTTACTCAAGTGAATAGCACTTTGACTATCTCAATAAAGCAGAAACCTTTCATGCTTCAAACCCAATTCTTGCAAAAATTTCTTCAACCATAACTCCTTTTTGCAAGCTTCCGTAATGGCAATAAATTCAGCTTCGGTAGTTGAAAGAGCAACACATTTTTGTAATTTAGATTGCCATGCCACAGCTCCCTCTGCAAATGTTATCAAATACCCTGAAGTAGATTTCCTAGAATCAACATCACCGGCCATGTCAGAATCCGTGAGCCCATCAAGCATCGGCTTACCATCTCCAAAACATAAACACACCTTCGAAGTCCCTCAAAGATATCTTAGAATCCATTTGACCGCTACCCAATGTTCTTTACCCGGATTAGAGAGAAACCGACTCACCACACCAACGGCGTGAGCAATATCCGGCCTCGTACAAACTATGGCGTACATCAAAGAACCAACTATTGAAGAATAAGGAATTTTTAACATCTCTTCTTTGTCTTTCTCACTTGTAGGACATTGATTCGAACTAAGTTTGAAGTGACCCGCAAGTAGACAACCAACCGACTTTGCTTTATCTATGTTGAACCTCTCAAGAACTTTCTCAATGTAGCTTTCTTGAGACAACCAAATTAGCCCCTCTTTGCGATTATGAACAATTTTCATACCAAGTATTTGCTTTGCCGGTCCCAAATCTTTCATAGCAAAAGATTTACTCAACTCTAACTTCAACTTGTTAATCATGGTAGAATCTTGACCCACAATTAACATGTCATCAACATAAAGCAAAAGAATAATAAATTTACCATTTGGGAATTTTTCACAAACACACAATGGTCCGAAGTAGTTTTAGAAAAACCATTATTCATTATGACAGAATCAAATTTTTTGTACCATTGCTGCGGAGCTTGCTTGAGACCATACAAACTTTTCTTTAGTTTGCAAATAAAATTTTCTTTCCCTTTATTTACAAAACCTTTCGGTTGCTCCATGTAAATTTCTTCTTCAAGGTCACCATGAAGAAATGCAGTCTTCACATCAAGTTGCTCAACTTCAAGGTTCATACTTGCAGCCATGCCAAGTACAACCTGAA
The DNA here is from genome assembly GCA_036172215.1 of Camellia granthamiana. Lineage (NCBI taxonomy): Eukaryota > Viridiplantae > Streptophyta > Magnoliopsida > Ericales > Theaceae > Camellia > Camellia granthamiana. The sequence continues at coordinate 149,150,984 of CM069906.1, forward strand.
TAGAAGACATCTTCACAATCGGCGAGAAAATCTCATCAAAGTCAATACCTTTCTTTTGCCCAAAGCCTTTTACAACAAGACGTGCTTTGTACCTCAGATTCTTGCCATCATTCTTCAATTTGAAAACCCACTTATTTTTCAGAATTTTCCTCCCCTTAGGCAACTTCATTGAATCATAACTGTGATTTTCAAGTAAGGAATTTATCTCCTCTTCCATGGCCTTTTTCCAATCACCTTTCTTTGCATGCTTAATTCCTTCTTTGTAGCTCTCAGGCTCCCCTTGATCAGAAATCAACACAAATTCATTGGGAGGATACTTTCTTGAAGGTTGCCGGTCCCTTGTAGATTTCCTCAACTCAAGTTGTGGTGGCGGTTCTTGAGTTGGATCCTTATCCTCAATTTCTGGCTCAACTTCATTAGAATTAGCATCATCCTCTACATCTTCAATGGGTGGCTGCACATCTCCCCCATTTCCATCATCAACTGAAGATGAAGGAGATGGATCCATGTCAATGAGATCACTACTCTTTGGCTCTGGTTGATCACCTTTGCCCAAGTCTTCAATTGTTTGGTTTTCAAGAAACACAACATCGCAGCGTCGAATAACTTTCTTGTCGACCGGATCCCACAATCTATACCCAAATTCATCACACCCATAGCCAAGAAAAATACATTGCCTTAACTTTCTATCAAGCTTGGACCTCTTATCCTTTGGAATGTGAACAAAAGCTCGGCAACCAAATACTCTCAAGTGCTCATAAGACACATCTTTGCCGGTCCAAACTCTTTCAGGAACATCACTATTCAAAGGATAGGAAGGAGACAAATTGATCACGTCAACCACTGTCTTCATTGCCTCACCCCAAAAGGATCTTGACAATTTAGCTTGTGAAAGTAAACACCTTGTTCTTTCCACAATGGTAAGGTTCATCCTCTCGGCAATGCCATTTTGTTGATGTGTCTTCTTAACTGTCTTTTGGTGCCGAATACCTTGGCTGCGACAATACTCATCAAATGGCCCAATGTATTCACCACCATTGTCTGATCGGATGCACTTCAATTTCTGTCCTATTTCTCTTTTAACCATGGTCTGAAAATGCTTAAATACTTGTAGAATTTGATCTTTAATTTTTAGTAGAAAAACCCAAACTTTCCTTGAATAATCATCAATGAAAGTAACAATATAAAGTGCACCACTATGTGTTCTAACTTTTAAAGGACCACAAACATCCGAATGAATCAACTCCAAAACATTTTCTTTCCTAGAAACAACATTTTTATGAAAAGAAACTCTATGTTGTTTACCCACCAAACATTGAACACAAGTTTTAAGATGTGTACCTTTCAAATCGGGTAGAAGCTCTTTTTTGAACAGAACTTGTAGCCCTTTTTCACTCATATGGCCAAGCCACTTGTGCCACAATTCGGTAGAAGTATCATCTTCAAGTGCATTGACAACACCTTTATAAATTTTTCCTTGCATTGAATAAAGTGTATGAGTCTTCTTGCACTTAGCCACCACCAAAGAACCCTTTGTGAGCTTCTATATTCCATCACCAAATTTGTTATTGAAGCCTTCATCATCTAGCTACTCGGTAGAGATCAAATTGAGGCGAATGTCAAGAACATGCCTCACATCTTTAAGCAACAACTTGCAGCCCAAATTTGTTTCCAAGCAAATATCACCCATGCCAATAATCTTAGACAAACCTTCATTACCCATTCGAACAGAACCATAATCGCCTTTGGTGTAGGTAGTGAAGAAATCAACTCGAGAAGTCACATGAAAAGAAGCACCGGAATCAATCACCCAATTGCTCTTTTGGCCCACAAAATTGATACAATCATCTTCACAAACGACCATGAGATCATTAGTAGTAACTGTCGTTATGTCTTCTTGCTTCTTATCCACACTTTTGTCACACCTTTTCTCCTTGTTCTTAAGCTTTCAACATTCTCGCTTCATGTGCCCTTTTTCATGGCAATAATAGCACTCAATTTCTTTCTTTGAAAAAGAATCATCCCTTGATTTGTCACGGCTTTGATCGTGACCATGAGGAGTCTTACTCCTCTCTTTTGTTTTACTTCGGCCTCTCACAACAAATGCTTCTAAATGAGAGGAACCTGCTGATTTTCTTCTAGTTTCTTCATTCAACGGGTTACTACTGACTTGTCCCATTGTGACAACTCCATCGGACACCAAATTACTAACGGTCACAACCAAAGTTTCCCAACTTTCGGATAAAGAACTAAGTAGCATCAAAGCCTGTAACTTATCATCAAAAACAATTTTCATAGAAGCAAGTTGGTTAACAATACTCTTTATTTCATTCAGATGTTCCAGAATAGGGCTGCCCTCTTTATATTTTAAATTAACCAACTTACGAAACAGAAAAACTTTATTTGTGGCTGATTTCCTATCATAAAGGCCTTCTAATTTTTTCCATAAATCATGTGGTGAAGTTTCAATAGCAACATGATGAAACACACTGTTATCAATCCATTGACGGATAACACCAACGGCTTTTCGATTAAGCCTCTTCTACTCATCATCTTTCATATCATCAGGTTTGCCACTATCACCCTTAATAGGCCCATACAAATCTTTACAAAATAATAGGTCCTCCATTTTAGTTTTCCAAGTTACCCAATTATTTTCATTGAAGCTAGACATGCAACCTACATTCCCCTCCATTGATTTACACAAATAAATAAACCCAAATAAACCGTAAGCTCTGATACTAGTTGTTAGGGAAAATATATGATTCCCCACAAGTAAATCAATCAATGGGAATAAAAATTAATGCGGAAAAATTAAATCAAAAGCAACACAAGAATTTTACGTGGTTCCTTCAATGTGAGGTACGTCTACGGGATCAAAATCCGATTTCACTTCAACCAAAAAGTTTTCAAATGATTACAAATGATACACGAATGGTCTCACAAACCACCTTTAGGTGAATTCCAAATAATCACAAATAAACAAGAGGAAAGGCCTTACCAAATAGATGAACAAAATTATCTTCGAAATAGAGTTATAGAAGATCCAAATAAACTTCACCAAACCAGCCGAATATTCACACAAACAGCAGCCGAAAATCAAGAACTGATTCCACCAAATTTGATTTTCACCTAAGCACTATCTCACCAACAATTGATCAAAAAAAAGTGCTGCTACTCCACAAGCCAAAAAAACGGCTGCTTTTATTTGTTTTCTCACCCACGATAAAACAAACAGTACCAATATATATATATGGTAAACTTGTGAGCTTTTTTTATCAAGCCCTAGTTGTAACCAAATTGAATTAGGTCTCTAAAAATTAGATATAATATATTAAAATATATTATACCTAAACCAAACCAAATTAAAATTCTTTAACAAACCAATTGGGTCTCAAACTCCAATAAGAAGATATACCCCAACAATTTATTAACTACATTTCGTTTCTGATTCTATTAGTGGATTGTTCTTCAAGGGTTTTGTATCAAGTTGAAATTTTTCCAAGTGATGGCCCAGCAAGCAAAAGATTCAACACCATTTGACCATGGCGGAGACCTCAAAGCTAGCTGGCAAGGGTATTTTCAATCTAATGCACCGCAAGCCTAATCTTCTAGTGCCATGGCCACCATACCAAACACCTAACCCCTCTTCCTCAGATCTCTCTCTACTTTCTCTATCTAGATCTGAGCGATTCCAAGATTTGGACCAGTGATTTTGAAGCTTTGTGATGTATCCATGGATATAAGTTTTTAAAAATAGTTTGTCTAGAAAAAAAAAAAAAACTTGTAATTTTATCATAAAAATCAAAAGAATGGATTTTCTTTAGGAGATCAAAATTTTAATTTGGTAAATAAATTTTTTTTGTCGCAAAAAGAAGCCAAATATTTGTCACCAATCAAAACAATAAAGGCACCTAAAATTGGTGGTGATTGGTGACAAAAATCAGTTTGTCTAAAAAAAAATAGATTTTTTGGGTTTGTAGGAACAAAATTTCCTTACAAAAAAATATGTAATAGATATCCAACGACAGTTTATTTTCTTTGAGGTTTGATAAGTTGAAGGGGTGTGGATCTTCAGAACCCTCAAATTTCATCTCTGTGTCTCACTTGTTACCTCTGCTCTTTCTCTCTAACTTCGGCTTGCCCGTTGCAACCCACCGAGTTAAATCTTTGTCTGTGACTGATGATTATTGATTAGGGTTACTTCAGATTTTTCTTTGTTGGATCTTGGGATTTTCTTGATACTTCGAGGGATGCTTTGAAATTATTGATGTTTGGATGTTTATCTATACAATACGGGCATTTCTTCACCTTAGGGTCAATGAAGATATTGAGTTCTATTTTTATTTATTTATTTAAATTTTGGTTCTTGATTATCCGATCGAATTCAATAGAAATAATCTTGGGGCTTTGACTACAGAGCACTTGGATTTTTGATTTTGAAGTTTTGTTGTGGACTTTAGCGCAAGAGTTGGCCACAACACCCACAACTATATAGAGAGAGAACAACCAAAAAGAAAATCAATGCTGATCAAGCTCCTCTCACAACAGTAATGAAAAGGGCCCAGTAAAGAAAAACTCACTGGCAGAAAATAAAAAAGTTAAAACGTAAATACAAAAACTCAACTATTCTTTTTATTATTTTTGTGTACATCTGTCATAAAAATCTAAAAATTACTTAAAGAAACTAACTCCCAAACTGACCCGTAATTTTTTTTTTTTTTTTATAGGATGAAAGAGGAATTGGTGAACTCGTAATAGATGGCAAATAATATAATTATGGACTAATGAAACACAACCACCCAACTTTGCCTCTATTACAAGTACTTTGCTTTGGAATGGGCTTCCTCTCTATTCTGAGCTTTTTGTTTGGTTATGTTGGGTTTACCATCTAGAATTTTTTTAAGGGAGTAGTGTTTATTTTGGGTAAATTACACTGATTCCCCCTGAGGTTTGGTCCAATTACATTTCACTCCTTGATGTTCTGGAAATTACGTTCTTACCCCTGTGGTTAATAGTCTCATTTCACAAACCCCCTACTTATATAAAAGGCAACAACTCTTAGTAAAAAAATAAAGAAAATTACATTGAAAAAAAAAAGTAAAGCAAAGGAAAAAAGAGGGGAAAAAAAAAAACAAAGGAAGTAAAGTAAAGTAAAGCATGAAAAGAGAGAGTGTTTTCATTCTGTCTAAATAATTACAATGACCGGGGGTTAGTGTAATTTTCCAAACGTCAGGGGGTGATATGTATTAAATCCAAATCTCAGGGGGTGTAAGTGTAATTTACTCTTATATTTTTTAGTTTTGTTTTGTGTCCATTCTGTGGCCATTGGTTTTTTCCATAATAATAATAATAATAATAATAATAACAACAACAAATTAATCTGCAAAAAGGATGCCACACACGAATAAAACATCACCTATTCCAAATTTTGTTATATGATTTTGTACGGGAAGCAAATATTCGACGTTGTCTGTACTCCTCGTGTCCAAGCTGCACTTCTTTTCGATTGACTTGAGAACACAAAGGCGATGAGCTGCCCGACGGTGTACTGCCGAAAAACCCCTCTGACAAACAAATTAGCACACTCAGAGCAAGAGAGAGATAAAGAGAGAGAAAAGAGAGAGGAGACAAAGCAGTATGTGAGCTTTGATCAGAAGATGTTCTAGACCTATGAATGGAGGCGCAACACTGTTTATTTAGTTTCTGCGTGCGCCTCTGTGCCCATTTCCCTTTGGACACGTGGACCTACTCTCGTCTCACGTTCCTCCACGTGTCAGTGCAAATATAGCTAAACACCAAATGACGACAACCGCCCAATGGTATTGATGCGTACGAATGGCGGGATCTTCTTCCTGCGATTCCGCCGCGCCGTATAGCTCTCCCAACTGAGCTATACTCGCCGCTTTGGCTCCCCCTCCTACTGAGGCTGTGCTACCCGTCTAGTATCGTCGGTCAGACATGAATGTGGACTCAACCGAGATCCATAGTCACAACCGAGCTTCTACTCGACCGAATCTGGTCTCCCGAGGACAAATTCCATCCAACTTAGCTGAACGCACATCTTTATTGGGCTAGTGGCCCAAAGTCGTCCCAACTTGACCGAATTAAGACCTCGGTCCAATATGTACCCAATGTTCGACTGTGTAGGAGCCCCGACTCCGGCTCAAACTGGCTCAGCCCATTGCTAAATTATAAATATCCCTCTCAATTGCCCGTTAATTACGTCCGCACTAACGTGACTGGGATTACATTCATTTGCTGAGCTTATTTCCTTGCTCAGTCACTATCTGCTCCGTTTAATGCTCGGTCATCTAAGTTCCCAAATCGATCAATTAAATCAACCGTGCTAATCGCTGTGCTCGTCTCCACAACTTGTCTAGCCAGCGATTGGTCTATCCAATCTGTCTTTTCAATACTGATTCTGGTCTCATCACACACGTGTCACTCGTCCATCGGTCTCATACAGCCAACCTAGCCGTCCCACGCCGTCTCCTCAGATTCAAACTTTGGTGCCCCTTCCACTCTCATACATACAACCTTTTCATTTCTTCCTCACTTCTCACTGATCATCTTCTCCGTTTTCTATCGAGCCATTTCTTCCCAAACCAATTTCACCATCTTCGATCTACAGCGCTCGAGTCAAAGGCCCTATCACATTTCTCATTCGTCATCATCGTCGTCGTCGTTGGGGATGCACCTTTCCGATTGCACCATCAATCGAAACTCTGACCAGGTAAATTCTTCATATTCCCCTGTGATATTTTCTTTTTCTTTGTGTTTTTCACGTTCTTGGACTTCAACTCACTCATCCATTCATTAAAGAAGATTAAAGCATCCAAACGTTATCTAAAATTGAAATAGGTTAGGGTTTTGTACTGCTTTGTCATCGAACAGCTTCTGTGCCCCTTATTTCCCACATTGTTCATCATCTCCTGTGATGAACAGGTGAGGCTCCGGGCCTGACCGGGCTAAAAACATCTTTTTGATTTGAAAATAAAGGCCGACCGGGTAGTTTTATTGTTTGTGAACTAAGAGTAGAAAACCGGGCTGCTGGATGCACAAGGCCGTGCAATCGGGCTAATATTTGGCCCGCTTGCATGACCAAGCTAGGTTTTGCTAAACCATTGTCACCAAGCTAAAATCAGGCTCCCTTGTGCGACCGTGTTTCCACTTATACTTGATTTTTAACTGCAGAATCCTAAGGGGCCGAGAACAGCAACACAAAGGGCTCTCAAAGACTAAGCAGCCACCGTACATAGCTTAGTCAACTCAACTTTGCTGAGCTAACTAAGTCGGTCCCTTATGGGGCATTATCGCTTCCTTGTAAACACGCCGAGCGCACTAGCCGTGTTTTACGAGGAGTATGGTGTCTTAGACGAGATACACTTCGAGCTCGGTAAAGAGGACATTACTCCTTGGGGTAGGCTGGATCAATGTCCTTTCACCGTGCTGTCAATTGTCGAGGGAGGTCTCCACTTCCCGGTGCATCCATTAATTTGTGAGTTCCTAAGGCAGATTGGGCTAGCACCGACTAAAGTCTCGATGAACACATACAGAATCATAAACGGGGTCGCCAAGCTGAACCGCCGGCTTGGTTTGAACCTAGGATTGTTCGAGATCTTGTGTCAATATATCCTCGGTCGCACGACCGACGGGTTCAATTATTACTTAAAGATATGGCTGGGCAAACAGCGATTAGTAACTGGTACACCAAACAAGGATATGCATGACAATGACTTATTATGGGTGTCCAGTAACTATGAGACGGCTGATGTGCCCGATTGGTAAATCAGCAAGGACTTCGGTGCTTTTTATAAGCCCAGTTCCCTTATTAATTAACTTTGTAAATATTCATCATACCGAGCTAATTGTTTCCCATTTTGTAGCTATCGACGAGTTATAAGCCAATTATCTCTACCCGAACGAAGAGGCAATCAGAGCCGTGTTAAGATATCAACACTGAGATTGCCACGAGCTTCTTGGTTAAGTACCGTGCTATCGCTACTCGGTTCCCTATAAGAGCAAGGTTATTGACTTCCTCCGAGCTTCTTCTCCTCTACTTGACCTAACTCTACCAGACGTGCGCCTAATTCGATTGATCGAGGAGCAAGAAATGGCAAAGAGGAGCCAAATCAAGAACCTCATCACTGTCACTTCCACCGAGCTACCGAGCAACCCGCCGCTTGCTCTGGCTGTCGGCTAGAGCTCGGGGACTGTGATTGCCCTGGCTTCCACACTGCTCTGAACGCAGAGTCACGCCAGCTGGCAAAAGGGCCTACTCGGCCGATCATTTCATTGAGCTAGAGGCCGAGCTCAATGTCGAACACGAGACGACTGAAGTGGAGCCCGTTCCTGCCTGGCAATCGAAGTTCAAGTCCTAGGGAAATCCCATCCCGGCTAACGCTTCTGTTAAGGGGGATAAGGAACACCTCCTTACTTTCGATCTTACCAAATCCCTGCTTCTGCCAGAAGATATGATGGGGACTGAGCATGTTCTAGGCACCTGGATGGTTAAGTTCGCGGTGAAATCAATGACCAGGGTAAGAACTTTAATATTTTTCCAACTGCATGCTCGGTTTATTTCTTGCTTGGCCTAACTTCTCTCTGATTTCTTATAAACTATTCAAAAGACTCACCTCGTCATGGACCGGGTTGCCAACTTGCCACATAAGGTGAATGAGCTGAATGCTACAGGCAAGGACGTCTCGGCTGAGCTGGGCCGAGCTAAGGCTTCGTTGGAAATTGCCAACGCCAACAACGCAAGGCTCTTGGGGTAGCTCGGTAAGGCCAAGCAAGAGAGAGATGCCTTGCGAGCCAAGCTAGAGGAGGAGAAAAAGGCAAGGCAGAAGGCCGTGGACGAGGCCAACAACATCAACTTCAAAGAGGCTGAAGAGAACTATACCAAACAAGTTGAAGCTACCAAGGACATCTTCTTCAAGTCTGGTTGGAAGGCTACTTGTGAAAAACTTGGCCAAGGATCTGAAACCGAGGTGTTCACTTCTCCTCCCCCCATCGTCCTGCCGATCTATATGGTGCCTTATGCCAATGATGTCTTCAATTTTTTGCAAGAGGAGATCGAGGAAGAAGCCCGGGAAGAGGCCAATGAAGGAGGTGGTCAAAAGGAGACCAGCCAAAAGAAGATCGGCGACCAAAAAAAGGATTGCTGTGGTTGACCTGGAAGTTGCCACAAAGGGATTCGGAGACGAATTCGCCGACCTCTCCTCCTTAGCCTAGTTATGAATTCTCTACCTTTTTGTTTTGAACTTTTGTAACTAGGCTGCTTGCCCCAACTCTTGTACTTGAACTGTTAATGAATGAAAATTTTTACAACTTCTATTGCTGGCCATTACATTGTGTTTTTTCACTACAACCATGCAATATACTAGAACAATGCATACATTTACGTAACTGGGTAAAACACCTCGACCTAAAGTCAAAAGTTAAACAAAACACTAATTCTTGTAGCCAAGCAAAACACCTCGGTTAAAGATTTGGAGTTGAAGAAGTCATCAACTCATTTCACCGGGCAAAGCACCTCAGCTAAACACTTGGAGTTGAACAAATCATCAACTCCTTCAGTCGAGAAAAACCCCTCGGCTAAAAATCTGGAGCTGAACAAGTCATCAACCCATTTAGCCGGGCAAAGCACCTCGGCTAAACACTTGGAGTTGAATAAATTATCAATTCCTTTAGCCAGGCAAAATGCCTCAACTAAAGATTTGGAGTTGAACAAGTCATTAACCATTTAGCCGGGCACAAAACATTAGCTTCTTCAGCCAAGCAAAACACCTTGGTTAAAGATCTAGAGTTGAACAAGTCATCAACTGATTTAGCCGGGCAAAACACCTCAGCTAAACACTTGGAGTTGAACAAATCATCAACTCCTTCAACCGGGAAAAACACCTCGGCTATGAGACAAAAGTTGAACAATTCATCACTTTGGTTTGGAGTTGAATGCCCCTCATGCATTGCAATCTTCCAATACAGCAGATGTTCTAAGTATAGTAATTCATTTTCACTTTTGTCATATGTGAAATGGTATATAGATTTCATAAATTCTTGAGGCAATTGAAAGTATTACATTGGAAAATGGAGGGATATGGCTGCTATCCACAAAAATTACATTGAAAATTTAAACTAAAAATAATACCATTGGCTGCGTTCCATGGCCGAGGTATAGCTTGGTCTTCTAGATCCTCCAGATGATATGCCGCTTTGCACTCCGAGCCAGTTATCTTGTAAGGCCCTTCCCAGTTTGCCCCTAGCTTCTCTTTGCCCGGCACTAGAGTGTGGCCCATGACTTTTGGCAAAACCTAATCCCCAACTTTGAACCGTCTAGGGTGAACTATTTTGTTATACTTCTTAGAGAGTTCTTGCTGGTATGCTGCGACGTGGACCAATGCTCTCTCTCTACGTTCTTCAGCAAGGTCCAATTTAAGGGCGATGGTTTCGGCATTCAAGTCTGGCTCAAAATTTTCACTACAAATGGTAGAAATACCGATCTTTAGTGGGATGACCACCTCCATGCCATATGCCAAAGCGAAAGGCGTCTCCCCGATTGAGCATCTTTGCATAGTTCGGTAGGCCCAGAGGACATTCAGAAGCTTCTCAATCCACTTTCCTTTGGCCCTTTCCAACCTTTTCTTTAACCCATCCAGAATGGTCTTGTTTGATGCGTCCGCTTGACCATTCGATTGAGGGTAGGCCGGTGTGGGGTTGTAGACTCTATCTTCAACTCCTGGTAGAATCCTCTGAACAACCTGCCATCAAATTGGGTGCCATTGTTGGAGATCAAAGCCTTAGGGACTCCAAATCGCTTTATGACATTCTACCAAACAAATTTCTTCACATCTTTTTCTTTGATTGTTGCTAGGGGCTTAGCTTTGACCCATTTGGTGAAGTAGTCTATTGCTGCAATGAAGAATTTACGGTTGCCAAACGCGGTTGGGAGTGGTCCTACAATGTCGAGGCCCCATATTGCGAACGACCAGGGGCTTGTGAGGGGAAGATGTTTTCTGGCCGACTAATGAATTTGGTGAGTGAACTTCTGGCACTTCTCACATTTTCTTACATATTTATGCGCATCTGCCTGCATACATGGCCACCAGTATCCTTGCGAAATAGCGCGATAGGCAAGAGATCTCTCACCGATGTGGCTCCTACACATTACTTCATGGATCTCGAAAAGAAACGCATCAACTCGGCTTGGATGAACGTACTTGAGCTGTGGACCAGTGAAAGACTTCTTATACAAAGCGCCTGATGGAGAGAGCCGAAATTGCTCAGACTTCACCCGAATTTTGTTTGCCTCTTTCTTCTCGGTCAGCAGGATTCTTTTTTTAAGGAAAAGGATGATGGGGTCCATCCAAGAAGGATCGAGCTCGGTGCAGAGAACTTCTATCTACTCTGAGTCTTCTATGTTGGGTCTTGGAAGGAATTCAATCAGGAAAGGGCTGGGGACAAACTTGTCGGCCATAGAAGCTAAACCGGCTAATTCATCTGCTCGGTTGTTATCTTCCCGACCAATTTGTTGAACTCTTATGGCTTGAAATTTCTTGATTTGTTCTCTCACCAGAGTTTGGTATTTGGCCATTCCATCATCTTTGGCTTCGTATTTCCCAGACACTTGGTTTACAACGAGTTGAGAGTCGCTGTAGACAATTAGCCTGAATGCTCGCAGTCAGAGTACACTTTTCAGTCCAGCAAGTAGTGCTTCGTACTCGACCTTATTGTTGGATGTAGGGAAACCAAGTGCGATGGAATGTTCAATGGTCAACCCGTCTGGTGAGATCAAAACTATGCCCACCCTGGCTCCATGCTTGTTTGAAGTACCATTGATAAAAAGTTTCCACATTTCGTCGATAAAAAGCTTCCAACATTCCTCGAGGTCTTGGGACTTTTGAAGGTTCAAGTGTTCTGAGTTGCTCGGCTGCTTGGCTATTTCTATGTTAAGTGCGCCGCCGATAATTGCAACTTGCATGCCTTCATCCCCCATTGGCAAGTGGTGTTGGATCTAACAGGTTGTCCTGTGATTCCCAAATCCATCAGCGTATTGCCAAGTCGAGGTAGGTCTTCAAATGATGGGGTTGTGGTCAAGTGTGCAACTTTCACGTCGCTTTGTTAATAGGATTGGCTTGGACTTGGACCGAGTTAGGAATTGGCTCTGCAGTTTCTGTGGTGCCCACCCCCTTCAGCCCGGTTGCGCCGGTAAGGTCCACCGGGCAAACCAGGTGAATCTCGGGTGAAAATTCTGCAACAAAGTAGGCTAGAGCTTGGGCCTTGATGATGGTTCTTTGTTGAAACTTGACGTCGAACTGCCTCAACTCGACTGCCCACTTCAAGATCTGACCGAAAAAGTCCGCTCGTTCAAACAAGGCTTTTAATGGAAACTCGGTCAGAACCACAATCGTATGTGCATGGAAGTAATGTGCCATCTTCTTGGAGGCCATCATCAACGCCAAGGCCAATTTCTCAAGTGGCAAGTACCTTGATTCTTCTAAGAGCAGGGTTTTGCTTACGTAGAAGATCGGTAAATGTTGTATGCCCTCTACCCTGACAAGAACCACACTGATCGCGTGTTGAGAAACGGCCAGATAAAGATAGAGTTCCTTCCCTTGCTTCAGCGTGACAAGGAGCGAAGTGGAAGATAGGTATGTCTTGAGCTCGGCTAAGGCTCTGTCGCACTCTTTGTCCTATGAAAACTTAGACTTAAGGGCATGGAAGAAAGGGCAACAACGATCTGATGACCGACTAATGAATCTATTAAGTGCAGCTGCCATCTTGGCAAGATATTGCACATCCTTTGCTGAGTTGGGCTACTGCAATTCTTGTGTGGCTTTGATTTGGAAGGGATCCACCTCAATGTCACGGTTGGTGACCAGAAAGACTAAGAATTTCCCCGACCCCACGCCGAAAGCACATTTCGATACATTCAAACGCAACTTGTGTTGTTTGAGAATGGCAAACATCTCCGCCAAGTCGGCTAGGTGGTTGGCCTCACATTTGCTCTTCTCAACCATGTCGTCAATATAGGCCTCAATTGTTTAGCCGAGCAAGGGAGCGAACATCTTCATAACCATCCTCTAAAAGGTCACACCGGCATTCTTCAACCCAAAGGGCATAACTCTATAGCAGAACAACCCCTTCGGCAGTGTGAAAGAAGTGACCTCCTGGTCGGGCTCGTGCATGTCGATTTGATGGTAGCTATGGTATGCATCCAAGAAACTCAGTCGGTTGTGCCCAGTTGTAAGATCCACCAGTTGGTCAATTCTGGGCAAAGGGAAACTGTCTTTGGGGCAAGCTCGGTTGACCGTCTTGTAGTCAACACAAACTCACCATTTTCCATTCTTCTTTGGTACCACGACCGTGTTGGAAGCCCACCGAAGGTAGTGTACCTCCTGGATAGCCCTTGCTTCAAGCAAGTTCTTGACCTCTTCGGCCACTACCTTGGTGTGATGAAGCGTGGATCTCCGGGTTCTTTGAATGACAGGACCGACATCCGGAAAGACGTTGAGCTGGTGGCAAATAAAGTTTGGATCGACACCAGACATGTCGTAAGGTGTCCATGCAAACACTTCGATGTTTGCCACCAAGAACTCAACCATCTCCAACCATTCTTGGGTGGTTAGGCTGGATCCCAACAGAAAAAACTTCTCCAAATCATTCTCATTGACCCGTACCTCCACCAAGTCTTCTACAGCCTTTTCCTCGGCCCTGGTGCTCACGTCATCCAGGACACTTTGATCTTCCGAACCTTCGATCATCTACACGAAGCCTTTGGTAGCTCGGCTTTCATTCACAGCCACAAAGCACTACTTGGCCATGACTTGATCGCCCCAAACTTTTTCAATCGCCCCGGTGGCAGAGGAGAACCTCATGACTTGGTGGTAGGTCAAAGCCATCGCCTGCATGACATGAAGCCATCCTCTGCCTAAGATCAAGTTATACATAGAGGGCACCTTCAACACCTAGAATTTCACTTGCTTGACAACAGTTCCTACCTTAACCACTAGGATTATCTTCCTGACTAGTTATTCTGGTTGCGAGTTGAAGCCAACCAACGGCGATGTTGCCGAGGCCAAATCTTTCTCTTCAAGCTTGAGTTGCTTGAATGCGTCATAATACATGATTTCGACCAAGCTTTCCTGGTCGATCAAAATGCGCCTAACATCAAAGTCCTTCACGCAGAGTGTGACCGCCAGCGCATCATTGTGCAGCATTTGAATGCATTCAAAATCTAGGCTTGAAAAGCTGAGAACATCTTTCACCTCGATTCTGCCCTTCTTGACTACAGGTTGGACTGACAGAACTTCTCTCATTTGTTCTGCCTTCTTGATCATTCATCGGAGCTTGCATACCCACCCTGGCTCGACGATCCCATGGATTACATTGATTACGCCTTGGGGGGTGCTTTTAAGGTGGTCAAACCGTTTGGTTCGATTGGAACATAAGACAAGGCCTTGACACCTCCATCAATGTAACGGTCCAAGTGGCCAGCTGCCATTAACTCCTCCAAATGTTGCTTCAAAGGAAACACAATCTTCTGTGCGGTGCCCGTGCTCATCATGGAAGGTGCAACAATACCGTGGTTTGAAGCCTTTTTGTACATTGCCCAACTTAACAAGCCACCGGACGTTTGCCTCATCATGGATTTCACTAAGTATGCAGTAGATTGGGATTTTAAAAACCATGGTGATGCTTGTTCGGGCGTTCAACTTTCTCTTTACATCTTCCACGACATCACGGGGGTAATCAGCTTGGTCATTGCAATGACCTTTACCTTGGTTGTTGCGGTGGGTATCGCGGTTAGGTTCTCTTTCGCAATTGTTCAGGCGGTTTGCCTCATGTCTGACCGCACAGACCTTTCTAGCCACCCTTTTGTCTGCTATTACCGAATTCACCTTCACAGTAGCCGCAAAACATCATCCTTTACTCTTATGTGCTTGTTGATGCGTTGCATCAACAGTTCTGTGGTTGTTGGTTGATTCATAGTGAGTGAATCATGCAGCCTATGCCTGACTGGGAGACTGCACTTGCATTGGGTGATTGCCAAGTTGGTCGGACAATCAAGAATCACATTGAACATCTCCTAGTATTTGGCGTTGTACGCCTTGAGTGAGTCACCCGGTTCCATCTTGATACCCAGAAGGTGGTCGACTTCCTTAGGCATTTTGGTGTTAGTTTTGAATCGGGTCACAAACGCCTCCGCCAACTGCTGCCACCTCTTGATACTTTTCTGCAGTAGCCACTCGAACCATTTCAGGCCCAACTCATCCAAACGCGATGGGAAAATAAGGCATATAAGTGTGTCGTTTCACCTATAACCGGCCATGACTTGCCGAAAGTGGCTCACGTGTATGTACAGATCAGTTTTCCCATCATAGAGCGTAAACTTGGGCTGGTGAAAGCTCCCAGGGAGTGGTGTGGTTTCTATCTCAAGGGAGAAAGGGGTGGCGCTCAGCCTCACTAAGTCTCTATCCACAGGTACATCTACAACTGGGCGTGGTGGCAGCAGTATGACCTCTTCGCTGGCACAACCTTCGTGGGATAACCTCTACAACGCTGGCACCCTTTGTGCCTCCCGCCATCTTCTAAGACGTCCCTCAGGTCCTCTTAACGGGTAGAGTAAGAGTATCTCAACGTCGTCGATGGACGTGTTGGACGATAGTTGTTGTCTCGTGCACATGACTTCTCTTTCGGCGGGTCAGAATCAGCAACCCCATAGCTTCTGGTGATAGAGAGGGAAGGTGTCCTCCGTTGGTTCTGGCTGCCTGAACGGCGGGGTTAGGTGCACTCACTGTGGTTACTCACTCCAGCAACACCCTTCCCTTTGATTTGTCGCTTTAACGCCTCCATCTCTGCTGCCATCCTCTGGATGATGGTGTCTTGGTCTCTCAGCTTATGCTCCAGGCACTGAATGTGGGACTCTCTTCGTCGCCGGTGCCCACCTGGATTCCGTGAATGGTTAGTGTTCCCTGCGCGCTTGTCTCGCGCATCTCTGGAGAGCCCCCTGGAAGAAGTCTCCAGGCCAGCCATGGTCGGAATGGTTGGTGGGCCGTCTCTTCTCCAAACGGACTCCGGAGTGATGCCATTGATGACGGACAGTTGAATGTCGTCGTTGTTCGCCATGAAATATGATCCGAAAAGCTTGGAAGACAAGGTTTTGTCTGTCAAAGAGTTTTCCACAAACGGTGCCAATTGTACAGGGAGAAAATATTCAACGCTGTCCGTACTCCTCGTGTCCAAGCTGCGCTTCCCTCTGATTGACCTGAGAACACAAAGACGGTGAGCTACCGGCACTGTGCTGCCGGAAAACCCCTCCGACGATCAAGTTAGCACACTTAGAGAGAGATAGAGAGAAGAGATAGAGGGAACAAAGCAGTAGGTGAGCTCTGATCAGAAAATGTTCTAGACTTGTGAATGGAGGCGCAGCATCGTTTATATAGTTTATGTGCGCGCTTCTGTGTCCATTCCCCTTTTGATGCATGGACCTACTCTCCACTGACGTTCCTCCACATGTCAGCGCAAATACAGCTAAACACCAAATGACGAAAATAGCCCAACAATATTGACGCGTATGGATGGCGGGATCTTCTTCCTGCAGTTCCATCGCACCGCATAGCTCTCCCAACCGAGATATACTCGCTGCCTTGGCTCCCCCTCCCACTGGGGCTATCCTTCCCATTTTGTATCGTCAGTCAAACCTGAATATGGACTTAACTGAGCTCCACAGTCACGACCGAGCTTCTACTCGACCGAATTTGGTCTCCTAAGGACAAATTCCATCCAACTCAGTTGAACGCACATCTTCACTGGACTAGTGGCCCAAAGTCATCCCAACTTGATCGGATTAAGACCTCGGTCCAATGTGCACCCAATGTTCGACTGAGTAGGAGCCTTGACTCCGAATCAAACTAGCTCAGCCCATTGCTAGATCATAAATAACCCTCTCAGATTCATTCACAATTGGTTTGATTTTGTAGTAGTTGTATGTGATGGTGTCCAATGTAAAAAGGCTGTGCTGGGTGTGGATAGTTTTTTTTCAATTAAATATGTCCACGATTTGGAATAGTTGAATTGTTTCTTCAGATTCTTTTATTATGCCTTTCATTTTTGGTTTCATATTTGTGGTTCTATATCTAAATTTTGAGAGAAAAAGAAAAGCTTATATGTTGCCAATGTTAGAGATTGTTGTACAATTATTTATGGTATTTTAACTATAAACTAGTTAGAGATATTTTCATTAGTACTTTTTCCTGATTTACATGTTATATAAGCATTTATACGCCTTTTGGATTGAGTCACTAGTTAGTTTTATTCGTATATTGTGGGCTAGTAATTGATTACAATTGAAAAATCTAAAAATTCGGAGATATTAATTTGTAATTATCTATTAATTTTAAACAGTAAATAACAATCCTAATCAAACAATCAAAAACTAATCGACACAATGATTTAACGTGAAAAACCACAATTGGAGTGCCTCCAGTTGTGATAAAAAATCATGAGCCAAAAACTACAAAACAATCTATTAAGAAGACAAAAAATGAATTTTACACAAGTATACTCTCAATTATCTAGCGAATCCATGCCCAAATTGAACTGACCCCAATGTGTCTCTTCTAACACCATCTTCACCTCGGAATTGTCTTGTCCAATCCACAACGCCGATGTCGAATCATAATGATGAGCCACTCCGAAATCCACCAAAGCTTCAGGCCCAAATTTCCTAGAATCCACCGAAAAACAACTCTCTCTTTTGTGAATAAAACAAAACAAAGAAACCCTTTGATATAATCCACTCAATGTATGATATAAACTTCACAGATATCAAAGAAAACAAGCAAAGAATACTCAAGAAGAAGATCTGGAAGCCGTACCCTAGAAACTGAATTAATCGCAGATTTATAGAAAACAGAATCGCGATCTCTGCTCGAGCACAAGAATGGCCACTCGAGCGGTTTGACTAAAACACGTGTTTCAGAACAACGATCTATGCTCGAGCACAAGAAGTGCCGCTCAAGCGAATAAACACAACTCTCAGTACTTTTACAGATAGTTCAAACTTCTAGAACCAAAGATTCTTTGCTCAAGCACACAAATGGCCGCTCGAGTGGTCAAGCAACTTCCATTGCATTTTTACTTTTTGCTTCAGAGGCGCTGCCCCTTGAACCCTCCTGGGCGCTGCCCCTTCGACTCCTCACGAGCTGATCAAGTAGCTCGATCCTCGACATAGTTAGCAAAGTGGCAAACATAATACGATTATGATCACAAACTCCTTTGCATAGGTATAATTCAAGTTGGATTCGCATCTAAAAACTCATAGCCTCACTGAAATAAAAGAATGAATAAATTACAACTGAAAGGAGTTTTGTCAAATGAGATTGCCAATAACAAAACCTAACAACAATGCTATGATTTCTTTGAATTTGTTGACATAAGCAGGTTGAATACATCTTGCATATACGGTCATTATTAGGTTCATGCTTCATAGCTAAAACTTGTTGGGAAATTTCTTTTCAACTTTGAAGCCAACAAGTCATCAAAGAACATTGTTGATTCTTGTAGTTGCTGCATCCATAGGAATGGAGAGGGGAGAGAGAGAGAGAGAGAGAAGAAATTTGGTGAACAATGAAGTTGTACAGAATTAAAGTTTAATGCAATGGTGTTCAATGTATAGGAATTTTTTGTATATGAAACTTTGTAGGGGTGTGTGTTTGTATGTAGAAATTCTTACGCTATGTTTGGTTGGGGGGTTTGGGGCGGAATTTGGAAAGAGAAAAGAAAAATGTGTGTGAAACTAGGTCAAATATAGGTATGTTTTATTCACATTTCACCCACCTTTTTCATTTTCCTTTCCAAATTCCTTCTCAAATTTCCAAACCAAACACAGTATAAATATAGTTTTCAAATAAAAGCCTTGGCTTGTATTGGTTTGATTCTGGGAACAATATTTAGCTACTGTAGCTGTAAGTCTCCAAACTATAAAGGGACACATGTTTAAATGGAACGTAGGCTTGGAGTTGCGAGTCTATGTGAACAGTGTCATTTCTTCTATAGATTTGGCAACTATTTTGTCATTTGTAAAAATAATAATTATAATAATTCGAAAAACCAAAAAAAATTTAGGAGACTTACGTGTAGGGCCTAATAGGTGAACTTATTGTCTAATACGTCCTATAATAATTAAAAACGTTACTAATTTTCAATTTTCAGTGATAGTTTGAAAAATTCATCACAGAAAAATGTCATTAAGTGTAAGTTTTAGCGACAATTTATAAAAATCGTGACAAAAAGTCACTAATTGTCAATTTTTAACGACATATACAAAAAATCATCGCACAAATAATTTTTAGCCACGATTTTATTATGACTTATTTTCAATAGGACTTTATGGGAATTAAATCCAATTATTAGGACCTATTGGTAGTTTACCCAAACTTTTTATGTCATTCGCTTTGTTCTATATGGTTTAGGAATGACACAGCTATGCCTTTATTTATTTTTTTTGAGTAGCAAAAAAGAATCTTTATTGATGAAAAGACATACATTACATATGAAAATACATCAATAAATAAAAGGAAATGCAGAAAGCATCAAAGTACACCCCCCAATCCCAACTAGGTTCGCACCAAGGAGGATACCCAATCATTTGCTAGCACAACCATAGAGTTGGTGAGAAACCAACAAGAAAGAGAGAAAAACAAACACCAAAAGCACCACAACCAACTGTGAACACACCAGCAAAACAACCAGCACCCAGCAGCTGCAGTAGGCTCCACTAAAACAAGGAAAGAAAACTCCCAGACAACTCAAGAACCACCTCGTATGCAGACTCTAACTTGCTGAAGGTTATGAACTAAGGCATTAACAGAGTACTTGATAGAAGGGCAAGAAGATTTAGCCCACAATGCAATCCTAACCTTAATGGATTCACACAAACCATCAAGATCCACCTGAGCATTGTTGAAAATGCAGTCATTTCTCGGTTTGCAAATTGACCATAGCACTGCCAGGGGAATTGCTCTCTACATCATCTTCTCCTGGTTTTTGAGCTTAATACCACTACACCAGTTTAACAGACAACTGACAGACTTAGGCATTACCCACTGTACACCCCACCAGTGTAAAATTCTAGACCAAATCCTCCAAGTAAAGGGGCAAAATAATAACACATGATTGGCACTCTCCACCTCACCTTTATAGAAAATACATCTAAGATCAATACCACCACTAAGAACTCCAATTCTTTGGAGATAGCTAGAAGTCTTAATCCTACCTTTCCAAGCTAACCAACCAAAGACCTGAACTTTGGGTGGAGAGACATTCTTCCAAAGGAAATCTGCTATTTTACTATTGTTTACAAGACTCAACTCACACCCCTTATAAACAAAGGCAACAGAGAAGAGCCCTGATGTATCTGCAACCCATCTCAACCTATTAGTTGTCCCTTCCCTAAGAGCTGGTGCATTGGAAACCATCTCATATAACCTCCTCAAATCCTCACTCTCTCACCAGTACAGGACTCTTCTGAAGGATAGATCACCCTCCTTAAACCCATTCCTCCTACTGAGCACCAAATTCACAGATTCAGCTTTGTCCACTGATAAGGAATACAGTCTAGGAAACTCCTCTTTCAAGCAGACATTGCCAATCTAGTTATCCTCCCGAAATTGAGCTCTCCTCTCATCCCTAATAACTAGACTTATCTTGCTCTTGAAGAAGTCAACCAGTTCAGGTATAGACCAGGTAGCACCTATAATACCTTTCCAGATCTGAGAAGACCTGGAATTTACCACAGGTAATGGCCACCAACCCCTACCAGCCTCACTGTATTTACTACAAATCACCTGCGTTTTTAGTTGACTATTGTTAGAATCTAGTGTAATAATGTTATATGCAATGCATGGTCTGATATTTTACATGAGGATTGTTGATGGGGATCAAGGAAAAGAAGGTTTAAAGACCTGTTGTAGGTGGAAGCCACCTCTATAGGAAGCCAAATAATAATTTAGGAGATTTAGTTTATAATTTTATTTATTTCTCATCTTGTCTCAATCTCCTAATTTGGTTATGGAACATATATATTTGAGATTGTGAAAGGAAGATTTTTACCTTTGATTCACTGAATATTGATTGAAAGAATTTTTAGAAACCTTAGTGGTATTTTGTGAGCAAAAGTTAAAGGTATATTTGGAAGTCAGTTCACAGTAAGACAAGTTATAATTTGTGGACATCGTGATATAAATATTAGTTGAACCTTTAAGATATAGAAGATTAACACCCTAAACCAAATTTGTAATATTTTCAAGAAAATTTATGGAGAGTGATTTTCTGGACTGTGAAAGTGCTTGCTGCTGAGAACTTATGATGCGGCCCCCTATTACACTTGTATTTAGTTGTTTCGTTTGGTAACGTTTACGTTTTTTGTTTATGTTTACAAAAATTTTATAAACTGATTTTTGTTTATTTTTAGAAAAACATAAATTACAAACATGTTTAGTTTGAACAAAATATGTTTGTTCAGGCCTAAAATATTTACATTTATTTTTATTATTTATGAGAATGGGATCACACACATTATAATTGAAAAAAAATTAATTTTAAAAATAATTGAAAAAAAAATTATTTGGAAAAAAAATTATTTGAAAAAAATTAATTAAAAAAATAATTGAAAAAAAAATTAATGGAAAAAAAATTATTTGAAAAAAAAAATTGAAAATAAATTATTTGAAAAAAAAATTAATTGCAAAAAAAATTTGAAACTGAAAACGTAAACTCATTTTTTGAGTTTACATTTTTCCCTCAAATTTATAAAATGAGACAACCATTTATTAACCAAAAAAATTATCAAACAAGTTTTTATGACAGTTTTTTTAAATTCTTATAAATATAAACTGAAAACTGAAAACGGAATGGTTACCAAACAGGCACTCAGTGTTTGGTTTTGGGCAAAGAATATTCTTTTCCATCTATATACAATTAGAATGTGATGCAAATGGTGTATTAATAGAATAATACATTTAGTTACAAAGGCAAACAGAGAACCAGATTAAGCTAGAACTTTGGTCTCAATTCTGGCTGACTGAATTTCATAAACAGTACTTCCAATACTGCTGGATCCAATCTGGAAAGAGTCCTTGATAATAACCCTGCAATCTTTCTTTTTCTTTTTTGTTTTCTTTTAAATTTTTAGGTAAATGTCCCTTTTTGGGTTTTTGATCTAAGGACTATGTAAAATAAAAAAGATCTACCCCTTTCAAACCTAGGGCTGAGCAATGAATCCGTGAAATCCGTAATCCGATCCAGTCCAGTCCAATCCGATAGGTTTGGATTGGTTTTTTGAATCCGTTGTTCGGTTCCGGATTGAAGAATTAAAAATCCGTAGTCCATGGATTGGTTCCGAATTGAACCTCACGGTTTCGAATTGGAACCGATCCGGACCGTATACAAATAGTTTGTATTTTTATTATACATCCTCCCCATAGTATCTTCTCTTGTTCCATATAAAACATAAACTCAAACCTAAACCCGCATAATATCTTCTTTTATTACTTTTGTTTGTTAGTTTTTAATTTTAATTTGTAATGGTCTAAATACTTATGGTGAAACCAATTTTTTTATGGTTGTTTAAATTCTAGAACAGTATGTCGCTATTATAGAAAGACATGTTGCTATTGTGGAACTAATATGGCGCTATGTTTATGTTTTTATGAAATTAAAGTGTTATATATATATATTTGTTTAATTATGTGAATCCGTGGTCATAAACCGATCCAATCCGTATTTAAATGGATTGGTTCGAATTGGTTCCATGATTTAAACGGATTGGATTGGTTCTAATTTTTCAGGAACCGTAAATAATGGATTGGTCCTGATTTTACTCAAATCCGGTCCAATCCGGACCATGCTCACCCCTATTCAAACCCCCATTTAATAGCAAGACATTTTCTAAGGCAACTCCCCTTCTATTTCCAATCCCTGCATAACCCATCAAGGTTCAAAAACATATGAAAGAAAAAATAAATAAATGGGTTTCTGAAAAAAGCTTAGGTGGCTAATCTCTTCCCAAGATCCTAGAAACTAAGAAGTATCAAGGATGGTTTCACTATGGTTGTTTGTACTAACAGAAAATTCCATTCATAAAACAAAAGTAGTCCTGCAGAAGCAAACAACTGATAACCAAGATGCATTTAAAATTACTAAAATCACTACCTGATTAAGGGAACACTCTTCCAGAGACTTCAGAGAATACGGTGGATTTACTAGTTCCTCTGTTGGCATTGATATTGAAGCATTCAAGCTGCAGACAAAGTTATATTTCATAGATGAGGCATCTTTTTTATTACTGTGGCATTGGAAGTTTATGAGACAATTTCTAGGATTCTGAACTAAGGAATTCATGTGGGCAATTCTTTATGATATTAGAATGTGATAAGATGTGATACATTGGGAGGTCGAGCCCAGACCCCAATGTTATTTTTTAACTGGGATTAATTCAAAGGTATTTTTCATGCCCTTCTATATCCACAGAATAATGTTGTTATAATTGATTTTATGCCCTCATTATTTCATACCTGTTATTCCCTTCTGTCATATAGATTAGTTGATTTGAATTTTTTTTTTTTTTTTTTTTATATAGGTTTGGATGCTAGTTCACATGTGATTGGAGAACAAAATTTTTGTTGTGGGAGAACCTTCTTGTCGGTTAGAAACACTATAAACATTTTTAATACTATTTTCTTGTTATAATCACCGAACTCAAAAAAAAAAAAAAAAAAAAAAAAAAAAAAAAAAAAAACTGTCATTTTCTTTTTAATTTTTTTGCTCGGTGTTAATATGAATTTTCTTCTCAATGGAATTGAAATTACAAAAAAAAAAAATAGAGATAAGAGTTTCACATAAAGACGTGTCATGTCTTAGTTTTAACCTCTTTTTTTATTTTGCATTTTTAATTTTTTTTGTTTTTTGTTTTTTTTGTTTTTTGTTTTTGTTTTTGTTTTTGTTTTGTTTTTTTTTTTTAATGTACATGAAATACTTGGCTTGGCTCCTATTGTTTTTTTTTTTTTCCCTTTATTCTTTGTTGCTTTTCCTTGTATGGCTTTCTTCTAGTGTTTTTCTGATAGCTTAGTTGTTGGCTTAGTTTAGTTGGTTTGGTAGCTGTGTAGTAGGGTTTTCGTCGTTCTATTTTATGACTTAATTACCTGGAAAAAAAAGTTATAGAAACATTTCAAGATGGACTAATATAATGTATTACTTGTAAATTAGCCAAAAGAATGCTTTTTCTCTAAATTTAAGCATCAAAAAGGTCGTTGAAAGGCTAAATTATCACACAACTACACATGTGCATGGGAATCAACACAAACCCATTGGAAATATTCAATATAACTTGTAAAAAGTTATGGCACGTGAATGGGATGGACCATTTGTGAATTAGCATAAAAGCACTTTTTTTCCATAATTAATCTTGGAAAAAGTCCATTGGAGGGGTATATTATCAAACAGTCATGAATGCGCATGAGAACTGACAAAACAAACCTGAGGAGGGACCAATGTAACTTATAGAAACTTACGTCACATGCACATGATGCACCATTTGTGAATTAGCCTAGAAAATGTTTTTTTTCCTATACTTAGGCATGAAAAATGGCCAACAAAGAGCAATATTTTCAAATAGTCGCAAATGTGTATTAGAACCAACACAAATACCATAAGAGGGACCAATGTAACTTGTAGAAACTTATGGAACATGCACGGGATGCATCGTTTGTGAATTAGATTAGAAAATTGGTTTTTAAATAATTAGGCTTGGTCATCGGAGGGAAAATCGTCAAACCGCTACGAAAGTTTCCATGATTTGGCTCAAACACCCTAGGAAGGACCAATATTATTTGTATGAACTTACGACACATGCACATGATTCACTATTTGTGTATTAGACACAAAAAAATTGCTTTTTTCCATACTTATGATTAAGAAAAGCCCCTCGGATTGCTAAATTGTTAAACAGTCACAAATTTACCCAGAAACCGATACAAACACCTTGGGAGGGACCAATATAAGTTGTAGAAACTTACGGTATGTGCATGGGATGTATAAATTGTGAATTAGCCTAAAAAATGCTTTTTTTCTCCATACTTAAAGCTTCAAAGAAAGGTCGTCGAAATGCTAAATTATCACACAGCCACGGATTTGTACATGAACACCTTGGGAGGGACCAATATAAGTTGTATGAACTTACGGCACATTAATGTGATGCACCATTTGTAATTATCCTTAAAATTAATTCTTTGTTCCCATAATCTTGAAAAAAAAGTCCATTAGAGGGATAAATTGTATAATTGATTTAATTGTGAATTGATTAGTTACTAATTTTTTAATCTTTTGTATAATTGATTAGTTACTAAGGTTTTTAATTTATTTTTTTGCAGATTGGATTAGGGTGTCATTTTTAACGTGCAACAATAATCTAATTTGCTTGAATGTTTATTTTTGTTTGATAAGGATACACATACTTTGTGGGGTTGCATTAGTTATTGTCAGATATTTTGTGGAATTGCACTAGTTAAAATTGTTGGATGTTTTGTGGAATTGCATTAGTTATAACTGTTGAATATTTTGTGGATATTGTAATATTTTATTGTATGAGGATGAACTTATTGTAATGAATAGATATTTTCATTTTTTTTAATTCGTAACTGTGTTGATTTATAAGCAGATTTGTGTTGATTTATAAGCAAATTTAAGTTAAGTTGTGATGGAATTGTTATATTAAATAGGTTTCAAAATGAACATGGTTATATTTGCTAAACTAAAATTCAAATTTTGATAAAATAGCTATATAATGTGGAAAAAAAAATTATGGAATTAGTGACACAAAATTTTCATCCCTAAAGGTGTATTTTGGCCCTTATTTGGCTTAGGTGGATGATTAATTTTGTCATACATTCTTTATTTCATTGCTAAATTAATTTGTCATGATGAAAAATATTCACATTTGTCACTATTACCCTCAATGTGTAACTAATTTTTTTGCCATTATTTCATTATTTTTAATGATTATTTTGTTTTTCTCTATTGGTAGTTTCTTTGAGAAAAAAATTTCGTCTTCATTTATATTAAACGTGACAAAATTATTTCATCTTTATTTCCTATATTTATGACAAAATAATTGTCCCTAATTTCTTCTTTTAATGACAAAATGTTTCATTGCTAATTACTTACAAGTGTGTTCCCAACAATGAGTATTGGAGACCAAAAAAAAATTCATCACAAATATATAATTTTCAATGACGAATTTATTTATTTTTTTGTCTCCAAGACCTTTTGGCGACAAAATGGCTGACAAAAATCTTTGGTCGTAATTAGTTTAAATGGCAAAATGTGTACATTTTGAGACATTTATTTCATCTTTAAATCACAAATTTCTTGTGCTGCTCTAATCACACTCCTTTGTGAGTTGCCTTGCTTGAGCCTGCCCCCTTTTGCCCTATTCTTCTGGCTAGACCTGTGAATCCTCCCAAAACCACGATGTTGCTAGCTCGATCTCTTCTTTTCCTTTTCTTCCTATTCTCTTTCAAGAAGTTGTTAGCGTCATACTTTTGAAATAATTATATTAATTTTTTTTTAGTTTGGGTGAGGGATTGAATTAAGAAAGGGAAAGAGAAAATGTAGGTGAAATGTAAATAAAATATATTTACATTTTACTTAATTTCACATACCTTTTCTTTTTTATTTTTCAAATCTCTCTCCCAAATCCTCCAACCAAACATAGCGTAACAGTCCCTATAGTTTAGAACTTGTATCACTTTGGTCATTGACCTTTTAATGGTGATACATTTGATCTTGAATTTTGAATCTCGTTCCAAATAAGGACAATCAAATATATCGTTTCCCTATTTGAAGTGCAAAGTCGTCATACAAATTATTTTGTATTTGTTAACTTATATGTTGTTTGAAATATAATGATATTTTTTTAATGAATAATGTTACAATTTTTTTGTTATAAAGTTCTGTTTGGTTTCATTTTAAGAATTTATTTTCGAACAAATTTTTAAAAAACTAAAAATTAAAAATTAAAAAATATCATTTTTATATAATTTTATCTTTTAGGAGGGTAAAAATAATTTTTTTGATATTTATTTTTGTTAAATTAATTTTTATTTTTTCAAAAGTCAAACATGGCGACAACTTTAATGTCATTATTAAATCAATCCATTAAATAAAAAAAATCCAAAACTATAAACATTTCATATATCAAATATATTGATTATACATTAAAAGTCTAATAGCCATCATAACCATTCAAAAATATCTGTTAATAACAAATACAACTATTTATTACATGATAACTATGCAAAAACATCAACAAAAACAACCACTCATTACATGATCATCATCCAAACACATATTAAAAATTAATTTGGGAAAAAAATAAAAATGTAATAGGTTTATCATTTTTATATAATTTTATCTTTGGTGACTAAAAATAATTTTGAAAAATTTAAAAATAATTTTTTGGCATTTATTTTTGTCAACTTAGTTTATATTTTATCAAATTGATGACTTTGCTCTTGAAATGGAGTAACAATATCATCAATTGCCCTGATTTTGAAACGAAATTCAAAATTCAAGATCAAATATGTGAAAGTTCAAAAGTCAAGAACCAAAGTAACACAAGTTCCAAACTACAAGGACCGTTAGTGTAATTTGCTCTTATTGTTTGTTACGTACTTTTAAAATAATTACACTAATCTTTCTTCGACTTGTTACAAAACCTTTGGAACTCAGTATTATTATAATTAGTTACATACTTTTGGAATGATTACATTAATTTTTCTTTTAATATAGTTAAAACGATCGAAATTAATGTCAATAGTAGGTAGATATTGAAATAAATAAAAATAAATATTTATTTTAAAGGAAAAATGATGATAATATTATTTTCTCATTCGCATTATTAACAAATTGCGAATGAAAAAAATAGTGTAAGTGTTATATAAAATAAAACGTTGATAGAGACAATATAATTATATCAAAATGTTAGATTAATTCTATTTTTTTTGAACTTTAGAAAAGGTCAAAACAAAAATGTAAAATATTATTTTCTGTAACTCCGTCCGTCTAACAACACTAAGGGGAAATGATTTAACTCGGAAGTGTAATTTCCTCTTTTTAATAAGCGGAGATGATTGAACTCGAGGTGTTTTGGAGCTCTCATGGCTCACTTGATTATTTAAAAAGAAAATTGCAAATCACTTGTAAGACTAAAAGAAATTGCAGTGATAAAAAAATTTATAGTTTGAATTATTAAAGTTAATTAGTCTTACCATTAATTTGAAATTTATTTTGAAAACATGCACTAAATTGCAGTTTCTCTTGATTTAAATTGTTTATATAGTAGGGCTTATTGAGAAAATTATTTAAAAGGAAAAAAAATTATATTATTTGGACAACAATAATCATATGATTAGATCACATTTGTTAATTATAAAAAATAATTAAAAATATATTGAATGGTAAGTATAATTTTAAAAATGAATTATTCATTGATTTAAAAATAAATATAATCTAATAATGCGTATTACATTCAATTAATCTAATTTTGGATAGGGAAATTTGGGTGTGTTACAAGGACCTGGAGAACCTCCATAGTCGGCAATTGCCTAGGTGTGATTTCTTTATGGGTCCCCTTATTTCTCCTCATTCCAAAAATTTAATTTTGAATTGCCTGGTTTCTTTGTGGTCCCCCTTAGTTTATACTGATTCCAAAAATTTAACTTTGTAATTGCCAAATTTAATTTTGTAATTGCCTGGTTTCTTTGTGGTCCCCCTTAGTTTATCCTGATTCCAAAAATTTAATTTTGTAATTGCCTGGTTTCTTTGTGGTCCCCCTTGGTTTATCCTCATTCCAATTGTGCATCCTTCTTCCAAAAGTTTAATTACGCCTCCCTTTTAAATATCCGAGTAAGGTTCTCAACTTCTCATATATGTACACATGAATCAATCTTTCAGTGCGTGCACTCTCTCTCTCTCACATTCATCTGAAGAAGGCTCTCATCTTTTCCTCTAGCTGAAGACAACTCAGAAGAGTTGAATTTGAGGTATTGTTTTCTCTCTCTGTCTCATCTGAAGAAGGCACTCTAGCTTTGAGTTCTTGATATATTTCGAAGTCTATATACAAGCTTGGCTTTCTAAACCTAATAATGTATAAATGAGATTATTGATTGATGGTTAAACTCGAATCCAAGATTACCATCTTTAGAGCCTCTGTGAAATGCTCATTTTTGCTACCCTTACGTTGCCTCAAAGGATTGTAATGGTGCCATGTCCCACATTTTGTATCGTGAACCATGATTGTCCAGTGGTTTGAATAATGGGGTAGTGGATGTATCTGTTTCCTTGAGCAGCGTTAATTTGGGCTTTCAAGTATCGGTCTCTGGATGTCGAGCTTGGGTTCCGCATCATGTCCTGTACACACATTATCAATTAGACTTTACCAACAAACACAACTATTGCACAACAAACGCATTATGACAACAGGGTTTTGTTACCGTACCAAACAAATGCTGCTATAAAAATATGATCGGTCAACATATTCACTTTCAACTGCCGCCTTCGTTTGCAAGTCCATAAGTATATCGGCGTATGCATCAATAACCTGGTTGGAATACAAGTTGGTGAATCTGTTGCCTCGTAATTACATACATTTAGTAAAGGGAATAAACTAGCCAGCTCAACCAAACTTCAACGTATGTCATTTACAGTGTTGTTGATTGCTGACTGTTGAACCAAAGATTGTATGTCTGTGAATCGTACGTGCACGCCACTCCCTTTGCCACCCCATATTATAGCCCTACACCACACAGAAACCACATAAAACATTTCATAAGTACTAACACAGTTTTAAAAACACACAAACTACAACTCAATATAGGAACACACTCGTCACCCTCAAAACTGTACACGTCCTTCAACCGTTTCTACTCGTTTAGACTAAGCATTTTCCACACTGGGTGTCGACTAGTCATTCTAAAACCAGCCCAAGCCTTTTCTGTGTCCGTACAGTCATCAACATAAACCAACTCCCAATTCGCATCCTCATACCCTTTTTCTAGATTCTTACGCTGTTTGTTACGTCCACCAACACCGGGATACTCGTAATCCGTTAACCTCCACTCTCGTCTTCGTTTATCCTTCACTCGTCTCACCAACGAATTTATGTTTGGCATTATGACGTTAGCAACACTAATCTGCGGACATATCTTGTCCACACCGTCTGCGTTGCCTGCGTTGTCTGCCGTAGTGGACTGTTGGGAGGGTGACGTCATTTTTGACAACACTGCACATATTGAACTAGCAACACCTCTGTCCAGATTTGCTGCATTGTGTTCGATCCCATCATGGTTAAACAGTGGAATGTGTCGCAGCGCTGATGGCTCACCCACATTCATGCATTTTACTTCGTCACCCAGTCTGTTATGCTTGCAGTAGCCATTGCGAGTGTCATAGTTAGTGGCGTGGGAAAATCTGTAATGCAATTATGCTTACCAGGTCAAATGTTTTCATCCGGCAACCGGTACCATTCATTACTGATTGGCTGACTTCGTGCGTCTCACGGTCGTCAATTTGATCTTCCAATTTGATGATTTTTTTTCCATATTATTATTATTATTATTATTATTATTATTTTGCTTTAGATTGATTTATTATTGATTCTAAAATAAAAATGCTTTAGAATTTATTTGTTTTTTGGTGAATTTTTGGGTAAATTTTGCTTCTGTTTTGGAACTATTTGATGGGAAGGATGATAAGAAAGGGAGAGAGAGAGAGAGAGAAAGAGAGGAAACGGTTGGCTTTGGTGACTTGGCAACTTTGGCATTTGCTAAAGATAGCAGCTACCAAAACTTACTATTGAAGGTAGATTTTTATGAACTGTTACCATAATTTGGCAATAATAGCTTCAATGGCTTGCCATGCTCTTATGGATCACGTACCAAAAGCTAATATAATTTGTATAAGAATTTAGTTTTTTACTTATTTTATTTTTTTTTCTCTGTCATGCTTTTCTCTGTGAGAAATTTTAGATACATAGCAAATATCAATAATGTTATAATAATTATATTATTTTTATTATCTTATGTGAATTTTAGATATGTAGCAAATGTCAATAATGTTATAATAATTACATTTACTTATTATATTATTTTTATTATCTTATGTGTTATTACTGTATTAGTAGGAGATAGAACAATAGGATTTGTTAAATTATTATAATTGTAATACATAAAATAATAAATAAAATAAAATAAACAAATGTGATTATTCTAATATTATTGAATAAAAATTTCAACTAAAAACAAAACTTGCGTATAACTCTTATAGTTTGGCATGAAATTCACCCAACATTATAGTTAGTTGATATATTTATTAATATATATGTTCAATGTTAATTAATGTTGCTAATATTATAGGAGTTTTGTTAATGAGTATCCTTATTAGGGCACTTGATAAGAAACTTAACATATTTGTACATAATGCATGGGAGTGCATGCAACATGTAAGCTTGTTTTAGAAAGTATGTTAAAAATCAATTTTTTGACTTTTTTTTTAGCTTTTTTTGAAAAAAAAATACACAAAAAATAGAAAGATGATGTAATTCAAAAAAACCAAAAATTTAAAAAGCACACTTTTAACTTAAATGCCAAAATAGGCTGTAATGTACAATCAGTTTTAATATCATTAGCCAAACCCATATTATAATTCAACAAATAGTGGCATTGTCCACAAAAACACTCACATAGGCTAATATAGTCATTTTCATCTTTGTATTTAATTTTTTTAAAAAAAAGTAAATTATACTAATTTCTCTACAAATTTGATATAATTATATGAAACTTTCTTAATATTTAATCGTATAAATGAAAAAAATAATAATATTATTATCTATTTTATATTAAAATGTTTATTAATGTGTCTACACAGTATCTATCTTCGTTCCAATTAGTTTAACCTTTCTAAAAGTAAAATCAGTATAATTATGTCAAATTTATATAGATTATATATAGGTTAAATTACCAACAGGTCCTAATAATTGAAATTAATTTTCATCAAGTTCTATTGAAAATAAGTCTTAGTAAAATTATCGATAAAAATAATTTTTTACATGTTGCTAAAAATTAACAATTAGTGATTTTTTTTATCACGGTTTTAATAAACTGTCGCTAAAACTTATAATTAGTAATGCTTTTTTTGTAATGAATTTTTCAAACTGTCACTGAAAGTTGAAAATTATTGCCTTTTTTTGTGACAATTTTTTAAGTTGTCGCTAAAATTTATAATTAGTGATATTTTTTGTGATAAAAATTTTAAATTGTCGCTTAAAATTAACAATTAGTGACTTTTTTAATAGTGTTTGGTGAAAAATGTCATTAATTATCATAAAACCTATTGGATAAAAGTCGACTTATTGGATAATAAGTCTACTTATTAGAACCTTTATGTAAATCTGATAAGCTCACTAAGCCATTGAAGAACATGTGTTCCATTGCTCAGCTGAAGCCATCAACTTTGGAGCAGCTCAAGCTAAAATTGAAGACAGATAATCAAGAAGTGCAGCTGCAGTCGTAGTGCTTATGTCAGCAAGAAAATGAGAAAGTTTTCAATAGATATAAGAGAGATAGATATATAACTGAAAGGTAGTTATAAGTGAGAGTAAGGAAGTTAGAGTTTGTTTTTTTTTTTTTTTTTTGATCAGCCAAGAAAAGCCTTTATTGATATAAAACACAAAGCATGCATAAATTACATCAATAAAGCGGGGAAGTGCATTAAACCTTAACGATCCCAACTAGATTGGCACCGCAAAGGAAGTACAAACAAAAGATAGCACTAGCCCAAGATTGGTGAGAAACCAATCAAAACAAAAAAATACCAGAAAAGCAAAACAGATCCCTTCCTACTGAGCAGACTCCATAACCTAACCCAAGAATGCCTCCTCTGAGCTTAAATAGTAGTGTATCTCCAACTTCCAAATTGCAACCCCCATTGAACACAGATCAGTAAACAGAAGCAACTCATACACCAAATGAGCACAGATCAGCAAACAACTGTTGTTGCCAAAACAAAGTTTCCCCTGCGGCAACACACCCAAGAGAAACAACTGGTTTTGCAAACAAAGTAACTGGTCAAAAACATCCACCATTGCAGCAAACCAACTGGTGACCAAAGCAGCACACTAAACCCCAAACCAATCAGCCCTGCATCACCACACCCAAGAGAACCACCTGGTGTTGCCAACCCAAAACAACTGGGCAGAATCAACCTCCAAAGCTGCAAACCAACTGTAGTGGTCCACTGCTTCACCCAACCTGCCCTGCAGATGTTGCTCCAAGTCAGATAAACACACCAACAACAGAACAGGTTTGGGCAACCAGGCATGAGCCAACCACCCTGCATTAACACACCCAAGAGATCCAACTGGTGTTGCCAACCCAAACACCTGGGCAGAATCATCCTCCAAAGCAGCAAACCAACTGGAGTTGTCCACTTCTTCACCCACCCAGCCCTGCAGCTGTTGCTCCCAGTCAGCTTAACACACCAACCCAACTGCAGCATTGACCTGGCTCAGCAGCAGACCAGCACTCAACCCCAAACCATTCAAATCAGTACCAAGAATAGACCAACTCAGCAACTCCAAACATAACAACTCAGAATAGGTTTGGGCAACCAGGCATGAGCCAACCACCCTGCATCAACACACCCAAGAGATCCAACTGGTGTTGCCAACCCAACACCTGGGCAGAATCAACCTCCAAAGCAGCAAACCAACTGGAGGTGTCCACTGCTTCACCCACCCAGCCCTGCAGATGTTGCTCCAAGTCAACTTAACACACCAACCCAACTGCAGCATTGACCTGGCTCAGAGCACCAAAGCACCCCCCAGCAAGCCCTGCAACAACACACCCAAAAAAACCAGATGGTGCTGCCAACCCAAAACAACTGGGCAGAAACAACCTCCAATGCAACAAACCAACTGGAGTTGTTCACTGCTTCATCCACCCAGCCCTGCAGATGTTGCTCCACCTCAGATTAACACACCAACCCACCTGCAGCATTAACCTGGCTCAGATCACCAAAGCACCCTCCAGGCACATCCTAATCTGTCTCAGATTCCATAGAAAATCATTGATTGAAAAATTAAAGTTCTTCAAGTGTGGACTCAACCATAGGCCTATCCTGGTCTTGATCAACTCACACAACTCACTCCTATTTATAGTAGAAGACTTGAAGATGCAGTCATTTCTCAATTTCCAGATTGACCACAACACAGCCAGAGGAATAGCACTCCAAATTTTCCTTTCTAGCTTGGACATCTTCCCTCCATCCCACCATAACAGCAACTGGTCCACAGAGCCTGGCAGAGCCCCTTGCAACCCCCACCAGTTCAGCATATCAGCCCACACACTCCACACAAAGGGACAACAAACTAAGACATGGTTTGCTGATTCAATATCTGTCCTACAAAAGACACAGAGATTAGACCCATTCATATTTAAAACCCCCACTCTTTGTAGGAACTCCAATGTCTTAATTCTCTTCTTCCAAGTTAGAGTTTGTTATAACAAACTCTAACCATCTTGTATAAAGCTGTGTAAACACAAGTTAATTGATTCATTGAGAATTCATTTCAAATTTTGTCAAAATCCCCTTATTTATATATATATATATTAATTTGAAAGATGATTTGTAATTTTAAAAAAAACATTGAATAGTAAATAAATTATGAATATATTTGAGGGGTAAGTAATATTACAACTTCATGATAGATACACCACCAGCTCTGCATAGGAGAAGGATATGTCAGATTTACAGGTAATTAATTAATTTATTTATATTCTAGCATTTTCTTCCTTGTCTTATGGTACCTACCACTTTTATCTTTTGTTAGTAGTACTAAATTACAACCCAACTAAGATCATCATCAGATGGGTCTTTTATAAATCTCTATTTTATTCTTGAACACATATATACATACATACCTACCTTCAATCTATATAATGAATTTTCCTATTGTTTTCTTAACAAGTTGATCGCCTAGCTAGTTGAACCATTGTTACCCATTAGGTCACCAGTATAGATAACAACAACTTCAATCGTCACAATATGATTCACGAACTAGGAAGCCCATGAGCGTCTCTTTTGGTAACAGGTTAAAAATTATTTTTTGATTTTTAATTTATTTTGAATCACATTTGTTACCCATTAGGTCACCAGTATAGATAACAACAACTTCAATCGTCACATATGCTTCACGAACTAGGAAGCCCATGAGCGTCTCTTTTGGTAATAGGTTAAAAATTATTTTTTGATTTTTAATTTATTTTGAATCACATTATCTTTCTATTTTTTTACATGTTTTTTTTTTTAAAAAAAAAAAATCAAAAAATTAGATTTTAACCTACTTTCCAAAACAACCTGATGACGGACTCTTTTTTTATTTATTTGTTATTTTATATATACAATCATGGCAATTCAATGGGCCAATCCGATTAGCTAAAACTTCTGCAACCTTTCTACGAGATTAATAGTTTGAATCTCCTTATACAGTGGTGATTCTAGGAATTTTTTTCGGGTAAACATTCAAAAATTTATTTTTTTATAACTTTTCAAATCACACACAAATAAATAAATAAAATAAAATTTTAATATATATATATATATATATTTTTTTTTTTTTTTTTTGATAACTCAGGTATCCCCAACCCGCTAATTTTAAGGGAAGCCAGGACTAATCCTGAGGGCCCTGAAGTTAACGACCAGGCAAACCTCCAGTGGCCCCAAGGGGTGACTCGAACTCGAGACCTGTGGATTTTATCCTCCAGACTTTACCATTCGGCCACTTGCCTTGGGGTTATAAAATTTTAATATATTGATATCATTGTTTCAAAAAATAAAATGTAGATACAAAAAATTACATAAAATATATTGTTTTCTATCACTAGCATGATTAAAAAAATGAAGAAAACACTTTTAAATCAAATTGAGATAAGCTATAAAATTGTTGATCAATTCCAAAATTACATAATTTTCATATAAAGAGGTGGTGCACAAGGTTTGAAAAGTCCTTTGTTTATTAAAAAACACTCTTACCACTTAGAAAATATAAATATTATAATACTTACTTCTTTATTAGTATTTGTTTTTGTTCTTACTTATTTAAATTGCACACGCATCGTCTGTGCTACCCACTAGTATATAGGGTTGCAAACAAGCCGAGCCAAGCCGAGTTTTAGTTTGTTTGGATTTGTTTATTAAGATTTTAAGGAGTTCGAGCCCAATAGCTCGAGTTCGAGAGCTCAAGCTCAATAAAAATTTAACGAATCGAGCTCGAGCCGAGTTATTTTATAAGCTTGACTTGAGCTTGAATCTGTTTACGAGTCTTAATGAGCCAAAAAAATTATAAATTCACATTTACATATAAGACTAAAATTACAATTAAAATTTTGATTATACAATTATATATATAAATATACCAAAAGAAAACTCAATATTTTATTAAAATAATAATATCTACCACCACTATTATATAAATGTACTATCTATAGTTAGCTATTATTTGTATTTACATTTTTAATGTGCAAGTTCGAGCTGGAGGGGGAAGACTAGCTATGTTATCCTTCACCCTAGCTATGTTATCCTTCAAATCTGTGCAAGATATGCAGAAAGGAAAAACTAGTTTGAAGGAATGGATTTTTGAATGGTGTGATACCATGACAGAGTGGAGGCCAATTTTGCATGTCCAACAAGAAAGATGTATTTGGATTAGTTGCTTCGGTGTTCCATTTAATTTGTGGAACACGAAAATGTTCAGAGACATCGGAGCAACTTGGGGTGAGGTAATTCAAATAGATGATGTCACGTCAAGTGGAGAGTCCTTTCATTGTGGTAGGATAAGAATTCTCACAAGGTGCGTGGATTTTATTAATAAAGTGGTTGTGTTGAGATGTAAGGGCTTTTCGTATCCAGTTAGAGTGTGTGAAAATGTTGATTTAGCATCTTGTTCAGAGATGTTTTTTTACCAATGTAAAGGTTTAGAGCAGAATGGTGCTTCACTTGAATCCAGTGGTAGTGGAAATGTGATTCCAAGAAGAGCAGGGATGTCAGCTTTGGAAGATGTTGAGCATTCAACAATGGCAAAAGTGGTAAGTAATCATGTTGAGCTTAATCACAGTTCCAATTCTGCATGTGCCAAGGAGAATGAGACGGCTAATGAGAGGGGAGTGGAATGGGAATCTGGAGTAAAAGAAACTGACATCAGTATAGGGAATGCAAAAGGTGGTAGTTTGCTTGGGGATGAGTCAAGCGTGCAAGGGGAGCAGCTCTGCAGGGAAGCAAATAATGAGGATAATAATGAAGTAGGTGGAAGCATTCAAAAGATTGGATTTATTAGAAGTCTTAGTGGGTCTGAAGGTGTTAGGCCCAGCATAAATTTGGAAGTGATATTAAAGAAAGCCTAGAATGGTTTGTTAGTTTGTGGGCCATTGAAAAATGACCTCATTCATTCAGCTCAAACTCATTTGTTCAACGAAAATCCAAGTGGGAGCCCATCTTCTTCTAATTTAAGGAAAGTCATGTCTGCAGAGGGAGTTAACAGAAGAAAGAGGAGTTTTATAAGGCAGGACCAAATTGGAAGGAGAAGAAATCATTATCGTATTCCAGCTGGAAGCAGTTTCAAAAAAGGAGCCATCATCAGAGCAGCAGCTGCTGCAGCTTCGTAATCTTTGTCACATAACAGCAGATCGAGTAGGAGAAGGCTGATGAAAAGAGAAGCTAAGATAACAGTACAAATGGGCAAAGATTTGGGGATCAGCTGTAGCAGGAATGAAGAGGAAACAATTCATAAGATTATGCAACTTGAAGAACATGATCTTGAAAGGGTCATCAATAGGGCTGAGACTTACCAAGATTAATGGATAGCTTGCAGGTGATTCAGTGTCATAACAAAGTTTTAATGATTATTATGTCATGGAATATTAGAGGCCTAGGAAGATTGGAAAAAATAAGGAGAATCAAAAACTTGGTAAGAGATATGAAGGTGGACATCTTACTAATTCAGGAGACTAAAAGAAGCTGTTTGGATGAGGGGATGATTAGATCAATTTGGCCCTGGGAAATAATGGATTATATGGCGGTAAATGCTGATGGAAGTGCAGGGGGATTACTTTCGGTATGGAATCCTGAAATTTTCTCACTGAAGGATTACTGTAGCAATAGAAATCTCATCTTTCTTTCAGGTATTTCCAATAATTCTTTTGGTTGTATCATAATTAATATGCATGCCCCTAATGAGGTTGTTAATAGGAGAAAAGTATGGGAATCAACTGTCAAGCTAAAATCCTCATTCAAAAATCCTTGGTGTATGGGGGGAGATTTTAATGAGATTAGGGTGATAGGGAAAAGAAAGGGTTGTTTAAGGAAGGATAGGGGCATGTCTAATTTCAATGAGTTTATTGAGAAGTTGGAGATGCTGGATATTCCTATGCAAGGAAAAAACTTCACTTGGAGCAATGCTCAAGAGGGGGTGAGATGGAGTAGGATTGATAGGTTCTTGTTTGAGCCAGCATGGTTAGAAAAGTTTGACTTCAAATTATGGGGCTTACCTCGGATTGTATCCGACCATTGTCCACCAGTGGTTAGAGAAGATGCTAGGGACTGGGGTCCAAAGCCATTCCGATTCATCAATGCATGGTCTATGCACCCTAATTTCAAGCAAACAGCAGCAACAGTATAGTCAGGGGTTCAAGATTAGGGATGGGCTGGGTACAAATTGAGGAAAAAGTTCACAGCCTTGAAGCATAAACTAAAACTGTGGAATCAGGAGGTTTTTGAGAATGTGGATCATCAACTTAAACAAGTTGAAGAGGATTTACATAGCTTTGATTTAGAGGCAGAAAAAAGGGAATTAGATGAATCTGAACATAAAAGAAGACGTGAAGTCAAGGACTTGGTGTGGAATCTAAGGAAGATAAAGGACTCACTATGGTTTCAGAAATCTAGATTGGATTGGATTCAGATGGGGGAATAAGAACACTAGATTTTTTCACATCCGTGCCAATAGGAAATGTAAAAACCTACTGGACTCTGTACATGTGAATGGGGTCAAAATTGAAGATCCAATTGCAATCAAACATGAAGTATGTAGGTATTTTTCTAAGATATTTTCTGAAACTTGGGTGTCTAGACCTAAACTCTCAAGGGACTTCAAAACTATCAGCAAGATTAAGGTTAAAGAGGTGTTAGAGGCTGAATTTTCTGAGGATGAAATTTGGTTAGCTGTTAAAGAGTGTGGCAGGAACAAAGTGCCGGGACCAGATGGTTTCAATATGGCATGCATCCAAAAGTGTTGGAAATTCATGAAGAAAGATTTTGTCCAATGCCTAAAGGAGTTTCATTTGAATGGTAAACTAGTTAAAGGCGTCAATAATTCCTTCATGGACCTGATTCCTAAAAAAGATAACCCATCTGATTTAACAGATTACAGGTCCATTAGTCTTATCAATTCAACTTATAAGGTGTTGGCAAAAGTGCTTACACGAAGGATCAAGATGGTACTTCCTGAGATCATTGGTGAGGTTCAATCTGCCTTTTTAGAGGGTAGATATATTATGGATGGAGTCTTAATAGTTAATAAGGTGGTGGATGGTTAGAGAAAATCTAAGAAGAAAGGTATAATTCTGAAATTTGACTTTCAAAAAGCCTTCAACTCAGTTAATTGGGAATTTCTTCTGTCTATGATGTCTAATTTTGGATTTGGTGAGAAGTGGTTGAATTGGATTAAAACTTGTATCTCATCATCAAGATTATCTGTATTGGTAAATGGATCACCTATAGAGGAGTTTTCACCTGAGAAGGGGCTTAGGCAAGGGGATCATCTTTCACCATTTCTCTTTTCAATTGTAGCAGAAGGTTTAAACTTGCTGTTGTCAAGGGCAAAGGATAAGGGTCTGATTTAAAGGGGCTTTGGTAGGCAACCAAGAGGTTAGTATTTCTCACATTCAATATGATGATGATACAATAATTCTTTGTGAGACTGGTGAAGAGGAGATTCTCTCAATAAAAGAGGATCTTAAGATGTTTTGAAATATTGTCAGGTTTAAAAATTAATTTCCATAAGAGTGTTGTCTGTGGAATTGGGGTAGAAGATGAGATTGTTCAGTATTATGCCTCATTACTCAACTGTGGTAGGCAAAAACTTCCGTTAAAATATTTGGGGCTCCCATTGGTGAAGATGAAACTATCATCATGGAAAAGACTCTCCATGTTTGGTGACCTCTAGTTTGATGTCCATAGTTTGGTAAGATATTTTATCCTCTGTGCTGGAAAATTCTGATTTGTATTCCTTTTTTGTTAATAATTCAAAAATTGTGATAGGTAATGGAGAGAGGATTCATTTTTGGTAGGATACATGGTTGATGAATGCAAAGTTGAAAGATGTCTTTCCTAGGCTTTTCAATTTATCTGAGACTAAAGATGGGACGTTAAAGCTTTTGGTTCAAACCAGAGAAGCAGCAGGGGAGTGAAATTTCTCATTCAGAAGATCTTTAAGAGCTTGAGAAGAAGAGGAGGTCAGAAGACTTATTGAGGTGTTGAATGGTGCTCCCAATTTAAGGGTCAATATAGATGATCAAATTAGGTAGACTGCTGATTCGTTTGGATCTTTCTCCGTTTCATCTATTAGGAGAAGGTGCGAGTTTAATCATGGTCCATCTATCAGTATTACGAAACTGCTGTAGGGTAATGATGCTCCACCAAAAGTTAAGTTTTTTGGTTGGTTGGCTTAGAAAGGAAGAGTGAAAACAACAACATACCTTCAGAGAATAGGAGTTCTGGATTCTAATGTTAACAATCTTTGTCCATTTTGTAGGATCGAAGTGGAATCTATTAATCACATTCTTCTTCATAGTCATTTGGTATGGAAGCTGTGGTCTGAAATTCTAGATTGGTGGAATTTGTATTGGGTTATACCTGGGTCTATTGGTGGCCTTTTGGAATGGTGGTCTGGTATGAATTTAAATAGATTTGAAAGGAGGATATGGAAGGCTATTCCTTTTACTTTCATCTGGTCCGTGTGGAAGATCAGAAATGAGTGTCTGTTCTAAGGAGTTCATCCAGATTTCAAGGGACTTGGGGAGATTATTAAAATTAGAATTGCTTCATGGTTGAAATATAACACAATTGGGTCGCCGTTTTCTGTCAATGATGTGGTCTTCAATTTGCAGCAATTGAGATTTTGTTCTAGACAGCTGGGAAGTTGCAGAGGTCTGGGCTAATCTGTTTGTTTCTGGGCTAGTCTGGGCTGATTTGTTTGTTGTTTTGGTTTTGTTGGTTTCTCACCAACATCTTGCTTTGAGCTTTCATTGGTTTGGGTGTCCCTCTTGGTGCCAACCTAGTTGGGATTAGGATGGGGTGCCTGGCTATTGTTGCTCATTGTCTTCTCTTTATTGATGTTTGCTGATATGTAATGTATGTTTGTTTTCATCAATGAAGTTTTTTCTTTGCCGATCAAAAAAAAGAAAAAGTTAAGATGTTCAACATGGGTTCGTACAGGACACCATCCGGGACACCATCCGGACCAACTTTGAGACCCAAAAGCAAGAAAGCTATGTGTGGACGTGCCCCGCGTGAGGGCCTCACCCCACAGTTCGGACTCGATTTGTGTCATGGTTCTTAATCTTGAACCAAAGAGTCCAAATCCGGCAAATCGTTTTTGAGAAAACAGATTTTTAGAAAAAGAAGTGCCAAACATGGACTGCTTTGCCAGATAGAGAGTCGCCACCTAAATATTTTTAAATGGGGAAATTTAGGAAACCCTGACTCGGTGCCAAAGGCCACGTGTCCGTCATCACCAAAGTTGCCTCGGCTCAGGAACTTGGATACGATTGGGGAAGGTCAGCTATGAGCACCCCCTCTCGCCCGATCCGAAGATCGGCCTCTACTAACCGTGATATCTTGTTTTGAAAACATTACATGTCCTTATTCCGGTTATTAGCCTAGAATTACTATGTTATGCACACAGCAAACAAGTATAGACCAAATCGCCTAAATTGGAACAAAACATTGCATGTTTGTTTTGAAAATGGTTTGCTACTCGCAAGTAGGCTAAAATGCAGGTTTTGCCACCCTTAAGTGGGCTTTAGAAAAGATGGTTTTGCCACTATTCTAATGGGCTTAAAACTCACAATTTTAATGCATTATTCCAATTTAGGTAATTCAACCTCCATCCACAGGCACTCAAGCAGTTATATCACATAAGCAGCTAGCCTCATGGTAATCATGCTATTATGGCAACACTCACACGCATGCGGTATACTAAAGCATAAAAACTTACAGAGTACTCCGAGCCAAAACAGAAGCTAGTTAGTAATCATATGCATGATCCTAGTTCATGTTAAAATGGCTAATGCAACATATGCAAAATGCAACCATAATAGGCTCGGCTATCCTAAATATGACATGTGAAATGCTGCAACTAACAGGTATTCAACTTGGAATTGAAATACAAGTGCAGTTAGTATGATGTACCGAGCCCAGTGCATGTAAGACAAATATATGGATGCACGCATGCATAGCATAAGGTATGCTAAAAATAAATATGCCCTAGTACTAACCATTGAAAGCAGGTAAGTAAAAAGGAGAAAGAAGTGGGGGTTGGAAGACATACACACACTCACCCACACTTATTACAAATTCGCCCTCGCTCGGAGGGACCAAAAGAATAATACATATTAATTAACCTACAAGCTAATTAAATAATTACAGACCACCTAATTAATTAACAAATCAATTAAGCTAAGGAAAGCAGTAAAAGGCCTCGGGAAGAGGGTCCAATGCATGTGTGTTTGAGTTTGCTCGGAAATCCGTCGCCATGCACAAGTTGCCTCTGTTTACCTTGCTCTGCTCCTCTGAAAATTGCACAAGTCCCAAGGTGCACTCTCTAGACACTGTGGAGCACCACCGGCTAGAAGGAATGGCCACCGGCCATGGGAAATGATCACCGGCCACTGGTTAAGCCATCGGCCACTGATGGATGGCCGGTCGGCACTGGAGATGGCCGGCCGGCCAAATCTTCCTGCAAAAACCTATTTGATAGCAGCAGAGGGCAGACAAGGCATGGCAATGCATTTTCAAAGCAATGTTTGTACCACCACCCTCCTTATCATGTTCATGACTCAAAGGAGGATGGTCCTCGACCCTCGGACCACCAATCGCGCATTTCAATATGTGATGGCCTAAGAAGCCAAGTTGTGCATTTTGATTTCAAATGTAATGCAAACCAAACAAATGAAAGCCCAACCTCTATCATGCTCAATCAAGAGGCAAGGCATGCATGCCAAATGCAACCTAAGCATGTGAGCTAAGCACGCAACATGAGCATGGAGACAAGTATGCAAACATGCAATATGTACTAGGCACACAACCTAAGCTAACAAGCATGCAAGGCATGGAATAAGGCAACAACATTTGAGCAACATGTCAAGCATGGATTTAAACTAATTTGGGCAGCTCTATACTAGGCCCAAAACAGTGGCCAAGTGCCATGGAAATGAAGGCCAAAACACATACAAACATGCATGCACACATGGTCCAACACTTAGGCACAAGGAAACAACTTTTAAGCACACTTAAAAGAAGACAAACATGGGTATATGGCATGCATTATAAGCTCTGAAATCATGTCATAGATGGTGCCAAACCAAGTAAGCAAAACAAGCAAAGCATGCATAGAAGCTTGGAATTAGCCCAAGGACTTAAACCATGATCATATGACACATGAAGCAAATGATCAAAGTGAATCAAAACAGTCCCAAATCATGTCAAAGTAAGCCCCAAACACCACTTAGATGGCATCTAAATGACCTACACATGGAAGCATACACAAATGTCTAAACATGGAGCATGGAACACCAACCTTTTAAAGCATTAAAGGGGCATCAAATGCAAGCATATGAGCATGGAGCAAGGACTGAAATATCATAACTAATGGTGCCAAACCACTGAAATGATGCAAATAGAGCATGGTAGAGGAGCCAACACTTAAGGCATACAAGCTAGATTGCATGGTAGCTATACAAAGCAAGTCATGGATGACCCAAACAACCAAAATCAGACCTAAATCATGCCAAAATATGCATAAAAGCTTCACAAAGCTAAGCCAAAATCATGCTAGAAACAAGGCTCAAAGTACAAAGCATGTTAAGGCAATTTCATGGCATTACAAGACAAGTATGCTAAGCATGCATGGTGTGTCTAAACCAAGTAAAAACAGTGCTATATCATGGCAAAATAAGCACAAATAACACTTAAGGCATGGCCAACATGAACTCAAGAATGGTGCTCACACATGAGGCTAAAATGACACATTTTGAAGACAACAAGGAGAGGGGGTGGTCCTCTCCTTCTTAGGACCTCAAACCACCATCGTCGCC
The DNA here is from genome assembly GCA_036172215.1 of Camellia granthamiana. Classification (NCBI taxonomy): domain Eukaryota; kingdom Viridiplantae; phylum Streptophyta; class Magnoliopsida; order Ericales; family Theaceae; genus Camellia; species Camellia granthamiana. The sequence goes on from CM069906.1 coordinate 149,195,470, forward strand.
ACTGAAATCCCTCAAGATTTTAGTGGTGAGGAGGCCCAAACAAGGTGGTCCTGGAGCTCACCAAAAATAGCACAAAAAGGGGCCAAACAAGGCCTAAGAGGGGGATAACAACCCCAAACACAAAAGTGTCCTTAATGAAGTATCTTAAACACAAAAAAACAGAACTTTTTTATGTTATACACAAAGCTCAAAACAGCAAGCAAGATAGGATAAAATCTTGTGCAAAAACGGGGGATAAAAGAGGGTTAAAGGCTCACCCTTGTAGACCAACGAAACCAGCAGCTTCTTGGACAAAAAACCGGTCCCTTAGCCTCTAAAAATGGCCTCCAAGCTCCTTAGGTTGATGATGGAGGTGTTAGGGTAGGGGTTGGTGTGCAAAGGAGCCAAGAACCAAGCAATTTGGAGCTAAAATGGAGGAGATATGGAGAGATATATGTATGGAGCCTTAGACTAATTCTTGGAACCCTTGCAGAAGAGAATTTCTTCTTTTATAGAGAAGATGGAGGCTTGAAGCTTCTAAGAGAAGCTAAGCAAAAAGGGTCAACGGGGTTAAGCTTCTCTTAGAAGCTTGGAGCAAAAGGGCCAAGAAGGCCAAGCTTTTTGGAGAAGCTAGACAAAAGAGCCAAGCTTCTTGGAGAAGCTAGGCAAAAGGTTCAAAAGGTGCAAGCTTCTCTTGGAAGCTTAGAAGGGTTCAAGCTTCTTGGAGAAGCTTGGAGCAAAGGGTTCAAAAGGTTCAAGCTTCCTCAAGAAGCTAAACCAAGGGTTCAAAAGGTTCAAACTTCTTGAAGAAGCTAAACCAAGGGTTCAAAAGCTTCAAGCTTCTTCAAGAAGCTAAAACTGAGGTTGAAAAGGGTCAAGCTTCCTCAAGAAGCTAAAACAGGGGTTCAAAAGGGTCAAGCCTCCCCAAGAAGAGGTCTCGGCCAGAAAAAGAGTCAATCGGCCAAGTAAATGGTCGGCCGACCAAACAAAGTGCCGACCGGCCATCACCAATGGCTGGTGGCAAGAAGAGAGGGCCGGTGGCCTCAAGCCATGGCCGGTGATGTGTGGGGATGTCTCACAAGCCATTCCCTGCCCCTCAAACGCAAAACACAAGTGTTTGGTGCAAAACCAAACACAAAACAGTCGAGTTGGGAGATCCTGAGGCAAGGCGCGTAGTAGAGACCTCCGGGAACTCGAGACGAACACAAACATGGATGATCACCGGGTGTTCAAATGGTGACGTCCAAGTCTTGAGGACGGTCAAAAATGGGGTGTCTACACTATGACTTCGAGGAACAGATCCTGAAGGCTATTTCTCAACTCCAAGACCAAGTCCAAGAGTTGAAGGAAGGCTTGGAGGAGACACGGGCGGATTGGGCTATGTGTAAACGAGATGTGGCCAGTGATGATATTGCCACTAATATGGGATTCAGTCCAAGGCTTGAAACACCAAAACCTAAAGAATTTGATGACAAGAGGGATGCCAAAGAGTTGGACGACTACATTTGGCACTTAGAGAGGTACTTTGAAGCCTTACACTTAAATGATGAAATGGCTAAGGTATGCACGGCTTCTCTCTACCTCACTAAGCTTGCTGGGATTTGGTGGCATCATAAGCATGCTGAAATTGAAAATGGCACTTGCATTATCTCTTCAAGGGAGGAATTCAAGAATGAACTAATGAGGCAATTTTACCCTGAAAAATGTGGCACATGAAGCTCGATTGAAAATGAGGGAGTTGAAGCACACCTGCTCTATCCCAGACTATGCCCAAGAATTCTCCGGCTTAATGCTTCAAATTCCTAATATGAATGATGATGACTTGTTTTTCAACTTCATAGATGGTCTTAAGTAGTTGGCACAGTTGGAGCTACAACGAAAGGGTGTCAAAGACATTTCCATTGCACTCACCGTGGCCAAGACATTGGTGGAATATACAAAGCCAGAATCTTCCAATTCAAAGTCCACCAAGGATGGTCAAGGCAAAGATGGGAGAGCAAAGTGGGCCAAAGAGTCTAAGGATTCTAAGGCTCTAAGGAACAAAAAAGGTGGAGGCAAGCCACCATCGAGCAAAGATGGGAAGAAAGATGTCAAGAAAGACATCAAGCCCAAGGACAACTACTTCATTTGTGACGGCCCACATTGGGTGCGGGATTGTCCTAAGAGAAAGAGCCTTAGTGCAATGCTTGAAAAACAAGAAATGGAAGAGCAAGCACACATGGGGTGTCTACAACTACTCAATGCACTCAAGGCAAATCTAGTCCCAACAAACAACAAAGATCGATCCTTGATGTATGTGAATGCCAACATCAATGGAAAGGCTACTCAAGTAATGGTGGATACGGGATCATCACACAACTTCATCAACGATGAGGAAGCCAAACGATTGGAGTTGAAGGTTGACAAGGGTCAAGGCTAGCTCAAGACTATGAATGCCGTAGCCAAACCACTTAATGGCATGGCTTGAGGGGTAGAGCTACACTTGGGGAGTTGGCAAGGGAAGGTGGACTTCTCCATAGCACCGCTTAACGACTTCAACATTATGCTTGGCATGCCACTACCGCGCTATAACACTATGTGCATTCTCGAGGGTGGTCCATGCATGGTCTTTACAGTTGCCAAGGCAAGTTCGAACAAGATGGTCATTTATTTGATCATTTATTTGGTAAATACCATATTTTATTTGCATACATTCTTGCATGCAATTGTAGGCTTGAATCTTCATATTTGTTGCTTTGTCATATTTATGTTTGCATATCTTCTCATTTGCAGGTTCAGGATTTTTTTCCTTTCTCAATTGGATTTTCATCAGATGAAAGTCCAATCTTTACTCCGTCAAATGGTGAGCTGTTTGCAAAAAGACATCTATTTCCAAGTGTTAAGATATTTATGTGGGGACATATTTTTTGAATAACAACACGTGGCCAAGGTGGCACCGAAGTGCCAGCCGAGGTGCCACGTGTCTTGGTCATGACGCCGAGATGATCTCGGATAGGCTGAGGTTATCTGCGGAGATACCGAAATCCGAGATGAATGGATAAGGGACAAGAGTCCTAGAATGGGAGAGGACTTCAATCTGGATAAAGATAAAGCTCTTATGGAGTTTATCCCTATCTATTCGAGAGTCCAGGATAAGTATTGAGCCAGAGTCCATTGAAGCTAGGCTTCTACAAGGATCAAGTCAATGCTGGCTATAAAAGTAAGGCACCCTCGTGAGTCTAAGGTACGCTTTTTGTATTCTGGCTAGTGAGTTAAGCACTAATTATTATCTTTGAGAGATAACTGAGTATTGACTTGATCGTTGAAGTGCCCCCGGGTGGATGAACCACTGCTAGAGTCTTTTCTTTCTGTGACAAGTCGTTTGGGCGCAATCTATTCTGCCAGTATTCTCCAGCTGAGTACTTGTTTGGCAATGTGGTCAGAAAACAACACACACAATTTGGCGCTGTCTGTGGGAAAGAAAGGAGAATAGATGGCCAACGACGGACAAAAAGAAAATGTTGGGGACGATATCCCTACTGGGAGTGGTAAGCACTTTGATCCCAACGTAGAGGAGGATAATTGCAATGAAGAAACTCGGGATCAGAATCCCGGAGAGAAGGACGTCAGCCAGGAGGGAGACGGACCAAAGAAGGCAGACCGAGAGGGTATTACAACGAGAACGACCTCCAGGTATGGAAAGATAGATGCCTGCGGAGGGACGGAGAGATGAAGGGAATAACGAATAAATTGGCGGACCTACAATCGGTCATCGATTTCATGATGTAGAATAATGTCATGCAGCCACCGTTTCCGTTACAAGACAAGCCGATTCCAGTGGCCAGGAACAATGCCCAGAAAGGGGGGCAGAAAACAGTCCCCCAGCACACCAGGACCAAGGAACACTCTCACCGACCTTCAAGGGAGGTCGGGCGAGGAGAGTCAATGAAGGGAGATTCTCGGAAGACACATCGTACCAAAGAAGCTGACCCCAAAGAATATTGGCATATTCAAGGGAAGGAACTATGTTTCGACACAACTAATGGAGAAAGATCTAAGAGGACTCATAACGATACTGGGAGTAGCGCACCAACAAGGCTGAAATCCATTGATAGCTGAGCTCTTAGACGGACCAAGGAGGATCTAAGGGATTACCTCCAGAGGAAGCGACAAGATGCCATCCTCTCGAGATGCCGGCTCCACGAGTGGTACTGCATACCCCTGTAAATTATGCCCACAGACCAACCCAGGAGATGCGATAGGGATCTACTTTGCATGATTTGCCGCTCACAAACTAATGTGCTTGTAAGGTGCTTGGTGTAGAACTCACATCCCCAATGAGTCTGTACATGACATGAAATAGGGCTGAGCAAGGAATCCGTAAAATTCATAATCTGATCCAGTCCACTCCAATCCAATAGGTTTGGATTGGTTTTTTGAATCCGTGGTCCGGTTCCGGATTGAAGAATTAAAAATCCGTAGTCCACGGATTGGCTTCGGATTGAACCCCACGGTTCCGAATTGGAACCGATCCGGACCGTATACAAATAGTCTATATTTTTATTATACATCCTCCCCCATAATATCTTCCCTTATTCCATATAAAATCTAAACTCAAACCTAAACCCGCATAATATCTTCTTTTATTACTTTTGTTTGTTAGTTTTTAATTTTAATTTGTAATGGTCTAAATATTTATGGTGAAACCAATTTTCTTATGGTTGTTTAAATTCTAGAATAGTATGTCGCTATTATAAAAAGACATGTTGCTATTGTGGAACTAATATAGTGTTATGTTTATGTTTTTATGAAATTAAAGTGTTATATATATATATATATTTGTAATTTAATTATGTGAATCCGTGGTCCTAAACCGATCCAATCCATGTTTAAATGGATTGGTTCGGATTGGTTCCATGATTTAAATGGATTGGATTGGTTCCAATTTTTTAGGAACCGTAAATAATAGATTGGTCTTAGTTTTACCCGAATCTGGTCCAATTCGGACCATGCTCACCCTAATGAAATGTCACAAACTGACAAATCTTGTTGTTATCCCTCACTAGAAAGCCTGGGGAGATTGTGGAGACTGCTGGAAGCTTCTAGAACTCCCTAGAGTTTTGTAAAGAATTGTACATAGTTGTAGATATTTGTACATCCTTCTAGATGTGTACATTCTAGAATGATTCAAGAATAGTCTATAAGAAAGAGTTGGAGGAAGTGTCTAGAACACTCTCTATCATTGTAGTTCTAGAAGATTCTTTGCAGCCTATAAAAATGAGAAGGGCCTCATTTGCCCAAACCATCCAAAGCAATCCAAAACAATACAAAGCAAGCATTCTCCAAGAGCTTCTATCTCTAGAATAGTTTCTCTCTCTAGAAATCTTCAAGTAGGTGTGAATCTCTCCTAGCTCTCTTCCAAGAAGGCTTACTCAGGTGCAAACCAGGCGGGTATCAAGCATCTAAGGCCGCACAGTTGGCTTGGAAAATCCAAGGCCGTGACAATTGGTATTAGAGCTAAGGTTGTAAAAGCGTTGTAACCCATGGAAAAGGAGCACGATGTCAAAAGTAATCCGCACCGAGAAGAACCACGGAAGGAAGAAGACTGCTAATTTGGGCAAGAAGGCCAAAGACAAGTCACGTGACATTGTGAGTGCGATGGAGACCCGAAAGAAATAAGAAAAATAATTAATTTAGATATTTTAATAGATTGTCACATTATTAGATTGAAAAAGTAGATTTAATTTTTGGGCTAGAGTAGCATTACAGTTTTGATAAATATACCATTTCACTTTTGATATATATATATATATACATATATAATTTGCTGCAGACAGTAGACCATGGAAGAACCTGGTAGGGGGAGGCAGTGTCGGAGGCGGTTAATACAACTAGCTGAATTGCAGAGGCCTACACAAAGCGAAGGGACCAAAATAATGGTGTTTTATAAACAAACAAAAAAAAGGTGGTACAAACTGAAGGAGATTAATTTGAACAAATTTCAGAACTTTTTGCAACTTGAAATACACTTGCTTGAAATGGTAGGAGGACAAGTGGTAACCATTGGAGGGGTCGCGACTGTTCCAGTCATAACGCACTCAAAATACGACGATGATGCAACCGAACACTGATAGGAGTCTGAACCTTGGGAAGTGTTTCTTTAGAGGTCAAACGCATCAACCTCTAAATTGAATTTTAGGATGACACTGCAACTGTCGTAATTGTTTTCAACATTTTTTGTTGTTTTCTGGTGTCTATTCGGTTACTCTGCTGGTGTCTACTAGGTTACTTTGATGGGTGTGGATAGTTTTTTTTCAGTTAAATGTGTCCACGATTTGGAATAGTTGAATATTTTCTTCAGATTCTTTTATTATGCCTTTCATTTTTGGTTTCATATTTGTCATTTTATATCTAAATTTTAAGAGAAAAGGCCAAGCTTTTATGTTGCCAATGTCAGAGATTGTCGTTCAACTATTTATGGTATTTTTATTGGATAATCTTCACTGTATTTAAATAAATAAATTATGTTTGTGTACTAAACAACAAATGGAACACAAAAGATAAATAAGAAGAAGAGAGAATATTTGATTACAAAAATCAAACTCAAAAAAAAATTAAATAAATAAAAATAGATTTTATTTTGTTACAAAAACAAAAACAAAATCTGATATAAAAAAAACAGAAAATAAATAAACAACTTACTTGATTAAATTCTTGAACAAAATTCTGATCAAGTCCAGTGTTTGACACTATGTCCTTAAGACAGATTTGTCCTCTTCACGGTGCTTTCAGAATATGGATGTCTATCACCCAGAATAAAATGATCAATCAACAAAAAATAGCAGCACTACAAATTTTTCGTACAACGAACACACTTTGTGTTTACACTCTTTCTCACAAGAAACTAATGCAGCAATATGTAGAGAATAGTTGTAGAATTATTTGGAGAAAAATTGTATATGAAAAACATCAAACGAAAGCTGCCTATTTATAGATGGATTGGTGGCTTTTCATTTTGAACTCAACAGGTGCAATACATGTTCGGACAGATCAACAGATAAAACTATTTTGGGTTTGAATTTGGACAGATTCGGATCTGTTGGCCAGTGAACCTGTACAAAACAAATTCTGAAAAGGTGCAACAATTTTGAATTTAAAAATTGAAATTTAAATTGGACAGATTTTATTTTGCTAAAAAATAAAATTAAATTCAAATATTTTTGGCCCAAAAAGATTAGTATTGGGCTGGACAAGCCCAACCCAACCTCACACCATGCACCCGCACCCAAGCCCAGGCCCAGCCCAGCACACCTGCCCGCCCGGACGGATGGCGCAAACGCGTGTAGTGATTTTTGGATCCAATGAGTCTAACCCATTTTACCCATAACCTCCCTCTCTACAAAACTTGGGTGCCCCTTGGGGCCTACCCCAAGATCCAATCCCATGCCTCATAAACCCACTCGAAACTTCCCACCAAATCAATATAGGACAAACCATTATACAAACCTTAAGGAATTTTCACCAAAACTCCATTTCCATGGAGCACACTTTGACTTCAATTTCCCATTCACCCGATAATGGTTTTGAGCAACCAAATATACCACGTGAATCATAACGCAGCATAGAATGCGTTACCACTTAGACCCGCTAACTTTGGCGCACGGGTCTCACCTAAATAATAGATCAAAGTTAGGAAAAAATTCAGTTTTCCAAATTTTTTCCAAACCATTTCTAACAATCCCCCACATGAATGGAATTTGATGACAACGGAAATGCAACAAAATGTAGAATTTGTCGAAAGAGTATAACTCGAAAATATCTTGCATCAGGATAGGTAGCTTTCGGCCTTGAACTTTCCCTAGTGATAACCTATCGGACTTACTAGCTAACCAATGGACACGATGCCTTGAATTGTTCAGCCGTTTGTGTAAGCCAGGATAATATATTTCACATAAAATATCTTCTAACACATTGTGGTTCTCACTGTTGTGTTCATTTTGACCTTGAACGTTCTTGGTTTTCATGAGTGCTTCTAGAGAATTTAGCCTCTTCGTTCTCATAGAACCAGTCCCAGTTCGACACTCATATAGGTGATTCTTATTGTGAGTATCTCCTTATAATCGTCTTGATTTTTATGCCTAAATCAAGATATAAGTAATCATTAAAAGCTAAGCTTATCCTTAGACCCCTGCATACAACACATGTTGTAGACATCACTCTCACCATAGGAAAGGGTAGGAAATTTTAATTCCTTGGTGATTTCTGACAAGCCACACATAACTTAGTTGTCCCTTTAAACTTAGTTTTTGGGATCTCCAGTCATATAAGTAGGGTTACCATTACGATGACTCTTATGTAATAGGCTTTAATCCCATCCCCTTCGATGAACTATACACTTGCTCTTTATGTCACGACCCAAACCCGGCCCTATGGGTTTAGCACCGTAACTGGCCAGTAATCCGAGATTACCGAAGGCCTGTAGAACAGTAATACAGTAAAACAGAGTACAGGGCCTGGCGGAAGCCAATACAGTAAATAACTAGTGTCCATTGAGCTGTGAAAATCTGTATGCCAAAAACATTTTTCATGCATTCATTCAGTTCAAACAGTACAGTCTATATACAATCATTTACAACATTCAGGACAGGGACTTAATCCCTTGAGAACAGTACGGTAAAACAGTAAACAGTTTATACAGTAATACAAAACAGTCGGGAGACAAGTGGGGAACACAAAAACACCCCAAGCCCTAGCATGGCGTCTCGGAACCTCGCAGTGAGGCACATAGGCTGGCTTGACAAAACTGGGGGACTAACCCACGCTCCTAGCTCCGGTCTGGCTGCTGAGAACCTACATATATGTATAAACAGTGAGCTAAAGCCCAGTGAATAACAATAAGTGTAAAGAGGTTATGAATGAATGTCCTTACAGTAATGAAAACAATTCATTAAGCAGTATTTCAGTCTTTCAGTAATTCAGTCAATCAGTCATATGTGGTACATCCAATAGCCTATAAACAGTAGGTCCAGAAGGACCGGGTCTTAACAGACCCAACAGTAGTGATGGCCATCAGTCAGTAAACAGTATGGTTCCACAAGGGAACCGACAGAGCTCTGTAACAGTAACAGTCAATGCTAAGGATGCCACAATACAGTTCACAATACCGGACATACATTCATTCAATAAACAATATCAGTTCAATAAACAATTCAGTTCAGTATTCAAAAGATAACCATTTTGAACATATCTTTACACAATCTGTTACTCACAGAGATTGGGCTAATAGCAGCTAGAGCGCGTCCCCGAAAGCCAACCCTAAACAGTCAATAAATAGAACACACACTAAGTTTCACAATCGGAAAGGATGATAATTAAATCCCTAAATTTCCTCGGTGTGGTTCTATGTCCAAATCCTCATTAAGATGCCTTAAACTAGGCCTAAGAATGCCTAGGATGAGATGAGGATGCAAAAATACACTTGGAAGGCATTTTTCAAAAGTTGCTGAAAATAGGAGCCTCGCTCGAGCGAGCCTTCCTTCGCTCGAGCGAGCTTCCAAAATCAAAGGCTTAGCTCGAGCGAGAAATCCTTCGCTCGAGCGACCTGCATGAACAGTAAAAGTACTGGTTGCTGGATTTTTACGCGCGATACCACGCTCGATGCTCGCTCGAGCGGAGCCCTGAATAAAGGTTCTCGCTCGATCGAGGAATCCTTCGCTCGAGCGAGGAAGCAAAATCTGGGATTTCCAGATTTGTCTTCCAAGTTCGAACCAAGCATTCTACCATCCAAAACTCAACCTCTTGGGCCTAAATTCTGGGAAAACATTTCAAACTCATAGTACAACAAGTTTTAAAGCTCAATTTATGAATTCAAGCCCCAAAGGTTGGTCAATTAAATCCAACATTCAAACCCATTTCATGAACAATCTTTAAACATGCAATGCATGAACTTCAAACCAAAATCAATGTTCAAATCTTGCTCCATTGAGCTCCAATCTTTGAAAACAACTTGAAAACAAGGACTATGGTAAAAACATGTACATGCATGCACAATCTATCATGAATTCAACTCCAAACTTACTAAACTCAACATGCATGCAACAATCAAGCTTCAATTCAACATTCTTACACTAAAACATGGCTTGATTCTACAATGGAGCCTAGAACATGCAAGATGAATCTCAAGACAACAAGAAGAAGATGAATTCACTTACCTAGAGTTTCAATTACAAGTCTTGCTAGCTCAATTTGCCAATCTATGTTACAAATCTTCAAGATTCAAGCTAAATTCCCAAAGTTGAGTTCAAATCTCTTCCTCTCTCTCTAATCTCATGTTTGGGTCGGTTGGAATGCAAGAAGAATGGCTGATCAATGTTTCAATTCAAGTGTATAAGGCTCTAGTATAATATAAACAATGGTCCACTATAGGTGGCAATTCCGTAATTAAGCCCAACTCTTCAATTAATCGATATTTAATCCAATTTAATCATTCCTAATCAATTTTCAGATAAATATACCATTAAATCACAAATATTCTCCTGATTACAAAACACTAAACGATTCCTAAATCGGCCGCCGATAAGGCCTCCAATTAGCAATTCAAACATAAGAATTCAAACAGATATTCAATCAATCAAACAGATGCATTATGCAATTCAATATATAAACTCATTCAATTTCAGTTTCAGTTTCATTCAGTCTGTTCAGTAGTTCCTCCAATTCACTTATCAGTCATTATCAGTTCAGTTCAGCATTAATCAGTATATAATTCAGTGGTTAATCAGTAATCAATACGAGGGTTGTTACACTTTAGTCAAACCTTTTGTTAACGGATCCGCAATATTCTCTTTAGATTTTATATAATCTATTGAGATTATTCTATTTGAGAGCAATTGCCTTACAGTATTATGTCGACGACGAATATGTCGTGACTTACCATTATACATATGATTCTGTGCCCCGCTTATTGTAAATTGACTATCACAGTTAATACAAATAGTTGGCATAGGTTTTGACCACATTGGAATGTCTTCTAAGAAGTAACGAAGCCATTCTGCTTCTTCTCCTGCTTTGTCTAAAGCAATGAACTCGGATTCCATTGTGGATCGTGCAATGCATGTTTGTTTCGTGGATTTTGAATCTTTAGTATCTGATATCCAATTGGCATCACAATAACCTTCAAGTACTGCTGGATATTGAGTAAAGTTCAAACCATGATCACGGATAAATCTTAGATATCTAAGAACCCGAATGATCGCTTTCCAATGGTCTTCTCCAGGATTACTAGTGTACCTACTCAATTTACTGACAGCATAAGCTATGTCAAGACGAATACAATTCATTAGGTACATTAGGCTTCCAATGATTTGGGAGTGTTTTAACTGAAACACCGCATCACCTTTATTTTTCGATAAATAAAGACTGATGTCTACAGGTGTTCTAGCTAAATTCATATCATCCTTGATAAATTTACCAAGAATTTTCTCAATATAATGTGATTGAGATCATGCATATCTGTCAGATGTTTTAATAATTTTCATTCCTAATATAACATCTGCGACCCCCATATCTTTCATGTCAAATCTTTTGTTAAGCATTTGCTTAGTTGATTTGATCATGTTTTGACTGCTTCCAATGATAAGCATGTCATCCACATAAAGACGAACTATGACATATCCTTGGTCAGTGTTTTTAACATAGACGCACTTGTTATATTTGTTTATCTTAAACCCATTAGTAAGCATTGCATAATCAAATTTTTCATGCCATTGCTTAGGTGCTTGTTTTAATCCATAAAGAGATTTTATAAGCCGACAAACTTTTTTTTCTTGCCCCGGCACTACAAACCCTTCAGGTTGCTCCATATAGATCTCTTCATTTAGATCACCATTTAAGAAAGCTGTCTTAACATCCATTTGATGTATCTCTAAATTATACAACGCTTCTATGGCAATAAGCATGCGGATGGATGTTATTTATTTAATGGTGCATCATATTCACTACTCCTATCACTTCTTATCATTTTAATAGTTTTACCAAGTTAATTTTCAACTTCAGTTTTGTAGAGTTTAAACATTTCTAAGGCTTCATATTTGCTTCTAAGTAAGTATATATAAAAATATCTTGTGCAATCATCGATAAATGTTATAAAATACTTTTTGCCTCCTCTAGTTTGAACAAATTTAAGATCACATACATCAGTATGAATTAATTCTAGAGGTTCAGTTTTTCTTTCAACTGATTTAAATGGAGTCTTAGTTAGTTTCGCTTCTACACAAATCTCACATTTGTGTTTATGATCAATTTCAAACTTTGGTATATAATCCAAACCAGTTAATCTACGCAAAGCATCAAAATTCACATGTCCTAATCTATCATGCCATAAATTCGACTAAAGAATATAAGCAAAAGATGTGTTATTCTTATTAATAGCAACTTTTGGTACAACCGTCATTACATTTAATTTGAAGAGACTATCACTCATGTATCCCTATCCAACATACATACCACTCTTTGATAATACAAATTTATTAGACTCAAATACAAGCCGAAAACTATTTTTACTTAACAAAGAGCCAGAAACCAAATTTTTCCTGATGTCAGGTATATGCAGTATGTTGTTGAGGGTAAGTTCTTTCCCTGATGTCATCTTCAAGATCACCTTTCCTTGTCCAGCCACAATAGAAGTAGAAGAATTTCCCATGAAAAGTTGTTCACTATTTGCAGCCTCATTGTAGGTAGTGAACATCTTCTTGTCCGCACAAATATGACGAGTTGCCCCAGTGTCAACCCACCATTCCTTGGGATTTCCAACCAAATTATCCTCAGATACCACAGTAAAGAGGTTGATGTCATTCACCCCGTCAAAGATGTAATCTAATTCTGTCACATTGGCCTAATTGGTGGTCTTCTTGTTTGTACTTCCGCAATTCTTCTTAGGGCGGCGGCAGTCAGAAACTCGATATCTAGTCTTGCCACAGTTATAGCATTTTCCTTTGAACTTCTTGTTGCTATTGTTGTCGTCTTGTTTAGGACCATCTCTAGTAAATTTCCTCTTTTTATTATGTGTTTTATGAACTTGTTCAACCACATTAGCCTTGGACTCAATGAGATTTTTTCCATTCCTCTTTTCAGCCTTTCGGTTATCTTTCTCAATTCTCAATCTTACAATCAATTCATCCATGGTCATCTCTTTATATTTATGTTTTAAATAATTTTTGAAATATTTCCAAGCCGGTGGTAACTTTTCCACTAAAGCAGCGACTTGGAAAGACTCGCTAAGAGACACACCTTCTGAATGAATATCATACAAAATTATCTGAAAATTTTGAACTTGAGAAATTACCGTTTGGGAGTCTACTATAACGAAGTCTAGAAATTTACCGACAACAAATTTCTTCGTGCTGGCATCTTCTGTCTTGTATTCTTCTCCAAAGAATCCCACAGTTCTTTTGCTGACTTTAGAGGGCTGTATACATTATACAGGATGTTGTCAAGGCCATTTAGGATGTAGTTTCTGCACAAGAAATCAGAATGCTTCCAAGCATCTACAGTGGCAACAACTTGCCCATCACTTTCATCCTCTCTCAGTACTGGAACCTCTTCATGGAGAAACCGGGCCAAGTTTAGAGTTGTAAGATAAAATAGTATTTTCTACTGCCATCTCTTAAATTCAGTACCGTTAAATTTTTTCTTTTTTTCTCCATGATTTATTGGAACTTGAACATGGTTCTGGATAGGGACCGGAGTTGGTGTAGCGATTGGAGTACCACTTCCAGTTGCAGTTTCAGTTGCAGTAGCCATAATATCTGATTACAAAAATCAGAAAAAATCAAAACACAAATTAATTTTCTAGTTACTAAAACCAGAAAATAAATTATAACACAAAATAATTTTATTTTCCTTGTTACTAAAACTAGAAAAATAAAATATCACAATAATTTTATGTAACACAAATTAATATTTTGTAATTGTTAATGATACCAGTATATTACTACTAGTTTTCAAAGAAAATAGACAGTATATTACTACTATATGTCAAACAGTATATTACTACTATTTGTTTTCCAACCAAAATATCACTTTTGTGAAAACACAGAAAATTAAATACAATTAAGACACCAAAAAATGAATTTGTCTTAATATTGTTAGATAATCTTCACTGTATTTAAAGATATAAATTATGTTTGTGTAGTAAACAACAAACGGAATACAAAAGAAAAATAAAAAATGAGAGAGAATATTTGATTACAAAAATCAAACTAGAAATAAAATTAAATAAATAAAAACAGATTTTATTTTTTTACAAAAACAAAATCAAAAACTAATATAAAAAAAACAGAAAATAAATAAACAACTTACTTGATTAAATTCTTGAACAAAATTCTGATTAAGTCCAGTGTTTGACACTGTGTCCTAAAGACAGATTCGTCCTCTCCACGGTGCTTTCAGAATATGGACGTCTATCTCTTAGGATAAACTGATCAATCAACGAAAAATAGCAGCACTATAAATCTTTCATACAACGAACACACTTTGTGTTTACACTCTTTCTCACAAGAAAATAATGTAGCAATATATAGAGAATAGTTGCAGAATTATTTGGACGAAAATTGTATATGAAAACATCAAATGAGGGCTGCCTATTTATAGATGGATTGGTGGCTTTTCATTTTGAACTCAACAGGTGCATTTCCTGTTCAGACAGATCAACAGATAAAACTGTTTTGGGTTTGAATTTCAAACAGATAAAACTGTTTTGGGTTTGAATCTGGACAGATTTGGATCTGTTGGCCAGTGAACCTGTACAAAACAAATTCTGAAGAGGTGTAACAATTTTGAATTCAAAAATTGAAATTTAAATTGGACAGATTTTATTTTACTAAAAAATAAAATTGAATTCAAATGTTTTTGGCCCAAAAAGATTAGTGTTGGGCTGGACAAGCCCAATCCAACCTCACACCACGCACCCAAGCCCAGGACCAGCCCAGCCCGCCCGACCGGACGGACAGACGGCGTACACGCGTGTGGTGATTTTAGGGTCCAATAGGTCTAGCCCATTTTGCCCACAAACTCTCTCTCTACAAAACTTGGGTGCCCCTTGGGGCCTTGTAACGCCCCGACCCTTTACACGCCATCGATATTGTCCGCTTTGGGCCACGCCCGCACGGATTTGTCCTTCCCAGGGGGTCACCCATCCTAGAACTACTCCAGGCTAAGCACGCTTAACCGCGGAGTTCTAATAGGGATTTCACCACTTGGGAAAAGGCCTCGATGCTGTATAAGGGTCCCGGTTTTTACTTTTATAGCCCAGTAACTCCCCCTCCATTCCCGATGTGAGACACCGGGGCCTTACAATCCACCCCCCTTAAGGCTGCACGTCCCCGTGCAGTAGCCTGCCAGCTCGCAAGCCCGCCTGCATGCACCGAGCGACGCCAGGGGCCCACACTCGGTACTCCGGAGAGTCGGCTCTGATACCATTTGTAACGCCCCGACCCTTTACACGCCATCGATATTGTCCGCTTTGGGCCACGCCCGCACGGATTTGTCCTTCCTAGGGGGTCACCCATCCTAGAACTACTCCAGGCTAAGCACGCTTAACCGCGGAGTTCTAATAGGGATTTCACCACTTGGGAAAAGGCCTCGATGCTGTATAAGGGTCCCGGTTTTTACTTTTATAGCCCAGTAACTCCCCCTCCATTCCCGATGTGAGACACCGAAGCCTTATAGGCCTACCCCAAGTTTCAATCCCATGCCTTATAAACCCACTCAAAACTTCCTACCAAATCAATGTGGGACAAACCATTATACAAACCTTAAGGAATTTTCACCAAAACTCCATTTCCATGGAGTACACTTTGGCTTCAATTTCCCATTCATCCGATAATGGTTTTGAGCAACCAAATGTACCAAGTGAATCACAACGCGGTATAGAACGCGTTACCACTTAGACCCGCCAACTTTGGTGCACGGGTCCCACCTAAATAATAGACCAAAGTTAGGAAAAAAATTATGTTTTCCAGATTTTTTTCCAAACCATTTCTAACAATTTTAACTGTAAACTAGTTAGAGATATTTTCATTGGTACTTTTTCCTGATTTACAAGTTATATAAAATGGTTTCCAGTGTATTGTAATAAAGACCCAAATCATTTATACACTTTTTGGATAGAGTCACTGGTTAGTTTTATTCATATATTGGAGACTAGTAATTGAGTACAATGCTATGATTTCTTTAAATTTGTTGACATAAGTAGGTTGAATACATCTTCAATATAAGGTTATTGGACAATCCCTATCATCCTCCTTCAACAAAATTGGACAATGATCTGAAATTGTTCTAGGTAAGCCCCATTGTTTGAGAGAAAACTTTTCCAACCACTTTGAGTCTAACATAAATCTATCTATCCTACTCCATCTATCCCCTTCCAATGTATTACACTAGGTGTACTGTCTTCCTAACATAGGCATATCAGTCAACTCCAACTTTTCTACAGACTCATTAAAGTCCTTCATTCCCCTCTCCCTTCTTAAGCACCCTTTCCTCTCACACATATATCTGATTTCATCAAAATTCTCTTCCAGACACCATGGATTTGGATAATGGGGATGTACATTAACCAGAGAATCCCATAATTGTCTCCTCTTTAAAACCTCATTTGGAGCATAGATATTGACAATAACACACTCAAAAGAATTACATGAGGTATCTGATAGTATAATGAAATGTTTGCTGCTGCAGCAATTTTTTAACTCAAAGACATGTGGCCTCTAAATGCACAAAAGACCACCTGCACTGCATTTTGAGTCCACCACCATAAATCCCATCTCTTCGTAAGGTCAGATGGTTTTCACAAATTGTTCATCCATTGAGCTTCTTTTAGTTTCTTGTAGTAATAAAACATCAACATTCCTTTCCTTCACCAAATTCTTAATTTCTTCCCCTTTTTTCTGGCCTTCTCAGCTCTCTAACATTTCATGATAAAATCTTCATGACAAAACTCACAGCTTACACCCAAAACCCCTATTGGCAAGCAGTTAGGCTCTGGTTGCCCCCTCTTCACCTGCAATTCTTGTCAAATCATTCTCTTCTAGCTCAATTATTTTGTTCACTACCTCTTCTTCTTGGCCTTGGCAATGCATTCCCAGTAGTGTGCTAACCTTCACTGTTGACTGTGCCTTCTCAAGTAGATTTCTCCTTCTGGTCATTGCATGACTTTGGGATATTGATAAGGAGGTGGCTATTGCTACTGCTGAAGCTCTGAAAATGGCTCATCATCTTGCATATAAGCTCTAAAAATCCCTCCTTTGATCAATACTCTTTTTCCAGGAATTACAGACTTTTTTTCCTGTTGCTTCCTTACATTTTCTGCCTTTACCAGCCCTCTTTTCCACATTTTTTTGGATTGTTTGGGCCAAAGTTGGCCTAAGGTGGGTCTAGGCCACACAATCACTCAAATTCAATCCTACCTCCTTGTTTGATCCACTGGGCTCAGGCCCAACCTGCATACCTTTAAGTAAAACTTCCAGATTTGTATTGGGTCTTTTATCCTCTGGCGCAGTCAACTCCCTTAAAAACCCTGTAGTGCATATAGCCCCATCCAACTTTTAAATTTTACTCATCATTGCCTTTTGTGAGTTGACTTCCTAACACAGACCCTCCTCCTTGGAGCATGCACCTGCAGTACCATTCCCCATGCTACCCTCTATGTCAACTTCAGCTATTGCATGTTTGCTATCATTTCCCTTATCTATCTCATCTGATTTGTCTACCACTGTTTCCAATACCCTACTTGCCACATCAAATCCTTCTTCTACCTCCTCCTCCCTTGATGAAGTAGCTCTCTCTGCAATCTTTCTATTACTACCATTGACGAACATCTGATCCACTTCTTCGTTTTCATTGGATTGCAATTTATCATGTTCCTTACCTCTGCTGTCACTGGGACTAGGGAATAAATAGTGTGGAAGTTCTTCACAGACCCTTATTGAAATATGCTTACCTTTGAAATCTAGAAATTTTTTTGAGTTAATCATCTTCATGCACCTCGTAATCACTCTTACTTTTCCTTGCTGAAAAGTTTGTGGGTTGTTAATGTCCTCTTCAAATTGAACTACCAACCCCCAATGACTACCAATACTTCGAAAAGTTGTAACACTCCAAATGAAACATAGAGGTCGATTATACAGTTCATGATATTGTTTCCAACCTCCACCAGATCAGGTTGTCTGCTTGAGGTTTCCTATGTTTCTGGTTTTGGTTGTAGAGGGACTTAGTTGTTTAGGCTTGGCAGTAGAGGTCGCTATGGTGTTTTGTGCCCTCTGCTTTTGGCCTTTGTTTGTTTTGTTGGTTTCTCACCAGCGTCTGAGGTTTGTGCTAGCATATGATAGGGTTCTCCTCTCGGCGCCAACTTAGTTGGGATTGAGGTGGTACTCTTTGCACTTCCTCCCCCCTTTATTGATGTATCTTCATATTGTATATGCTTTTATTCATCAATAAAATTTCCTTTTGCTGATCAAAAAAGGTTTGTTGGACTACCCTTAGGTTCCTGTTTCATAGCTAATACTTGCTGGGAAATTTCTTTTCAACTTTGAAGCCAACAAGTCATCAAAGAACATTGTTTATTCTTGTAGTTGCTGCATCCATAGGAGTGGAGTGGAGGAATGGAGTGGAGAGAGGGAGAGAAGAAATTTGGTGAACGATGAAGTTGTATAGAATCAAGGTTTAATGCACTGGTGTTCAATGTATAGGAATTTTTTTTTATAAGAAACTTTGTAGGGGTGTGCGTGTTTGTATAATGTAGTTTTCAAATAAAGGCCTTGGCTTGTATTGGTTTGATTCTGAGAACAAGTAAATCTTTAGTTTTCAAATAAAGGCCTTGGCTTGTATTGGTTTGTTTTACTTATATAACGTAAATCTTATACTCTTATTCCATTTAGTGAGGAGCTTTATCAGAGTTTCAATACCTCATATTAATTTTCTTGATTTTCTTAATTTAAAACAATTAAGAAAATCTCCGTTTGCTAACTTTTATTTGATAATTTCATATCGAAAAAATAAGGGAAAAAAATAAGTTGTTTTATTCATATAAAGTGAATCTTATACTCCCATCCCATTTAATATTGTAGTGTTGTACATGTTTCAATTCAATATAGTTTAAATTTTAAAAGTTTTAATAATTAATTAATAAATAAAAATGATAATTTTAAAATAATTAATTACTAAAGTTTTAATTAATTAATTATGAGATAATTATGATAATTGTAGGGTTGTGCATGTTTCAATTCAATATGTTTCAATGTCACTCTTACTGTTCCTTAATACAAAAATTATGAGATAATTAGGATAATTTTAAATTTGTATTTAAAATTTATAAATTATGAGATAGATTATTATAATTTTAAATTTATATTGTGTCAATTTTAAATTCAAATTAATAGATTGTTTTTCATATTTGGTGACAGTTTAAATTTTAATAAAATAAAATTTAAAAGTTTTAATTAATTAATTTTTGTATAAGCTGGTTGGTCTTTTGGCCTAACTAATTAATGCAAACTGTTTTTGGTTTGAATGATTTGCTGATTTAATCATAATTTTAGTGGTTTTACATGTTACAATAATTCTTTCTTACTAATTAAGTTTTTAAAATTTCTTTAATTATTTCCCTTTCAATAACCAATATGATAATTTTTTAAAATTCATATATTTTTATTCTAAAATAATGAAGTATTAGAACTATGTCATTTTTTTTTTATAATAAAGCATAATTTTAGTTATTAATTGTCAATATAACAATTTTAATCTATCTATACTATATATTATAGTAAATGAACATTTGAAACAAAACTCTTAAATTTATATATATAATTTTATTTACGAGAGATAAAATATTAAAAAAAATTAATATAATTATTATATTTTTAATAAATAATATATTATTTTATTTCGTGCATAATACGGAGGATATACTAGTTATAATAATTAGAAAAACCCAAAAACTTTTATGTCATTCGCTTTGTTCTAGATGGTTTAGGAATGACAGATGTATGCGTTTTTAGTTGACTACTGTTCGAATCTAGAGCAATAATGTTATATGCAATACATGGTTTGATATTTTACATGAGGATTGTTGATGGGGATCAAGGAGGAGAAGGTTTGAAGACCTATTGTAGGTGCAAGCCACCTCTTTAGGAAGCCAAATAATAATTTAGGAGATTTTATTTATTTCTCATTTTGTCTCATTCTCCAAATTTGGTTATGGAACATATATATTTGGGATTGTGAAAGGAAGATTTTCACCTTTGATTCAATGAATATTGATTGAGAGAACTTTTAGAAACCTTAAGGGTCCGTTTGGCAATGCAAATTGAGACTATTTTAGCCACTACGGGACAAAAGAGGCTAAAGTAGTCAAATGGAGACAAAAGCCACTGCAGTTGATTAGCAACAACCCACTTCAAGGTAAATTTACCAAACTACCCCCACATGAAAAACCACAAATAAAAACAAATTAATGTATACAAATAAAAATAAAAATGACAAAAACGTAAATTAAAAAAAAAAAAGAACCACAAAAATACGCCTCATCCAAAAAAAAAAAAAATTTAAAAACATAAATTACCATTTGTCACGTAATTTACAAATAAATAAAACACATGAAAATCCATTTTTGAAAAATAAAAACAAATTATTGTATACCAATAAAAATAAATAAGGCAAAAACGTAAATTAAAGAAAAAGAACAAATTAATGTATACAAAAAGAAAAATGACAAAAACATAAATTAAAAAAAAAAACCATAAAAATACGCCTAATCCCAAAAAAAAAAAAAAAAAAAAAAAAAAACCTCACCAATGACGCTGACGTGGAGGATGTAGGAGTAAAAATATAAAAAATCACTTCAAGGGCAGTTTGGTCATTTCCCATGAAGACACCTCACCAAAAAGTCAAAAAAGTCAAAAAGTCTTTCCGAAACCAGACTTTTTAACCACAGGCTAAAATAGTCAAAAAAAAACTAAAAAGCTAAAAATCCAACACACTTCCCAAACGAAGGCTTAGTTGTATTTTGTGAGCAAAAGTGAAAGCTATATGTGGAGGTCAGTTTCACAATAAGACAAGTTATAGTTTGTGGACAATGTGATATAAATATTTGTTGAACCTTTAGGCCCCGTTTGTTTTTAAAGGTAGAATGGAGGGGATTGATAGTGAGGGGATTAAGTAAAATTATGTTTGTTTTGATGATAGTTGTTAGTGTAGGGATTGTTAAATTATTTTTATATAAAATAAATATAAAATAATAAAACAAATAAAAAATACAAAAACATTAAACATTAAACATTAATGTTTTAAAAAAAATGCCCAACATGTAAAAAAATTAAAAAAAATTAAAATAAAATAAAAAATTTCCATAAAACAAACAAAACAAATAAAATAATGATTTTTAATTAACAAAAAATTAAATATTAATGTTCAAAAAAAATGCACGACATGTAAAAAATAAAATAAAAAATAAATAAAAATAAAAAATTTCTAGTCTACCGGACTATTTTTCTAATACCAAGTCCTGGAGGCCCATCCGAATCCCTTTGGAGAGGCCCATCCTAATCCGGAGCTCACTATCAATCTCATCCCCATATCTCAAAACAAACACAATATTAGTGGGCCCCACCTCACTACCAATCCCAATCTCAATCCCCCTTCTAACTCTCCAAACAAATGGGCCCTTAAGATATAGAAGAGATTAACACCCTAAACCAAATTTGTAATAATTGCAAAAGAAAATTTACGGAGAGTGATTTCCTGGACTGTGGAAGTGCTTGCTGCTGAGAACTTATAATGCGTCCACCTATTTCACTTGGATTTAGTTGTTTAGTGTTTGGTTTTGGGCAAAGAATTTTTTTTTTTTTTTTTCCCATCTATATACAATTAGAATGTGATGCAAATGGTGTATTAACAGAATAATACATTTAGTTACAAAGGCAAACAGAGAACCAGATTAAGCTAGAACTCTGGTCTCAATTCTAGCTGACTGAATTTCATAAACAGTACTTCCAATACTGCTGGATCCAATCTGGAAAGAGTCCCTGATAATAACCCTGCAATCTTTCTTTCTTTTTTCTATTTAATTTTTGGGTAAATGTCCTTTTTTGGGTTTTTAATCTAAGACTTTAAAATAAAAAAATCTAGCCCTTTCAAACCCGCATTTAATAGCAACACATTTTGTAAGGCAACTCCCCTTCTATTTCCAATCCCTGCATAACCCATCAAGGTTCAAAAACATATAAAAGAAAAAATAAATAAATTGTGAAAAATCTAGAAATCCCCTAGATATTAATTTGTGATTACGTATCAATTTTAAGTAGTAAATATCAATCTCAATCAAACAATCAAGACAAATCGACACAACGATTTTAACATGGAAAAATCACAATTGGAGCGCCTCCAATTATGATAAAAAAATCACGGGCCAAAGCCACAAAACAATCCACTAGGAAGACAAAAGGAATTACACAAGTGCACTCTCAATTACCTACCAAATCCACGCCCGAATTGAACCGACCCCTATATGCCTCTTCTACCACGGTCTTCACCTCGGAATTGTCTTACCCAACATTGAATCCACAAAATCGATGTTGAATCCACGACGATGAGCTACTCTAGAATCCACTAAAGTTTCAAACCCAAATTCCCTAGAACTCACCAAAGAACAACTCTCTCTTTTGTATTGAATGAAACAAACAATCCTTTGATGTATATTTCTCAAACCATGAGTTAAAATCAAACAAACATCAAAGAAACTAACAAAGAAGCTCCAGATGAAAACCTTAATACCCAAAAAAAAGATCTGGAAGCTGTAACCCTAAAAATGAATGAAACCACATATTTATAGAAAACTGATCCGGATCTTCGCTCGAGCGGACTAACACTCAAGCTCAGGAAAGGCCGCTCAAGTGGAAAAATACAACTCCTAATACTTTTGCAGGCGATCAAACTTCTGGAACCAAAGACTTTCCGCTCAAGCGCACAAGTGGCCATTTAAGCGAACAAGCAACTTCGACTGCATTTTTGCTTTTTGCTTCGGGGCACTGCCCCTCGACCCCGCCTAGGCACTACCCCGGACCCGCCAAGGGGCGCTGCCCCTTGGAGACATAGTCAACGAAGTGGCAAACATGAAAGAATAATCTTTTGAAACATCTCTGCAAGGTGCAATTCAGGTTGGATTCGCATCTAAAACTCATAGCCTTACTGAAATAAAAGATCAAATACAGTTACAACTGAAAGGAGTTTTGTCAAACGGGATTTCCAAGAATTAAAACCTAACATATGGGCTTCTAAAAAAAGCTTAGGTGGTTAATCACTTCCCAAGATCCTAGGAACTAAGAAGTATCAAGGATGCTTTCATTATTGTTGTTTGTGTCGAAAAAACCAAACCCAATTCCATCAAGAACCAGAAACTCGCAGAATGATGAAGAAGATCGAAGAAGAAATATGAAGAACGTAGAAGCATAAAAAAGAAGATGAGGAAGCTTCATGGAAGCTCATCTCCATTAATGGTCAAAACCTTCACCATGAAGGAAATGAGAAAAATGTGGGAGTTGAGTTGTACATAGCTCATAGCCATCAGGTGTTCATACCTGAGCTTAGGCCTATAAGTAGATTGGATTAGTTATTGTTTTAGATAATGAGATAGAAAAATAAATCTTAGAGATACTACTTGTATCCAACAATTCAAGAAATAAAATAGTTTATTCTTCCATTCTCAAAGGGATCCTATTTGCATATCTTATCAAGTGGAATTTAATTTTCCATTAGTTGTATCAGAGTATATAAAGAAAATTATCATAATTTCCATCAGTGGTATCATAACTAGAAGAGCTTGAATTTATCAAAAAAATTGAAGAACAAAGAAAAGTCCAAATTTGCCTAGAAATCAAAGTTCTCAAAATCCATTTTTAAGTATGCTAGATTGAAGTACTCGTCGAGAGAATTCCAACGACGCAAAAATCAAGCAAATTAGAGTTAAAACAAAGCAATAATCACTGGTCAAATTTTTGCCTAGAAAGTCTCCTATCGCCGGAGAAGAAAAACCAACAAAATAAACAAACAAAAAAAAAAAAAACAATGCAGTGCATTGTGGGTAAAGTCACAACCGAGCCATCATCATCCAAGTAGTTGAGCTAAGCCGCAAGCCAAGCCATGCCGCTGAGCCTCTGTGTAATGCCCCAAATTTCTAGCCCAAATAATAATACAACAATCATGGCTCTTTCAAAGAAAACCGAATATAAATCTCCAAACTTACATTACATAATACAATAGTTCTTCATGTAACAATACATTAATCCAACAAAAAGTAAATAAATAAATAAATAAATACCCCCAAGGGTTTACAAGTTTCCAAGGCTTGAGCCTGGTTACACAAAACGGTTATTCAAACCCACACACATACAACCCTTGGCTTACACACAAAGTCACAACAAAATAAGAGTCTTGTACTCTCAATACACATTTCCTCGCCTTTAATTAGGCGGCATCACCACATCTTTTTCTGCACAAAATTCCCGTAGGGTAAGCATAAAGCCCAGTAGGAAATCCTTAACAAAGTATATACATTTTATACAAGTCTCAAGAGATGAAATGCACATACCATGCTATGCCCATTTTTGAAGATAAATCACATTTTCATCTTTTGAAAATCATCATGCTCAATGATGTCCTACAATTTCAATTGTTCAAGACTTAACAATTTATTTCAAGGACGGTAAATACGACTCTAGTAATCCCTAGGTCGGTGTCTGCAAGTAAACTATACAAGTACTACCAAATTCTCATTTTTACCGGTATTAACCGGAAGGCTCGACACCTATCCGAGCAGGTTTTCGGTCTTTCACCCCAGACTCTTAGACCAACTTATTCAATATTATCTACACCACCTATCAAGACATACCAACATATTTACCCCAAAACCATTTCATGAAAACTTGTTTCTCAACATTCTTTTCTCAATGCAAGTTTTCAAATCAACTTTCAAAGTTTAATGTAATCAAATGAATTGATATGCCAATAACACAAGATAAATATAAATACTTTTATTCCAATTCATCATCCAAGGAATAACACAATTCCCTCTTCTCAAGTATCCTCAACAATTAGTCATTTTAAGACTATTTCAACGTTTTGAACAATAATTTTCAAAATGAATAACAATTTTCATATTCCCTGAAATTCATCATTTATATAAATATAAATAAGAAAATTTCCAAAAATCCATTTATTTTGACACACAAAATAAATATAACAATATCATTCATGGATTTTCAGTCTTTTTAAAAAAAATTCCCAAATTCTAGGTTTTCTCACCAAAACTATACAACTCAAATCTTTTGAAAGAAAACTTTCCAAAATCATCTTTTCTTCAATTAACGAAGATCAAAACCCATAAGATCATTTTAAAAGAACAAGAGACAAACTTACTTTCAAAATCGCTCAACTTCTTGAATTAACAATCAATTTTCGAAGCTATCGAAGAATGATTTCGAAAATCATCTAGATCTTGCAAAAATATATATATAACTGTAAGAAAATCCCTACCTCAAGTTTTGAAGAAGAAATGAGATGAAACCCCCAAAATCAACGGTGTCGAAACTCGATTTTCATCGCACACAATGAAGCCCTCGAGATGATAACCAACTTTAGTGAATAACTTAGGTCTAAATCCCAATGGATTTGGAGAAATCAAAAAGTGAAGATGATTTCTAGAGAAAGAAGCTCTCGATCTGAAATTCTGGAGAGTTTTAGACAGAGAGAGAGGACTGAAAAAGTGATCTGAAATATCAGATTTACGAACTGATATAACATGGTCCGCTTGAGCGTGGAAAGCCCCGCTCGAGTATCTAATACACTAACCCAGTACTTTTGCAGAAAACGTCAAACTTCTGAAACCAAACATTCTTCGCTCGAGCGCATAAATGACCGCTCGAGTGGACAAGCAACTTCGAATGCATTTTGCATTTTTGCTTCTGGGGCACTGCCCCTCGATCCTACTAGGGCCCTGCCCTCAGACCCACCACGGGGCGCTACCCCCTGGACCCCTGCGAGTTGACCGGGCAGCTCAATCCCTGACTAGCCTAGTCAAAATGGCAAAACATGAAAGAAGGATTGAAACCGGGATCGCTACACTCCGAGCAGCCAACGTCGTGTTGACATCATTCTGACGCATGTAGACCGAAGATTCTATCCAGTATTTCGCGGCACACATTTTGCAGAAGACGTGAACCGTGAAATTTATTTTGGCTAAAACTAAGCCATCTGGAGTTTGATCACAAGTATACAATAGTGGTTTTTAGCTATTTGGAGCATTCTAGACACATCCGTACAGTCAAATTTTTGAAATTCACTCATGATAAATTTTAGATTCCAATTAAAGATTAAAAGGGCACCATGGTGAATTCAAATTCAGATTCCTCAATCCTGAAACTCACCAAAGAAAACTATGACAATTAGTGCATCAGAATGAAGGCTATTTTAGGAGCCAAATGAGTATATGAGTTTGTAAAAGAAGGCTATACAAAGCCTCTGTCAAAAGAAGAAGAATACAACCTGACAATTGCCGAAAAGAACCTCCTTAAAGATTCAAGGAAAAAGTATGACATCGCAGTACAAGCGATCCATGGAGGATTGGACGAATCAACGTTTGAGATCATTGTAAGAGCAAAAACAACAAAAGAAATTTGGAATCTCCTCCGCCAAACCTTTCGAGGTACAGAAAAAGTCAAAAAAATTTAACTTCAAACTCTACGAGGTGAGTTTGAATTAATTCAGATGAAGCCATATGAGTCGATTTCTTATTACCACACTAGACTTATGGTAATTGTAAATCAACTTAGACGGAATGGAGAGACACTTATTGATGTTCGTGTCATGGAGAAGATATTGAGGTCCCTAGACGCAAAATTTGACTATGTAGTCGTAGCCATTAAAGAATCCAAAGACTTGGAAGAATTGACAGTCGAAGAGCTCGTGGGTTCCCTGCAAGCCTATGAACAAAAATTGGCAAGACGAGATGGAGAGAAGCCATTCAAGCAAGTTCTCCAGACAAAGCTAAATTTTAAATCAGAAGCATTTAACCGAGGCTAATTTCAACCAGGCCGTGGACGAGGAAAAGAAGGAAGATTTCAGCAAAATAATCAAAATCAATGTCAAGATAACATCAGAGGATCTTGGTAGAACTCCCCATTAAGTCGAGAAAAAGAAAGATTCACCCGACCAAATCAACAATCTAGAAGATCTCAAGTACAATTCTAAATATGTGAAATTTTTGGACACTCCGCAAAGGACTATTGGTATCGAAATTCCAACACTAAAGAAAAGGAATTCCATTTTATCAAAGAAGGGGACACAGAATCCACTAGTTTGCTTGCGTACAAAGACAATGAGGCACACCAAGATAACTTATCGCATCTCGATTTTGAAGGAAGCAACCATGTGAATGAAAGTGCAAAAGATAGTGAAGATAAAGATCAAGAGGCCAATATGACAAAAGAATTGGTAGAAGAAGTTCAAGACAAAGAAAGTGTCGACAAAATCACACTGATTGCAGAAGAAGCAAGAAATTCAGAAGAAAAAAGATTTGAAGAAAGAAAATATACAACAAGTCCAATCAAACTTGATGATGGACAGATGCAAACTCAAGGGGTTAATAAAGCAAGAATGGAAGTAACAGAACTTCCTAAAGAAATCCAAACAGATGTTGAGTTTGACAAAGAATTAAATTGGGATTGGCAATCAAATGCTCAAACAACAAGCTTACCTTTAGAAAACAATCAAGAAAAGGAGTCACCAGACATGGAGACCACAATGACCCTACACTCACCTCAAGGGGGGACAAACAACATTTCAACTAAAGGATCACCAATTCAAGAAATCTATGACGTAACTAGACATATCGATGAAGATTTTGATTTATTCTATCTCAGCACAAGTAGTGATCCAAAAGGAATTGAAGAATCTCAACAAAAGACAAAGTGGAAAAGTCATCAAGATAAAACATTCATAGAATGCCTAAGAATGAAGAAAGTCCAATGCAATGCTCATACTGGTAAACAACTAAAGAATGCAATACTGAATGTCTACCACAAGTACAAAAAGAAGAATCAAATTTGTGGCATACAAACACTTGAGGATAAGAGTAAAGATCCTCACAGCAAAAGATAAAGCTATAATGCTTGTAGCTATTGAAAGAATGAAGAAACCCACCGAATTGGGTTTGAGGGGGGATGTTGAAAAATCCAAACCCATTTCCGTCAAGAACTAGAAGCTTCATACTTAGCAATGAAGCATCACAAGCTAAATGTGTAGAAGAAAGAAGAAGTTTGCAGGATGATGAAGAAGATTGAAGAAGAAAAAAGAAGATGAGGAAGCTTCATGGAAGCTCACCTCCATTAATGGTCAAAACCTTCACCATGAAGGAAATGAGAAAAATGTGAGAATAGAGTTGTACATAGATTATAGCTATCAGGTGTTCATACCTGAGTTTAGGCCTATAAATAGATTGCATTAGTTATTGTTTTAGATAATGAGATAGAAAAATAAATCTTAGAGATACTACTTGTATCCAACAATTACTTGTATCCAACAATTCAAGAAATAAAATATTTTGTTCTTCCATTCTCAAAGGATCCCATTCCCATATCTCATCAAGTGGAATTTAATTTTTCCATTAGTTTGTACTTATAGAAAATTCCATTTATAAAACAAAAGTAGTCCTGCAGAAGCAAACAACAAATAGACAAGATGCATTTAAAATTACTAAAATCACTCATGATCAAGGGAACACTCTTCCATAAACTTTAGAGAATAGGGTGGATTTACAAGCTCCTCTGTTGGCATTGATATTGAAGCATTCCAGCTGCATAAAACAAAGTTATATTTCATAGATGAGGCATCTTTTTTATTACTGTGGTATTGGAAGTTTATAAGAGAATTTCTAGGAATTTGAACTAAGGAATTTCATGTGGGCAATTCTTTGTAATATTAGAATGTGATAAGATGTGATACATTGGGAGGTCGAGCCCAAACCCCATTGTTATTTTTTAACTGGGATTAATTCAAAGGTATTTTTCATGGCCTTCTATATACACAAAATAATGTTGTTATAATGATTTTATGCCCTCATTATTTCATACTTGTTATTCCCTTTTGTCATATAGATTAGTTGATTTGATTTTATTTTATTTTTTATATATAGGCTTGGATGCTAGCTCGCATGTGATTGGAGAACAAAATTTTTGCTGTGAGAGAACCTTCTTATCGGTTAGAAACACTATAAACATTTTTAGTGCTCTTTTCTTGTTATAATCACTGAACTTAAAAAAAAAAATGTCATTTTCTTTTTAATTTTTCTGCTCAATGTTAGAGTTGCAAACGAACGAAATTATTCATGAACAGCTCGAGCTCGGCTCATTTAAAGCTTGTTTGAGCTCGACTCGTTTACTAAATGAACGAGCTCGAGCTCGATTTTTAGGCTCATTTATTAATCGAGCCGAGCTCGAGTAGCCCTAAGCTCGACTCGATAAGGCTCATGAATATAAAAATAAATTAATTAACATTTATTTTTCATAATATATTAAATAAATTTTCAATAATCTATTTTATTTTTTATTTATGTTTGGTGTTTGTGTGAATTTACATATTTGATTGATGAAATTTATTATTAATATAAGTATTATTATATACTTTACTCATAATTTTGTATTTTTTTATTTTAATAAGTAAATTAATTTAAATTTAATTTTTTTTCAAGCTCGAGCTCAAACTCGGCTCGTTTATATAATCGAGCGAGCTCGAGTTCAACAAATATTTGACGAGCTGAGTTTGAGCTCGATTTTTGAAGCTCAACTAGAGCTCGGCTCGAGCTCAAGCTCGAGTAATTCTTAATAAACGAACTTGAAGATTCAAAAGTTTAGTTTGGCTCGCCTAGTTTGCAGCCTTACTCGGTGTTAATATGAGTTTTCTTCTTAATGAAATTGAAATTTTTTTATAAAAAAAAAAAAAAAAAAAAATGATAAGAGTTTCACATAAATACATGTCATGTCTTAGTTAACCTCTTTATAATTTTTAATTTTTGTTTTTTTTTTATGTACACGAAATACCCAGCTTGGCTCCTTTTGTTATTTCTTTACTCTTTGTTGCTTCGCCTTGTATGGCTTTCTTCTAGTTAGTTGTTTTTCTCATAGATTAATTGTTAGCTTAGTTTAGTTGGTTTGGTATTGTGTAGTAGGGTTTTCATTGTTCTATTTTATGACTTAATTACCCAAAAAATAAGTTGTAGAAACACTTCAAGATGGACTAATATAATGTATTACTTGTAAATTAGCCAAAAGAATGATTTTTCTCCAAATTTAAGCTTCAAAAATGGTCGTTGAAGGGCTAAATTATCACACAACTATGCATGTGCATGGGAATCAACACAAACACATTGGAAGTGACCAATATAACTTGTAAGAAGTTACGACATATGAATGGGATGTACCATTTGTGAATTAGCCTAAAAAAACACTTTTTTTTTTCCATAATTAATCTTGGAAAAAGTCCGTTGGAAGCCTATATTATCAAATAGCCATGAATGTGCATGAGAATTGACAAAAAAAACCTTAGGAGGGACCAATGTAACTTTTCGAAACTTATGGCACATGCACATGATGCACCATTTGTGAATTAGCCTAAAAAATGTTTTTGTTTCCTATACTTAGGCTTGAAAAATGGCCAACGAAGAGCAAAATTTTCAAACAGTCATGAATGTGCATTAGAACCAACACAAACACCACAATAGTGACCAATATAACTTGTAGAAACTTACAGAACATGCACGGGATGCATCATTTGTGAATTAGATTAGCAAATCGGTTTTTAAATAATTAGGTTCGATAGAATGCCATCGAAGGGAAAATTGTCAAACAGCCACCAAAGGTCCCATGATTTGGCTCAAACACCCCAGAAAGGACCAATATGTAACTTGGAGGAACTTACGACACATACACGGGATTCACTGTTTGTGTATTAGACACAAAAAATGCTTTCTTTCGTACTTATGATTAAAAAAGCCTCTCGGATTGCTAAATTGTTAAACAACCACAAATGTGACCAGAAATCAATACAAACGACTTGGGAGGGACCAATATAAGTTGTAGAAACTTACAAGGATGTATAAATTGTGAATTAGCCTAAAAAATATTTTTTTTTTCTCCATACTTAAAGCTTCAAAAAAAGGCCTTCGAAAGGCTTAATTATCACATAGCCATAGATTTGTACATGAACCAACATGAATACCTTGGGAAGGACCAATATAAGTTGTATGAGCTTACAGCACATTAATGGGATGCACTATTTGTGAATTATCTTTGAAAATAATTTTTTGTTCCCATAATCTTGAAAAAAGTCTGTTAGAGAGAAAAATTGTATTATTCATTTAATTATGAATTGATTACTTACTAATGTTTTTGTGTAATTGATTAGTTACTAAAGTTTTTGATCATTTGTATAATTGATTAGTTACTATTTTTATTTTATTTTATTTTATTTATTTATTTATTTTTTTTTGCAAATTGGATTAGGGTGGCGTTTTTGACGTGCAACAATGATCTAATTTTCTTGAATGTTTATTTTTGTTTGATAAGGATACACATACTTTGTAGAGTTGCACTAGTTATTGTTGGATGTTTTGTGGAATTGCACTAGTCATGATTGTTGGATGTTTTGTTGATATTGCACTATTTTATTGTATGAGGTTGAACTTATTGTAATGAATGGATATATATTTTCATTTTGTTAATTCGTAAATGTGTTGATTTATAAGCAAATATAAGTTAAATTGTGATGGAATTGTTATATTAAACAGGTTTCAAAATGAGTATGGTTACATTTGCTGAACTAAAATTCAGATTTTGATAAAATAGCTATATAATGTGGAAAAAAATTATGAAATTAGTGACACAATTTTTCATCCCTAAAGAAGGTGTTTTTTGTCCCTTATTTGGCTTAGGTGGATAATTCATTTTGTCATGCATTATTTATTTCGTAGCTAAATAAATTTGTTATGACGAAAAATATTCACATTTTGTCACTATTACCCTTAGTGTGTGACTAATTTTTTTGACATTATTTCATCATTTTTAATGATAAATTTGTTTCTCTATTGGTAGCTTCTTCGACACATTTTTTTCATCTTTGTTTATATTAAACACGACAAAATTATTTCGTCTCTATTTCTTATATTTATGAAAAAATAGTTGGCTCCAATTTCTTCCTTCAATGATAAAATGGTTCGTCACTAATTACTGACAAGTATGTTCCCAGCAATGTGTATTGGAGACCAAAAAAAAAAAGAAAAAAAGAATAATGCTATATGTGTAACGCCCTCAAAATAAACCCATTGCATACATAATATTGACATGCATTGTTTAAGAAAAATAAAACAATATTCCATTCATCAGAGTAAACTTATTAAAAGGCATTACATGTAATATCAAAAGTAGATGTCCTACGGGCTTACATCTTTCCAAGCCAATACTTGGATACAAAAGTTGGAGTACTAACTCAACTACACATTAAGCCCTTGACTTGAATTTACATGTAATAACAAAACAAAACAAAATAACACCTAACTAAATAGAGTCTTCAACTCCAAAATCCTCCCAAGCTAAGTCCTTGGAGGTAGCATGTCACCTGAACCTGAAAATGATGTTCCCGTATAGGGTGAGCC
This sequence comes from Camellia granthamiana, assembly GCA_036172215.1. Taxonomy (NCBI): domain Eukaryota; kingdom Viridiplantae; phylum Streptophyta; class Magnoliopsida; order Ericales; family Theaceae; genus Camellia; species Camellia granthamiana. The sequence continues at coordinate 149,228,180 of CM069906.1, forward strand.
ACAGCCCAGTAGAAATATACTAAACCACATATAAGAATTGACTAAAGCAATAGCATTTAATAGAAGGTTATCACTTTTAAATCCATTATATCACTATCCAATTTCATGACAATAATGTCCATGGCATGTTTCACTTTCCATCATTATTCACTTTCCAATTATACAGGCATGGCTCAAAATGTCATGACCCGAACCCGCCCCCATGGGTTAAGGACATAACCGGCCAGTAATCATGAGATTACCTACGGCCTCAAACCATGTAAGACGAAACTCATCGGAGTAAAAGGGGGCCAAACGGAAGCAAATTAAAAACTTTGTCCATAGAGCCGTGCTTATATGCACATCAAAATATTCTAGACATACATATGTTAATAACTCACAACAGGAAGCATAGCAACATAAATTTGTGTACAGACAGGATCATTCAAAACTGAGTCAACCAACAAACTATATGCAAATGTACTCGAAACTTCGCCGACATGACAACATAGAACAGCACGACACAAAGGCGAAGGCAAGTCTCGCACGTGAGACGCAAGGGCTGACTCTCCAAAACCTTTGTTGTTCCACACAGACTTCACTGAGGCTGGGTTTGAGTTTTCCTTGGCTCACCTACAAACACATGAATGAGCGTGAGCGAAAGCCCAGTGAATAATATCAAATAAAAAGATACAACAATATGTAGAACAACATAATCCGAACGGCCTTGGGCCCAATTCATATTTCTAATTAACATATATATACACAATGTAAGTCAAGTGACTGTGGTTCTAAACATACTGGCTTTTTGGCCTCTTTATCTTTCATTTATGTCAAAACGGCCTCTGGCCCACTCATTCATTTCCATCGGCCTTTGGCCCAATCGTTCATTTCCATCGGCCTTCGGCCCAATCGTTCATTTCCATCGGCCTTCGGCCCAATCGTTCATTTCCATCGGCCCAATTATTCATTTCCATCAGCCTTTGGCCCAATCATTCATTTCCATCGGCCTTTGGCCCAATTATTCATTTCCGTCGGCCTTTGGCCCAAATACACTTTCGTGTCAAAACGGCTCTTAGGCCCAAATACACTTTCGTGTCAAAACGGCTCTTAGGCCCACATTTATATCAAACGGCCTTCGGCCCACATTTTATCAATTGGCCTTCGGCCCATATTTATATCAATCTGGCTCATAGGCCTTCCATTTCAAACTGGCACATAGGCCTTTCATATCAAACTGGCACATAGGCCTTTCATGTCAAACTGTTCACCATTCAAATTAATGAACTTTACAAAACTTACATAAGAGTAATCAAATGGGACAATAACATAATTTAAATATTACTCACAGTGGTTGGCATGTGGATTTGCCCTGGAGCTTGACCCTACATATCACATAACACATATGGGTCACAAATAGTTCAATCCGTTCTTTAATTCACATATTCCTCTTTAGGCTTTATTCTTATCTCTTTAATTCAATCACAATGCTCAATGCATGCCTAAGAGTGTTTAGAAGTGAAAGAGAACGGAAAACAGAACACAGAATGCATTAACAGAATTTCGGCAAAACAGGGTCCTCGCTCGAGCGGACCCTTAGGTCTGCAAAAGTACTGGTTACCCTCAATTCCCGCTCGAGCGCAAACTCGGCCGCTCGAGCGGACTTCCTGCCTACATAGCTCCCCGCTCGAGCGTCAACTTCCCCGCTCGAGCGGGAACCAGGTCTGCAAAAAATGCTGGGAGCTCGATTTCTCCGCTCGAGCGGCACTTCCCCCGCTCGAGCGGAAGTCAAAATTCTGGAAATTTCCAGGTTGTGTTCTTGAGCTTCAATTCAATTTCCCAGCTACCATTCTTGCATGCAAAGGCTCAAATCTCAAATATAATCATACTAACATGGTTCCCTTGCAAGATTATAGCATCATGAAGTTCAATTTCTTGATTTGCTTACATGCATGTCCCAAAACATAACAAACCCATCACCAATATAACAAGTTCATGCATTCAAGCTCATATCTTTAATTAATCAAACATGCAAGGCCATCTTGACTTCATTTCTATTTCAAATGGTACAAATGGTGCTTCTAACCATGAAACTCAACAAAAACATGCTTGCATGTAGGATTTAACACTCATATCTCCACATTCAACTTAATACATGCTTATTTATGCAAAACCATGGTGATCCTAGACATGCATGTGCATTTCAACTTCAAATTCATCAATTAGAGCACAACCCTTGTCCTTGATCACCAATTAATCTTTAATTCACAAAATCACAAGTTCAATCTCATGAATTTACTCACCTAGGAGCCTTAAGCACCCAAGCTCTAGCCAAATCTTGAGCTTAATCCCCAAATTTCCAAGCTTGAGCCAAAGAAATACACAATTCTCTCATTCTCTCTCTCTATAGCCGGCCCTCTCTTTGTTTTTCTTAGAGTTTGATCAGCCAAGGGAAGTTATGAGGAGAGAATACAAGATATAGTGCCTTAATACAACCAACCCCACTAACATATGTTTTAATATAAAATATTTGGACACCTCATTCATCAATTTAATCAGTTTAAATTGACCAGAATCAATTTTCAATTAAATTCCACCGTAGGTTCTAAAAATTATGCCAATCACAATGGCGTAATCAATTTCGGGTTCTGTGGCCGATAAGGCCCTCAATTTAATTACCGAAGCGAAAAAAATCAAACAGATATTCCTACGGTGAACAGATAAAAGTTCAAAGCCACATATTTTCACATAATGGCACACAAAATCATGCTAGACACATAATCAAACTCATTTTAAGGACTAATTAACATATTACGGAACAGGGGTATTACAGTCTTCCCCCCTTTAGGAAGTTTGGTCCTCCAAACTTAATTTACCTTTAGTCAGACACAATTCGGAACACTTTTCATTCAATGGTTCCAATCCTTTATTGATAGCCATTTACTTTAATCTCAAAATCAAGCGACACTCTGTTCTCAATCAGTCAGAGAGTTACCTTTTCCTCCATACAAGGCTTGTATGGTGTCGCACCAAAACTAGAGTGTGAGCTGTTATTGCAAACAAAGTTTGTCAATGATGGATAGATCTTTCCAATTCCCGAAAATCTAACGCACACATTTGGAGCATTTCTCCCATGATCTAAAAAGTTCTTCCTGATAGTTCATCAATTCGCGGATGGAAAACAGCGCCGAATCATAATTCAGTCCCCATTGCCTTTTGAAGGCTTATCAGAATTCAAATACATTTTAGAATTTCTGTCTAAACAATAGACACTAGGACCCCATGCAAACAAGCAACCTTATTGATGTAACAGCGGCTAATCCACAAGCATTATACAAAAATTTCACAGGGAGGAAACGAGCAATTTAGTAATCCCATACACAAAAACTCAAACGGGACTTATACCTTGGGTATCCGAGGTAGTCTCACAATGAAATTCGTAGTTACATATTCCCATTTCTATTCCGAAATAGACAGAGGTTGCAGTAGTTCCGCCAATAACTGTTATTGAACTCTGACTTGTCAGCACCGAAAACATTTAGACACAATTTCAACAATTTCCTTCTTCGCAATAGATTGCTAACATATTTATTTCAAAGCCGACTAACTTTACCATAGGAGTTTGGTCTATTCCCTTGCCACACAAGTTCAATTCATTCTCCAACCATTCCGCAATTCATTATCCGATTGGGTATTTAATTCAGTTTCTCATCACAGTTTTTCAAGGTTAATCAAAAGTCTTCAGGAATTTGAAGTGAATCCGAGCACAAATCCCCGAGTCAACAAGGATAACAACGAAACAATCCACCGCACGACATACGTAACTCATGTATCCCCATAATGCCAATCGTAAAGTACAATAACACTGAAACAGTCCATTTCTAACATAATACACGTGTTCTCAACTCATTCAACCGTTTAAAGTTTACGGTTTCCAATTCAGTTCAGTATTCAATTCTTTGTTCCATCGAGTCTTCCCACATTATCTGATAGTTGTCAAAAGCATAAGGTAATCCATATATAAACCTCCGTAATGTCAAAGGCAATATCGAAGGAGTCAATCACATGTTAAGCACAATTTACACATCCTCAGAGCCCCAATTACAAAATATAATGGCACTGGGCAGGTATTCACAAGGCGTACTGAATTCACATACTTACGGATAATCAAGATTTTTCAAAGCTTCTTGGATGTCTATAACATCTACACAACACCAAAGGATGACATTCGAGACAAACAAAGGAAGAATCGTCTCGGGATCAAAGCGCACCCGTTCACGACCGTCGGTGGTCGACCCGAGGTCGATTAGACAAAACCCACCTGTACGAAACCGTCGGTGGCAAAAGATATCTCAATCAAAGGTGCTACATAGGCTTAACGTTCCCTATCACGAAAGGACACTCTAACAATGTCATCAAAGCAACACAACACCATTCACTATAACCTGATTTCCCCAAAATCTGATAACATTGAAGCAACTACTCTCCCTTACAAAACATATTCTGATCAGTCAAAGACAATGTTCAGTACTGCTTACAGTCAAATCAACCTGCCATCATCAGTCCTCATATCGTCAAACCAACCAGGATGGGACAATACACAAGCATCGTTTCTTAAGACACCGAATCACGGGATTTGTACAATTCGGCTCATTTTCAACACATATGTCCTCGATAGTTGGGGGTTGGTTCTCAACGGTGTTCATAGTTAGGTCAATCTGTCATAGCCCACAAAAGGTCTTTCAAATAGGCTAAGTACTCTAAACAGATTCAAGTTTTGGGTCCATCAGTTTTTCTGCCAAGAATAATCTGGCTATTTATTTATAGGCAATCCTCAATCCCTTTTTACAAAATTAAATCAGACAGAGGGTCTTATCAAACCAATCCCGACACAGGTCTTGCCAATTTAAATCAAACAAGGGTTCCATCAAATTATATCAAATGAGGGTCCCATCGAAACAGTACTGGGCAAAGGTTCTATCGGATCGAATCAAATAAAATTTTCTCAAATAGGGCACATTTGGTTCTGTAAGGCATACTTCGTTTGCTTAGGTACATGGTTGATAGTTTCTCGACTGCCCTAAGTTCATCAGTTCTCAAAGTCATATCAGAATCATTCATCACAATAGTTCATATCAATATGTTTCAAATCATGTACAATACGGTATTGTCTACATAAATTCGGGTGTAGTTGCATATGCGTGCAGTTGTTCATGTCAGGAAGTACGTATCATAATCAATATAGCAGTTTCCAAATAAGTCTTATAGGCAAGAACATGGTGCACAGTAACATATTAAACGAAGTTCCCCGGTTGTACATAAGATAGGGTCTGTTATGTAAAAGTTCTAAATCAATCACAAAAGCATAGGGTTACGAGTCGAGCTCAATATAATCACATAGTCCAGTCAACTTCCCACTAATCAAGATGCATGATCTCACAATTCATAGAGTTCATTATTTGGGGTGCTCAACTCGGTCACACAATCACAAAGTCATTAAAGACAGTAGTACAACAAATCACCTTAAGCATAGATCCAGCTGTACATGCGCATGTGCAGAGTTAATCGATATCCCAATACATATTTTACAATTTCTCGAATGGAGTATATACATTTAAGGGATATGGTCCCGATCTTGTGGGTCTAACCAATCTAAATACACATGCAGCAGATACGAAAGAACATGCCAATCCGAATCAATTAATATCCCAAGCAAGATGTGCACATGTACCAATTCAGAATCAATCAACACATAAGCATTCATTTATAACAGTACAGATACCTGGGATAACGGTCGCAGTATTTTGAGCGCTTTCTGAGAGGAGTGTGATTACTCTATCCTGATTGGCAATTCCTACCATTTGTACGAATCTCGCTGAGGCAGAAGATTTATTCACATTTGTTCAGTCCAGGGACAGTTCCTCACCATGCGGCCCATTTCACCACACCTATAGCAAACCCCAGAAATCCGATAATAACTCCCCGATGTTCCTTACACTGGTGATGGCAAAGGTTCTCGCCGTAGCGGCAACTGACGTTACTGTCTTAAGATCTCTATCATTTCCTATACCATTCCTTCCAGTCTATCAAGTCGGGCTGTAGAAGAGCCTTCCAGCTCGCATGCCCTTACTCAATCCATACTCTACACAATCTCTTATTAAACCTTGCCAATTACTGGGATGTCCCATACAAAAATAAACACGGATACACATGGGTACATTCACACATAGACACATCTTTATATTCTCATTTCACATATTGTACGCAACTAATCACAAGCATAACAGATAATTGCATACCTATCAAATATAGTATGCGGAACCTTTACTAAGTAACTATATACTCAAATCATGTTCATATTTCACACAGACACCCGTAGGCAAAATTGAATGCACATAAACACCTTTCCATGGTTCATATATTCATGTATGTGCATTATAGCAAAACAAACTTGTTGCACACATTAGTGTAACAATTCATATCTCATTTTCGAATCATGTGTGGTACTTCCTTTAGCGTGACATATCATGTTGGTCAAGCATATCAACATATCTCATACATAGGCCACGGTATTATCTCCCCCGGGCGAGGGCCTGTGCCACGGTACTATTTCCCCCGGGCTAGGGCCTCATGACCATAAGCCACAATATTATGTCCCCTGGGCGAGGCCTCCGCTAAGGATACCACAATTACATTCAAGGAGAATTTAGACAATCATTCATTTATGCCAAACATAGCATTATACTAGAGAACATACATATCCCAAAGGTTTACCATGCAAGCAATTTGCAAATTGTAGCACATAACTGTTCATATCGAAACACTTAAGCATATTCTTGATGCTTCCAAAGTTCATATAAAAATAGTTAAGCATATTATCCATGTCTCCAAATTCATATTTATCACATGAATGCATCCTAGATCTCATCTAGATGCTTATTGCTCTTTTTGGACAAGTGTGTGAGTTATTAACTCGTGCTCTGATACCACTCTGTCATGACCCGAACCCGCCCCCATGGGTTAAGGACATAACCGGCCAGTAATCATGAGATTACCTACGGCCTCAAACCATGTAAGACGAAACTCATCGGAGTAAAAGGGGGCCAAACGGAAGCAAATTAAAAACTTTGTCCATAGAGCCGTGCTTATATGCACATCAAAATATTCCAGACATACATATGTTAATAACTCACAACAGGAAGCATAGCAACATAAATTTGTGTACAGACAGGATCATTCAAAACTGAGTCAACCAACAAACTATATGCAAATGTACTCGAAACTTCGCCGACATGACAACATAGAACAGCACGACACAAAGGCGAAGGCAAGTCTCGTACGTGAGACGCAAGGGCTGACTCTCCAAAACCTTTGTTGTTCCACACAGACTTCACTGAGGCTGGGTTTGAGTTTCCCTTGGCTCACCTACAAACACATGAATGAGCGTGAGCGAAAGCCCAGTGAATAATATCAAATAAAAAGATACAACAATATGTAGAACAACATAATCCGAACGGCCTTGGGCCCAATTCATATTTCTAATTAACATATATATACACAATGTAAGTCAAGTGACTGTGGTTCTAAACATACTGGTCTTTTGGCCTCTTTATCTTTCATTTATGTCAAAACGGCCTCTGGCCCACTCATTCATTTCCATCGGCCTTCGGCCCAATCGTTCATTTCCATCGGCCCAATTATTCATTTCCATCAGCCTTTGGCCCAATCATTCATTTCCATCGGCCTTTGGCCCAATTATTCATTTCCATCGGCCTTTGGCCCAAATACACTTTCGTGTCAAAACGGCTCTTAGGCCCAAATACACTTTCGTGTCAAAACGGCTCTTAGGCCCACATTTATATCAAACGGCCTTCGGCCCACATTTTATCAATTGGCCTTCGGCCCATATTTATATCAATCTGGCTCATAGGCCTTCCATTTCAAACTGGCACATAGGCCTTTCATATCAAACTGGCACATAGGCCTTTCATGTCAAACTGTTCACCATTCAAATTAATGAACTTTACAAAACTTACATAAGAGTAAGCAAATGGGACAATAACATAATTTAAATATTACTCACAGTGGTTGGCATGTGGATTTGCCCTGGAGCTTGACCCTACATATCACATAACACATATGGGTCACAAATAGTTCAATTCGTTCTTTAATTCACATATTCCTCTTTAGGCTTTATTCTTATCTCTTTAATTCAATCACAATGCTCAATGCATGTCTAAGAGTGTTTAGAAGTGAAAGAGAACGGAAAACAGAACACAGAATGCATTAACAGAATTTCGGCAAAACAGGGTCCTCGCTCGAGCGGACCCTTAGGTCTGCAAAAGTACTGGTTGCCCTCAATTCCCGCTCGAGCGCAAACTCGGCCGCTCGAGCGGACTTCCTGCCTACATAGCTCCCCGCTCGAGCGTCAACTTCCCCGCTCGAGCGGGAACCAGGTCTGCAAAAAATGCTGGGAGCTCGATTTCTCCGCTCGAGCGGCACTTCCCCCGCTCGAGCGGAAGTCAAAATTCTGGAAATTTCCAGGTTGTGTTCTTGAGCTTCAATTCAATTTCCCAGCTACCATTCTTGCATGCAAAGGCTCAAATCTCAAATATAATCATACTAACATGGTTCCCTTGCAAGATTATAGCATCATGAAGTTCAATTTCTTGATTTGCTTACATGCATGTCCCAAAACATAACAAACCCATCACCAATATAACAAGTTCATGCATTCAAGCTCATATCTTTAATTAATCAAACATGCAAGGCCATCTTGACTTCATTTCTATTTCAAATGGTACAAATGGTGCTTCTAACCATGAAACTCAACAAAAACATGCTTGCATGTAGGATTTAACACTCATATCTCCACATTCAACTTAATACATGCTTATTTATGCAAAACCATGGTGATCTTAGACATGCATGTGCATTTCAACTTCAAATTCATCAATTAGAGCACAACCCTTGTCCTTGATCACCAATTAATCTTTAATTCACAAAATCACAAGTTCAATCTCATGAATTTACTCACCTAGGAGCCTTAAGCACCCAAGCTCTAGCCAAATCTTGAGCTTAATCCCCAAATTTCCAAGCTTGAGCCAAAGAAATACACAATTCTCTCATTCTCTCTCTCTATAGCCGGCCCTCTCTTTGTTTTTCTTAGAGTTTGATCAGCCAAGGGAAGTTATGAGGAGAGAATACAAGATATAGTGCCTTAATACAACCAATACCACTAACATATGTTTTAATATAAAATATTTGGACACCTCATTCATCAATTTAATCAGTTTAAATTGACCAGAATCAATTTTCAATTAAATTCCACCGTAGGTTCTAAAAATTATGCCAATCACAATGGCGTAATCAATTTCGGGTTCTGTGGCCGATAAGGCCCTCAATTTAATTACCGAAGCGAAAAAAATCAAACAGATATTCCTACGGTGAACAGATAAAAGTTCAAAGCCACATATTTTCACATAATGGCACACAAAATCATGCTAGACACATAATCAAACTCATTTTAAGGACTAATTAACATATTACGGAACAGGGGTATTACACAAAACCTGGCCAAACTATAACATGAGACTACATCTCACATAAACATCACTTCCAATCTCAATCATTCCAATGAGACTAAGGCTCATTCTACAATACTTCCATAAATTAATAAGTACACATGGTGTTGCTGTACTAATGGAGTCCATCCCCTTTCTCCTCCTAAACAGGTTTGAGAGTCCATCCCCTATCTTCCCTCAAACCATGGAGTACATCTCCTATCTCCTCCCAAACAATATGTATATACAATGTATTAAACACTTGTCATATAACACACTCAATCAATACACAGATTTGTTGTATTAATTTATATCAGTCATACTCAATGACCCAATCAATGTGATTAGTTTCAATTTTACCTAATCAGCATGCAATGTCTACAACAATCACGACTATCCTCCACCGATAGCCTAAAACAGTTATTTCTAAACAGGAAATAAATGTATCAACAAATGTAATCTCAACATTCTCATAGGTGAGTGATTAAATTATCCAACTACACCATTTAATCTCATAATTCCCCAATTTCATGAATTAAACTTAATTCTATAACTCCCCTAAATTAATTATACAAATTAATTTATTACAACAATTAGGGTTTTCTACGCTTTCTTCAAAAATTAACCCTAAGGTTCAATTTTCTCAAATTAACACTACCAATGGCATTTTTCATGATTTACAATCACATGGAATTTAATATGTAGAAATCCCCTTTTTCTCAAATTATAACTCAAACCCTGACTTTCCCAAACTACACCAATCATATCAAAAGACTAAAGCTTATGACAAAACGTATAGTACGGAGTAGGATATCCCTACCTTGAAGTGAAGAACCCAAATGGACATGAAGCCTCAAAATCGAACTCCAAACCGCCAAATCTTCAGATTAAAATAAAGCCCTCACGACCCTCTATCTTTTTAATAAAGAACCTAGGGTAGAAATACACCCTTTTATATAAGAGTCGCCCCACTCGAGCGTGGAAACCCCCGCTCGAGCGTCACTCACAGACTCCCGCTCGAGCGTCAAAAATCCCGCTCGAGCGGCGGATACACAATCCCAGAACTTTTTACAGAACCAGGTCCCCGCTCGAGCGTAAAACTCCCCGCTTGAGCGTCACACACAAACTCATGCTCGAGCGTCAAAGATCCCGCTCGAGCGTCGAACACTGCAGAGGAAATACTGGAAGATGGAAAATCATGCTCGAGCGTCAAAACTCCCGCTCGAGCGGAGAAGCAACAACAAAGGGCCCACTCGAGCGTCAAAAGCTCCGCTCGAGCGTTAAAGCTAAAAAACTGGGCAACTACCCTTGGTTTCTAAGTTCAACCAACCTATTAAAAACCTGCCCAACACATCCTATAACTCAAAAATAATAAATTAATGGATGACAACAATAAATATATAGTAACAGGATCCACAAAACTTAAGTCCGGATACAACAACCAAAAGGGGAAGCAACATGAGCAAGTGCAGGCGGTGGTTGCTTTGAGAAGTGGTAGGAAGTTAGAGCCTCAGTCAGTTGCGTCTGATGCAACTAGAGTTAGGAAGGGTGACCACGGTGGTTCACCTAGTGAGAGCAAGGGTGAGGGGGAAACACTTAAGAGGGATGACTTAGTCCCTAGTACTTCACTTGAGCCCAAGGCACCATATGTGCCAAAGGCACCTTTTCCCCAGTGCCTTGATACACCGTCTCCTTTTAATAAGAAGGCGGCATCTATGGAGGCAATGATGGAGGTCTTTAAACAGGTAAAAATCAACCTCCCCCTGTTGGAGGCAATTAAGCAAGTACCATCATATGCCAAATTTCTGAAGGATCTTTGTATGCAAAAACGTAAATCTAGGACACATGTGTTCCAAAAGGTCCTACTCACGGAGCAAGTAAGCTCCATCTTGTTAAATGACACACCTCCTAAGCTTAAGGACCCAGGTGCCCCAACCATTGCATGCATTATAGGGGACCATTTCATTGATAGGGCCTTATTAGACTTAGGGGCTAGTGTCAATTTGTTACCGTACTCTGTGTACGAGGAATTTGGGCTTGGCGAGTTGAAGTCCACTACTGTCACTCTTCAATTGGCTGGCCGGTCCCTCAGAGTGCCACGTGGCATGATTGAGGATGTACTAGTTAAGGTTGATAGGTTCTACTTCCCTGTTGACTTTTTGGTGTTAGATATGAAACCGGTAGCCAGTTCTAAGAAACAAATCCCGGTGATCTTAGGTCGACCTTTCTTGGCTACGGCCAATGCATGCATCAATTGTCGGACCGGGGTTATGGAAGTTTCATTTGGCAACATGCAAGTGAAACTTAATATTTTCCAAGCATCCCAACAACCTCATGAGAGAGAGGAGTGCTTATTAGTGGATGTTGTGGATGAGATTGTGGAGGAGACTTTGCCCTCCATTCTTGTAGAGGACCCTTTAGAGGCTTGTCTAGCTCATTTTGGGATTGAAAATTTTTATATTGATGGGTCAGTTGAGGAGGTATTAAAATCGTTGGATGCGGGTATTATATACCCCATCTCAGATAGCAAGTGGGTGAGTCCCACACAAGTGGTGCCCAAGAAATCGGGCATCACCGTTGTTGAGAATGAGGGAGGAGAGTTAGTCCCCACACGAACCACTACTGGATGGCGAGTGTGCATTGATTATAGGAGACAAAATTCCTCGACTAGGAAGGATCATTTTCCTTTACCCAGGGGTTTGATGGACCCATTTTATTATGCTTGATAGATTGATTCCTTTTTTTTTTTTTTTTTTTTCTTTCCCTTCTATGTTATTCTGTTTTTCTTTATTCTCGTCATGTTTTATTAGCATCTAGGAGACTTTAAATCCTCTAAAGGTGTAATTCCTTTGGTGTTAGCCGTGCCCGAACGGCATCTGACGGTCTGGTATAGCCACCTAACCGTGCTTGTAGTGAGTTCCTAGGAGACCAACTGAGACGATGAAAACTAGAGTTCGAATGGCAAAGCCTAGAACACAACGGTTTGGGATTTCCGAGACTAGAGTCTGGTTTAAATACCCAGGGGTGTGGAGATTGCTTCAAAACTACCTCGGCTTGAACTCTGTATGGCAGCCCCATAGGTTGAGGTAGCTTTATGCGCCTTGATTCTGGATACCAAATCAATCTAGTCTGTCACCCTGTTGGAGAATAGGGAAAGTTACAAACACAGTTAGGGAGAAAAGTAGTACCCGTGGTTTTCTCGTGAAGATTATACCTTTAGTGGGCATTCTGTTATGTTTTTATGTGCTTTATTTATTTCGGATGTCAATTGAAGGTAGAAATGGTTTAGTATATTTGGGTTGTACTAGCCCGAAGGCTATAAACTACGCTGGGTTTTATTACCTGGGGGATTCTGAAGTGGCAACTTTATGCCATAACTCTGGAGCCTTTTGTTAGGTGCTGAGAGTTAGTTAAAAAAAAAAAAAAAAAAGGTTATACTTGTTCAATTAAAAAAAAAAAAAAAAAAATTGTTGTTATAGATGTTCAATTGTAAACAAATGCAAATAGAATATATATTTAAATAAAATAAAATAAAAATAAAAAATAAAAAAATTGTGAATTTGAGCTGTAGCACCCTGCTTTAAAAGCAGGTGCGGCACCAAGGGCATTCACCAAGCCGCATGTGCGGCTTGGGCCCCGCACGTGCGGGACGCCGAATTCAAAAAAAAAAAAAAAAAAAGAAGCGTCGGAGGTGAAATCGCCGCACGTGCGGCCTGGGCCCCGCACATGCGGGACATTTGAATGAATGGAAGTCTGGCCACTGAAGCAGGTGCGGGGCAACTTTTCTAAAAAAAAATATATAATAATAATAATAATGTTTTATTTTGTTTTAGTTTTATTTTTATTACTATTTTATTAGTTTTTTTAATTTCATTTTTAATTTATTTAAGTAAATAAATACATAAATAAATTTTAAATATAAATAAATAAATATACAATTATTTTATTTATAATTTTATTCATATATTAAAAAAATCAAATTATTTATTTATTTATTTTATTTTTATTTTTTTATTTTCTATTTTCGTTAAAAAAAAAAAAAAAAAAAACCTCAGATATCATGGTGCTAATAATAATCCTAATTTAGTTTTTTTTAATTTGCTATATTTGTTTAGTTTAAATTATTTCGTTACTGATTCTCATTAGTTTGTGGATTATTTTATTTTTATTTGTTTAGTTAGTGATGTTATTTTTATTTATTTATTTATTTATTTAATTTTTTTTTCTATTCTATGATGTAATTGCTCATTTCATTTTTAAGGAGTTTAGTTTTTATTTTATTTTATTTTATTTTATTTTCTTCTCTTCTATTAATTAAAAAAAAAAAAAGTTTAGCTTATGTTATTTTATTCTATACTTTAGTCTCTTTTGTAGTTTAGTTATTTTATAGTTTAGTTTAGTTTATTTTATAATTTAGTTAATTTAATTTAATGTCATTTTTATTCATTTATTTAATTCTTTCTTTTCTTCAAAAAAAAAAAAAAGTGTGAAGTGTGTATATGTTACTATCTGCCTACCTGGATGTGCACCTGCAATTCTGGTAATATTCTCTCATTTCTCTTTACTTTTCCATTGAGGACAATGTCATATTCAAGTTGGGGGATGATGGTTATATTTTCTTTTCTGCATTTCTATTTAGCTCATAATTCATGCTTATACTTGTTTCACTTGATTGCATTACTTCACTTAATGTGACTTTTTGCTAGTAGGGTGATGATATTTGCATATGTTTATTGGAGAGCATAGTAGACTTGTATGAAAAGGGTTTATTGGGTAGATACTTGCATATGATGTTTGCACAAGGAGAGTTGTCTGTGTTTGTGATTTTAGTACACTTGTCATGAGTATGTCTTAATTCACATGAACACACTACCATAGCGGTGATCTTTTTATTATAATCCCTGGTGTACATCATTGATAATAGCTAGAATTGCAGAAAAAAAATAAATGAGGAGCCAAGATTCTTTAAAAAAAAAAAAAAAAAAAAAAAAAAAAAAAAAAAAACTTGACTTGTTTGGGTTCGTAACCTTTTTAACTCGAGTTATTAAGTCCGTAGGGGTGTCTTTACACCTAATGCCCTAAAACCGTCTGGTTTGGGAGTCATTGGCCCAAAACTTGCTACATGGGTTAATTAGAAAGCTTAAGGGATTTGGACATTGCACAGTTAAGAAAAAATAAGAAGAATGACTTGTTCGGATTCGTAACCTTTTCAACTCGAGTTATTAAGCCCGTAGGGGTGTCTTTACACCTAGTGCCCTAAAACTGTCTGGTTTGGGAGTCATTGGCCCAAAACTTGCTACATGGGTTGATTAGAAAACTTAATGGATCAGGACATTGCACAGTCATTCAAAAAAAAAAAAAACTTTTGAAAATCTTGGCTACAACAGGTTAGTTTTTCTGTATATGTTGGGTGTTATTATGAGTTACACTGGGCTATTATAGTGGATAGTTAACTAACATGGTGATTGCACTTTACACCGAGGGTACTCATGACTTGTCTACTAGCATGCACAAGTATAGGGAACTTAACTTTTGTATTGACTGAATTGTGGTTTTGACTCAATAGGTTCCTTCATGCTTGTCCACTGTGTCTTTAATGACTCATGATGTCTCAATATCACACTGTAGTGCCACATAAGTTGATTGTTAGGTGGAGTAGTGTAATCATTTGTTGTTGAGTATATATGAATATGTTAATGTTTGTGGGTATCATTTCTGGAAACCCTCACGAGACTTTACTCGTCCACTTGGGGTAACCTTGTGGTTTAAAGGCTTGTTGTATATGCTAAATGCAACCGTTTTCCCACGAAAGAGGAAATAGATAGATTTTGTTTCATTTTATTTTATTTTACTTGCTTGAGGACTAGCAAGTAGTAAGTTGGGGGATGTGATTAAGGATGAAATGTACATCATTGAGGCCGTTAATTAGAATCTCTTAACTTCACTTGCTGGTCAAACTGTATATTTTATGTGTGTTGAATGTCAATCAGGTTGTACATTGTCGGAGCATAAAATGGGCAAAAAGACAAAATTTGGACAGAGTTGACTTTTTCTGGAAAAGTCAAACTGATGTTTTAAACCTGTTTGGAAGTGAGTAGAAGTATAAATAGAAAAGGAAAAGGCTTTTCTAGGGTTCTGAAGTTGTTTGATCTAAAGAGAGAGGCTAGGGTTTGGAAGGGAAGAGAAACAAAAAGCTTCAAGGATGTCTCCAATGGTGGTTTCTTCTCCATCTACCTCCTCCCACTCTTCCATGAGTGGCTAGTCTCCTTTTCTAGGGTTTTGATGAAACCCTAGCCATGTAACTATTTTGTTTTCCTTTTGATTCTCAATTATGTAAAGGTTTGAACCATTGTATGGTGTTTTAGAAATTCTTTATATATAATTTTCATTATCTTTTCAAATATTTGACTTTCTGTGATTGTTGAATGTTATCCATACATGAGTTTTCTATTCTTTCACATTCAAGGTACGAGACGAACCATACTACGAGGGACGAGTCGTGTCACTACCCTAGTTTAGAGTGAACGGTTCGTACTACTTGAGATGGTTTGTGCCCGTACATTGAATGTGATGATTTTCTTGTTAAATGCTTTGAACTTGTAGTTGCAAAGCATTAATCTGTTCAAACCCTAGGATAATTGATTTCAATTGGAAATCCTAGTTACGTGGCTAGTGGTGGAGTCTTTGCCCTAGTTTTTCCCCCAATTCAGTAAACCAATTTCATTTATTATTAATAATTTAATTCCTTAGTTTAATTTATTCGTTATTAAATTAGGTTATGATCATTCAATCTTTTTATCAAAATTAATTTAGGAATTTAATAATTAAATTAATTTAATTTCACAATAGTCCCTGTGGATCGATACCTGGACTTGCCATTATTCTGATTGAATTTGGTATAGTTTAGTATTTAATTTTGGTGTGTTCAACGACCCATCAAATTTTGTATCAACTAGTGTACCAATTGATGATGTGGCATAATTTAATAGGTTTTTGGTATTTGTAATGTGATTAATGAGTGGGGTCAATAATAATGTCATAACTAGTGTTGGTACACTAATTATGCATGTAGCACCACCAAAAAAAAAAAAAAATCGTCACAAATTTATTATTTTCAGTGACGAAATTATTTTTTCTATTTCCAATGGCCTTTTGGCAACAAAATGGGTGACAGAAATTTTTCATCGTAATTAGTTTGGATTACAAAATGTATACATTTTGGAATAAATTTGTTTCGTCTTTAAACTCTGAATTTGTTGTGCTGCTCTAATCACAACTCCTTTGTGAGATACCTTGCTTGAACCTGCCCTTTTTTGCCTCATTCTTCTGGCTAGACTTGTGAATCCTCCCAAAACCACGGTGTTGCTAGCTCGATCTCTTCTTTTATGTTGCTTCCTATTCTTTTTCAAGAAGTTGCTAGTTACATATTTTTGAAATAATTACACTAATTTTTCTTCAACTCGTTACAAAACGTTTGGTAGTCGGTATTATTATAGTTAGAGTGAATTCTACTAACCGTCCCTATAGTTTGAAACTTGTGTTACTTTGATCCATAACCTTTCAATTGTGATATATTTGACATTGAATTTTGAATTCCGTTCCAAATAAGGACAATTAAAGATATTGTTGCTCTATTTGAAGGGTAAAGTCGTCATACAACTTATTTTGTGTTGGTTAACTTATATGTTCTTTGAATATAAAGCTATTTTTTTTTAATAAATAATGTTGGAACTATTTTTTGTTATAAAGTTTTGTTTGGTTTGGTTTGGTTTGCAGAATCTATTTTCATTTTTTTTTTCTAAAAAACTAAAAATTAAATTGGTGAAAAAAATGAAAAATACATCATTTTTATATAATTTTATCTTTTAGGAGGGTAGAAATAATTTTTTTATATTTATTTTCATTAAATTAATTTTTATTTTTTCAAAAGTCAAACATGGCGGCAACTTTGATATGGTTAAAAAACCAATCCATTAAATCAAAAAATCCAAAACTAAAAATATTTCATGTATTAAACCTATCGATTATACATTAAAAACCTAATAACCATCCATTACATGATAACCATTCAAAACTATCTATTGACAATAAATACAACCATCTATCACATGATAATCATCCTGTTAGGACTTTTTGTTGTCAAATTCCATGGATCAAAACCAAGGTTGTAACAAGAGTTCTTTAAGAAGTTGGTTTTCTTCCAAAACCAGGATTACTTTGGAGTTCTTTAAGAAGTTGGTTTTCTTCCAAAAACAGGATTACTTTGGGTCTCTATAAATAGTTGGTTTTCTCCCAAAACTAGGTGATTCATTGAATTCCTCCAGATCTTCTTTTTGGTTCTTGAAGGTTTATATCTAGGGATATTTTGTTATTTTTCTTTGATGTTTTTATTGAGTATTCAACTCATGGTTTAAAGAGAGTACATCAAAGGTTTGTTTGTTATACACAAAAGAGAGAGTTGTTCTTCAGTTGTGGATTCTGAAGAATTCGAGCCTGAAGCTTTGGTGGAATCCGGAGTGGCTCATCAGAAAGACAATTCCGTGGTGAAGATAGGGTTGGAAGAGGCACATAGAGGTTGGTTCAATTAGGCGTTGTGGATTCGCTAGATAATTGAGAGTATACCTGTGTAATTCCTTTAATTCTTCTTAGTGGATTGTCTTGTGGCAGTTGCCCATGGTTTTTTTATCACAGTTGGAGGTGTCCAATTGTGGTTTTTCCACGTAAAAATCATTGTGTCTCTTTCTCTTGATTGTTTGATTGGGATTGTTATATTCTGTTTAAAATTGTTACATAATCACAAATCAACATCTAGAGGGTTTCTAGATTTTTCAATTGGTATCAGAGCGGGTCGTTCTATTTTTTTTTTTTTTTTTTAAAAAAAATTCTTTTTGAACGCTCTATTTTTTTTTTAAAAAAAAATTTTAGAACGAGATCTTGTTTGATTTGTGATAATGGATTCAATTCGTGAGGGAAATTCTATGGTTCGACCACCCCTACTTGACGGATCCAATTATTCTTTTTGGAAAGCTCGGATGAGATCTTTTTTAAAATATATTGATGAAAAAGTTTGGCAATCCGTCATGAATGGGTGGACTGAACCAACAATTACTGTTGATGGAGTAACTTTCCCCAAACCAATTGATAAGTGGGACACAACTGATTACCAAAATAGTAGCTGGAATAGTAAAGCTATCAATTCTCTCTTTTGCGTGTCACACCTGAAGAGTTTAGCCGTATTTGTAATTGTGAAGTCGCAAAAGAGGCTTGGGATATCTTACAAACTATTCATGAGGGCACTCCTTCTGTGAAACGCTCAAAACTTCAAAGGCTCACGTCTAGTTTCGAAAACCTTTCAATGAAAGATAGTGAGACCTTTGATGAATTTTATGCGAAGTTGAGTGACATTGTTAATTCCAGCTTCAATTTAGGTGAAAAAATACCGGAATCCAAAGTTGTGGGAAAAATTTTGAGATCCTTGCCCGATCGATTCCAACCAAAAGTTACGACTGTTGAGGAGGCTCAAGATGTTGACAACTTCAAGCTAGATCAGTTGGTTGGAAATCTCCAAACTTATGAGGCACATAGAAATTTCAAAAAGAAACAAAAAGATTTTGCTTTTAGTAGTGCTCATAAAGTGGTAGAGGATTCTGATGAGGATTGTGAGATAGATTCCAAGATTATGGCTGTTTTTGTTAAACAATTTAAAAAATCTTTTTTGAATAAAAATCCTAATCTTTTGGAATCTACTCATTCTCATAAATCCAAAGGCAAAGATAAAGTCAAAATTAATTCTATAACCAAGAAGGAGAAAAGAAAGATACAAGGTAACTCTGAAAGCGTCCAATGCTATGAATGCCAAGGATTTGGCCACTTTGCTTCAGAATGCCCCACTCGTTTGAAGAAGAAGAAAGCCCTCGCCATCACTTGGGATGATGAATCAGAATCTGATGAAGATGACAGTGACAACGAAGATCAAGGCGAAGAGGGACATAAGCAATTCCTTGCTTTCATGGTGGCTTCCGAAACTGAAAGACAAACAGAGTCTTTGAAGAGGTCAGTTGAGAATACCACTGATGATGAATCATCGAAGAGTGATCATGGAGAGCTTGAGCAAGCCTATGAAAAGCTGTATAAGGAGTCTCTTAATTTATTCAAATTGAATGACAAACTCACAAAGAAACTCAAAGCATGTGAATATGAGAATGTCAAACTTAAGGAGGAGATTTCCGAGGCTAGGATCAATGCCATCAAGATAGCTGATGATCAACAAGTTCTTTGTGCAAAACTGTTAACTTGTGAGACAGAGAGGAATGAGCTACAGGAAACTCATGCCATGTATGAAGAAAAGATTGAATCTCTCGAGATGTCACAAGTTGCCTTGGAAGAACTAATGATCAAGAAAGAAGAAGAGCTCAAGTGTGCCATGGTCACCATTGGTCTTTGGAACAAAGGATCAAAAACTTTGGAGGATATCATTGGATCTCAACAAATCTGTTCAGATAAGAGTGGCATTAGCTTTGGAGATAAGAGAGAGCAAAAACAGAGTGCTTCCACATCTCATGATACAAGAACTCAAGGAAAGGGAGGACAAAAGATTCAACAAGAGGAAAGACTTCTCAAACTTCCTAGAGTTGGTAAGGTAAAAGAAAATAAGGTACACCCTGTTTTTATTTGTCATCATTGTGGTATGCATGGTCATATTCGCCCTTATTGTTATAAGTTGAATGGGAGAGTGTCTCAAAAGGGTAGAAATTCGAATACTTTTTGGGTTAGTAGACAATCTTACATGTCCAGGCGGAATACCAAGATTCATGAGGGTGTTCACAACACCACAACATTTACCAAGACCGCTAGACCTAATTTTGTTAAGACCAAAAAGATTTGGGTGAGAAAACTTAACTTGTGTTAATGTGTTTACTCTTTTTAGTTTTTTTTTTGGATGTTTGTTTTTTTTGTCTTGCTTTGGTTAAGAAAAAAAATTAAAAAAAAAAAAAAAAAAAAAACCCAAAAAGATTTTCTTAGTATGGTTTTGCAAGCTTGAATTTTTTTGAGATGTCCTTGGTGCATATTGGAATTGATGAGAATAACCATTACATGTTAATATGTGTGTGCTTTCTGTGGTCATTACTCATTTTGGAGTGTGTGTTCTTTGATTAGTATGTCTCATTCTGTACACACTCTTGGATTAGCAAATTCTGGAGTCTTCCATCTTAGTGATTATTTTTTTTCATGGACTTCTGACATTGTATCTTTTGCTTTTCGAGAGGAATTGACCCATACTAGCATATCATGGGTGATGTTGAGTCTCTTAACCACCTTCCATCTTTTTGCATCTCCATGGCTTTCCCCTCTATTCTTTGTAGTCCAGGCATGAGGAAAAGGCTACCTCAGAGTCACCAACCAGGCCATCCTTATTATATCCATGCTTCTCTGGTTCGGTTTCCATACTCTTGAGCGTGTCAACCGCCAATGAGTGTGCAAAAGAAAGAAAAAGGAAAAAAAAAAGAAAGAAAAAAATGTGCAAAAGAAAGAAAAGAAAAACATGTGAAAAAAATAAGAAAAAAATAAAGGATTCATTGATTGAGGGGGAGCCTCCGCCTTTACTCACCCAATACCCCTTGATTCCTAGTGGTTTGACTTTCCTTTGTTGTGCTTAGATTCTCTTGTCGGAGGTCCAGCTTTCATATCACTACTAGGATTTGAATCTAGTGTTTGTCGAACTCCAAGAGTCACACACACACTTTTCTCATGGGATCTATGCTTTTCACATAATGCATCACTTTCTTTTATGAGGAATTTTCTAGAGGCTGTGCACATTGTGTTTTCAAGTAATTGTGTTTCTTGGATAATCTTGTGTGTTTCAAGGTACAAATCTGAAATTCCTTGCTTGCTCCACCATATTATTTTTTGTCATTTTTCTTCTTGTTCACTATTTTCAGTGTTTGTGGTTATTTTTAATGAGGGGGAGTTTGGTTCATCATTACCAGTGTTTGATGTCTATTGATGGTACAGTGTTTTTACTTTTGCATATATCCTTCTTTGGTACAGTTGGATTTTTAGTATTTTGTTTATGGATGGATTTATATTTTGTTATTTAATCCAGTTCCACATATTTTGGTTGGCTTGTGTGTGGTTGTTTTATTTCAGGATAATTATTCAAGAGCATGGATTTGAGTGTTAGTTCATAGTTGGTGGTGCTGCTTGAGAGATTTTGTTAGGCAATTTGTTTTAGATTGGTTTTATTCAGGATTTGACAAAGGGGGAGATTGTTAGGACTTTTTGTTGTCAAATTCCATGGATCAAAACCAAGGTTGTAACAAGAGTTCTTTAAGAAGTTGGTTTTCTTCCAAAACCAGGATTACTTTGGAGTTCTTTAAGAAGTTGGTTTTCTTCCAAAAACAGGATTACTTTGGGTCTCTATAAATAGTTGGTTTTCTCCCAAAACTAGGTGATTCATTGAATTCCTCCAGATCTTCTTTTTGGTTCTTGAAGGTTTATATCTAGGGATATTTTGTTATTTTTCTTTGATGTTTTTATTGAGTATTCAACTCATGGTTTAAAGAGAGTACATCAAAGGTTTGTTTGTTATACACAAAAGAGAGAGTTGTTCTTCAGTTGTAGATTCTGAAGAATTCGAGCCTGAAGCTTTGGTGGAATCCGGAGTGGCTCACCAGAAAGACAATTCCGTGGTGAAGATAGGGTTGGAAGAGGCACATAGAGGTTGGTTCAATTAGGCGTTGTGGATTCGCTAGATAATTGAGAGTATACCTGTGTAATTCCTTTAATTCTTCTTAGTGGATTGTCTTGTGGCAGTTGCCCGTGGTTTTTTTATCACAGTTAGAGGTGTCCAATTGTGGTTTTTCCACGTAAAAATCATTGTGTCTCTTTCTCTTGATTGTTTGATTGGGATTGTTATATTCTGTTTAAAATTGTTACATAATCACAAATCAACATCTAGAGGGTTTCTAGATTTTTCACATCCAAAAATATCAACAAAAATAACCACTCATTACCCCAAAAAAAAAAAAATGCAAAAGATTTATTATTTTTAAAGAATTTTATCTTTGGTGAGTAGAGATATTTTTTTAAAATTTAAAAATAATTGTTTGGCATTTATTTTTTTCAAACTAGTTTATATTTTATCAAATTGATGACTTTGCTATTGAAATGGAGCAACAATATCATTAATTGTCCTTATTTGGAATTAGAACGAAATTCAAAATTTAAAGTCAAATGTGTCAAAGTTGAAAAATCAAGAACCAAAATGATACAAGCTCCAAATTACAAGAACCATTAGTGTAATTAGCCCTTATAATCAGTTACGTATTTTTAAAATAATTACACTAATCTTTCTTCAACTTATTACAAAACCTTTGGAACTCAGTATTATTATAGTCAGTTGCATACTTTTGAAATAATTACACTAATTTTTCTTTAATATGGTTAAAACGATCGAAATTAATGTTAATAGTGGGTAGACACTGAAATAAATAAAGATAAACATATATTTTAATGAAAAATGATGATAACATTATTTTCTCATTCACACTATTAACAAATTACTAATAAAAAAAATAGTGTAAGTGTTATATAAATTAAAATGTTGAGAGATGTCTATATAATTATGTCAAAATATTAGATTAATTGTGTTGTTTTCAAACTTCAAAAAAAGTCGAGTAAAAATATAAAATATTATTTTCTGTTAACTCCGTTTGTCTAACAACACCAAGGGGAGATGATTCAACTCAAACTGTAATTTCCCCTTTTTAATAAGGGGAGATGATTCAACTTGAGGTGTTTTGGGGCTCTCATGGCTCACTTGATAATTTAAAAGGAAAATTTCGAATCACTTGTAAGACTGAAAAAAATTACATAAGTGATAGAAAAATTTATAGTTTGAATTATTAAAGTTGATAAATCTTACCATTAATTTTAAATTTATTTTGAAAACATGCACTAAATTATAATTTCTCCTAGTTTAAATTGTTTATATAGTAGGGCTTATTGAGAAAATTAAATTTTTTTTTAAATTATGTTATTTGGACAACAATAACCACATGATTAGATCACATTTATTAATTATAAAAAATAATTAAAAATATATTGAATGGTAATTGTAATTTTGAAAATAAATTATTCATTAATTTAAAAATAAATATATTCTAATAATGCGTATTACATTGGATCAATCTAATTTCGTATCCAGATAAACTTGTTGTAGGCCCTATAATAATTTGAATTATCAAGTGAGATCCAAACACCTTGGCTAACGAACGGAAGAGACATCTCTCAATTCCTTCTATCATCCCTTTTAAATATCAATATACCTAGTAACTAGACAAGGTTCTCATATATATAGACACATAAATCAAACATTTTCTTCCCCATCTTTTAGTGCAGTCAGTCTCTCTCTCTCTCTCTCTCTCTCTCTCTCTCATATGAAACAATGCTTTCTTGATGAAAATTGATTAAATCTTGATGAGTTCTTGATATCTGTATCCGAGTCTTATATACATATTTGTGTGTGTGTGAGTGTGTGTGTGTGTGTGTGTTTATGTGTGAAACAGAGTTTTGTTGATTGACGAGAGTGGAAGCCAACACTCTCACTAAGTTTCTTTTTCTCTCTCTTGCAATTTCTCTCTAGAGACTCACTGATTCAGTCACTCATCTCCATCTTCACCAATCAGTTAAAAAATCTAGATATATTTGATTTATTGATGAATACTCTTTTCTAGATAAATCGAACATTTTCTTCCCTCTCTCTCTCTCTCTCTCTCTCTCTCTCTCTCTCCCATTTGAAGAAGGGGCTCATCTGAAAAAAGCTCTCATTTTCACCTCCAATTGAAGACATCTTAGAAGAGTTGAATTCGAGGTATTGTTCTTTCACCTATGTTTCACTCTCTCGTATGTTTTTCTCTCTTTATCTCACACATGAAACATGAAACAATGCTATCTTTATGAACATTGATTGAAAATTGATGAGTTCTTGATATCTGTATCCGAGTCTTGTATACATATTCGTGTGTTTGTGTGTTTATGTATGAAACAGAGTTTTGTGATTGACGAGAGTGGAAGCCAACACTCTCATTGAGTTTCTTTCTCTCTCTCTCTCTCTCTCTCTCTCTCTCTCTCTCTCTCTTGCAATTTCTCTCTGATGGGAAATTAAATTCCAGTTGATGAGATATGAGAATGAGATCCCTTTGAGAAAGGAAGAACAAACTATTTTATTTCTTTGAATTATGGATACAAGTAGTATCTCTAAGATTTATTTTTCTATCTCATTTTCATCTCATTATCTAAAACAATAACAAATACAATCTATTTATGGACCTAAGCCCAAGTATGAACACCTGATGGCTATGAGCTGTGTACAACTCAATTATCACATTTTTCTCATTTCCTTCATGGTGAAGGTTTTGACTATGGAGTTTCCATGAAACTTCTATGAACCATCTTCAATCTTCCTCTATGTTCTGGAAATCCCATGACAACTTTTCTTTAGCTTCTTTATTCCTTTACACTCTAGAAGTCTGTAGAGTTATCTAATATTTTATTTTTGAATTGGGTTTGGGTTTTTCAACACTCTCTGGAGACTCACTGATTCAGTCACTCACTCACTTAGGGGCGGAGAGAGGGGGTCCTGGCCCTACTACTTTGCTAGGATTGTTAGGATATGTGTGATTTATATTATACATGTGTTGCTTAATTTCATCGTTTGGTCTTCCCAAACTTCTTTTTCTTCTTTTTTTTTTAAAATTTTTTTTTTTACTTATATACTATATTTTGTAGAATAATTATGATTTTTTGTAATATTAATACAAATTATGATAATTATGTTATGAATGATGCACCACAAAAAAAGTTTTATTTACAAATTATTAAGATTGTATAATGAACTATTATGATTATATTTTGAATATTAAAATATTACGCACTGTTAGAGTGAAAAATGTTATTAACTATTGTGATTTTGTTGCTAATCATTGTAGTGTACTTTTGAAAGGACATACGATATGCATTTTTAAGAGTATGTACCATAGTTTTACTTGTTTTATTTCCTAAGAAAAAAAACCCAAGTATTTTTATCTTTCATTAATTAGTATGTGACAATTTTAAAATTTTGTGTACATGGTGCAATATGTAATTCATTACCATTCATGTACTGTATAAAGTATGTGATATTACTTCTTGTTTATATTTTTCTAGTGGTAAATCACTTAAATTGAAGTTCATGGAATATATTTCTGTAATTATTTTTCGCTTAGTTTTAATGATTTGTTGATTTTAGTAGTCTAAATTGAACTTGATCTGACCACTTAAACTTACTTAATACTTGACTTTTGGCCCCCCAATATTGTAATCCTAACTTCGCTCCTGCACTCACTCATCTCCATCTTCACCAATCAGTTAAAAAATCAAGGTATATTTGAGTTCTTGATGAATACTATTTTCTTGATATATTAAATTTAAAAAATCTAGGTATGTCCTATACCTTCTTTTTTTTTTTTCTTTTTTTTTAAGGGTTTAATGTTTCTTTGTTGCTTTATATTTTCCAGTCTTCTAATCATGTCTTGATGAATATCACATTTCCTTCTCATTTTCCATTTCAAAATATCATATTTTCAGGCCTTAAACCCAAATTAAAAAGATACTTTCAACAATTAATTGGATACGTCCACATGTACACATAAACATCTAACACGAAAATGAAAACAACAAACACCCAATAACTACCTACTCAACATATGAGACAACTCGACCTTCCTGAACCATAACTATCATAACGCATGATATACACAGATACACTGACACAATAATGATAAACAAAACTTTACTCTACCTGCCTTAAGCACGGTAAGCCAAGTATACATCTTTCCATAACAAAATGTCAATTTACCAAACACTGGCTGGAAGATAATAGTATCTCTGCCAAGTTCTCTAGGCACTAGTTGGAAGGTACTGGTACCTCTCATTCTGAGTGCAAGCAATTCTCCAGGTGCTAGCTTGAAGGTAATGGTACCTCTCATTCTCAGTGCAGTATACATTGCCAACCATCACAATATGTTAAGAGCACAAATAACATAAGTGTAATACATACACATAATCTATTCAACAGAATAGAGCCATCCTCCACCGATGACCAAGTACAAAACCTCTAAACACATGTACTTAATACCCCGTAATATAATAATTCAATTTCCAAGAGGCCATAAGTCCAACAACAACAAAAGGAAAATAAAGCATTCATAATCCAATCTCAAGTTCATTTCTAAATTTACAAAGTGTTATGATCTCTTTCTCTTTTCAAAAAAAAAAAAAAAAAAATCAATTCTCTCATTTTCCAAATTACCATACTCCAATCTTTATCTAAGATCCACTCTCTTTATTTCGCAAAACTAAATCCATGGATATCAAAGCCATAACCTAACTCAACATGATTAATCCAAAATCATTCCAATACTCTAGTTAATTCTCCCTTTTAGTTATTAACACAATTACACAATCCATATTAACAAAGCACAAACATTATTCAACTTTACCCATTTTTAATTCAATAAGTCAAAATATTAAATTAGGGTTTTTCTCCCTCTCAACATAAACATGTTAAACTACTCCCTAATTAACCCAAAAAACAATCAATTTAACAATTTCACTCACACATATCAAACCCTAGATCCCCTTTTATGATTTTCAAAAAAATCCATGATGGACATATTTTTATGCAATAAAATCTACCACGTGTCTATTTATAGACAAGATATTGAAAATGAGCAAAGAAATCCCTTGTCACACCCCGAAATTATTGCAATAAAACTATCCACAATATTAATGAATAATCATACCATACTGAATACATTTCTCGCTCCATTCCATATGATCTCATACTACAAAAGGTAACACATGCAGTTATACATTTATAAGTCCTAACCCTGAATCTATAGCATGTGTTACATTGTTAATGACATGAAAGCAAGTTAAACAATTAAGAAATGCCCTATAGGCTTACAGCTTTCCAAGACAATTCTTGGTTATATCAAAAGTGAGTTTAGACTCAATACAATTAAAGCCCTAGGCTTGTACAAAATAAATACACAAATAAACAAAATGAAACTCTTGCTCCAAGTCCGTTCAAGCTATTGCCTTGGCGAAGGCATATCATCAGCACCTGAAATGTTTTTCCCATATAAGGTGAGCCAAAGCCTAGTAGAAATAATTCGACACTCAACAAAGTTATAAGATGAATGCATATGCCATGCTCGTGCCAAAACGTTTTGCATCTCTTTCAAAACCATGCAATGTCAGGTTATAAAACAAATCATAACATCCTTTCTCTTTTCACTATAAACAATACTGTGAATACAACACTGTGAATCTCTAAATACATGTCTGCTAGTAGGCTATACAAGCACTACTCTTTGTCATTCTTACCAGTATTAACCGGAAGGTTCGACACCTATCCGCGTAGTTTTCTAGTCTTTCACCAAGGACACATAGGGCAACTTAACATTTGTAACCACACCCCCTACCCAGATTCACCAAGTATTCACCTTTTACTCAAAACAATATACATTTTCAATGTGATAATATGCAACAATGCTCAATGAAAATGGATGAGAAAACGGTTTCAATTCTCTTAGTTCTCATGCAATGTCTACAACAATCAGCTATCCTCCACCGATAGCCCAAACAAATATCTCTAAACAGATAAATAAATATAGACCTTCCAAATTTCAAAATGTGAGTGATAGTATATAGCTAACTCCACCACCCCCATTAATATCCACATTCTTTCCCAAAATTTTACAAAAACCAACATCATCTTTCAATGTTTTCCAACACTAGTCAAAACTCATAATATTGGAAAAAAATCTCATTTTCTTTCAAAATCACTTCCGGATGAAGTAGTCCACTATTTTCCACACATAACAATCATCATCACATCCCCATGATTCCATTTACCAAAACCCCTCTTTTGATTTCAAAACCAAAACCCTACATTTTTGTTCAAATCTCCAAATCACAATATTGTTTTAGAAATAACATATAACTAAGTTGAAACTCGTAAGAAGGTGCGAAGAATCCCTACCTCAAGTTTAGAAGAGTGGAAGAGAAGAACTCAGAAAACTCAAAGTTGGTGAAGCCACGAACCTCTTGGATCAAAAGAAGGCTCTTGAAACGATCTACAATCTATTTCAAAGAACCAAGATGAGGTGGCACCTCTAGGTGAGTAGATCTGAAGATCTAAGTGAGAAAAAATGAGTTTAGAGAGAAAGAGAGGAAAGTCACAGGTGAGAGGGAAAAAGAGAAGTAATGAAAGATAGAAAAATGTTTTTGGGTTTATTTATAGTGACTAGGTATTAATAGAATAATTGCTCCAAAGTCAAATGAAAAGAACAAGTCAAAAATCTCCAAAAAGTAGGACCCAATGTTGAAACTGACTCACAGGCGTCAACCCTCGTGACAATGGTGTTGACCCTCAAGAAGAAAAACTGAGACACTTGTGTTTGGCAGTAGACAAGAGTCGACCCTTAGAAGCAGTGGAGTCAACCCTATATTTCAGTAGACAACCCAGAACAACACAGGAAGAGAAGGGTCGACCCTGGGAACCCATGGTGTCGACATTATATTTCAGTAGTGAATTCCAGGAACACAACAAAACAGGTGTCAACACCACCCAGATTGGTGTCAACCCCAGAGGCCAAAAATCAGGACAAGTGTCTCCACCACCAAGACTAGTGTCGATCCTATTTTTCAATAACTACACCAGGAACACAGCAACAAGGAGGTGTCGACACCACCAAGATTGACCTTGGGAGCAAAACAAAACAAGGAAAGAGAGACAGTGTCGACACCACTAAGGATTGTGTCGACCCCTGAAGCCAAAACCAAGCAAGAAAATAGAATGAACAATAGCTACGGACATGGTTTTCCAGATTCAAAAGCATTAAATGGGTCGTGTCTAAGCCCAAATCGCTATATCGCTACCTCTTGAAGCGATGAGGAGAAAGTCGAAAAAAATCCACGATAACGAAAACACTATCCGCTCAGATTAAAATGAAACTCTCAGGACCCTCTACGCTTTGATCTATGAAACTAGAGGTAGAAAACTACTCAAAGGAGATGAAAATCAAGGTAGAAGAGCTTGGAAACTCAGTTATGGCGGACAGGAGAAAGAAAGAAAAGAAAAGATCTCAAAAAGTGACTTTTCAGTGCACTTACGGACTTAAATATGCAAACCATCGCGAGCGTGGTCTAAACCATCACGGGTGTGGACATGCCACCTCAACAGGTCACGAGTGCGACTGCCCAGTCACCTTGGTCACGGGTGCGACCACCTTGACTGCAGGCGCGACCGTTCTACTCGCGGTCTAACAACGCAACCCAAAGCGGGCAACACACTCACTCCCCCATACAAAGACCTAAACCCCAATTTTGGTTGCGGCCAGTTGAGGCCCATCGCGGGCGCAACCTTTAGGCCAAACCATCGCGGTCGCGAGCGCGACCTACCCAAGACAAAATGTCTAGGCTGCTATTTCACAGCCAACCTAAGACACCCTACGGCCCTAACCCACAATAACAAGGCTACAACCACATGGGATAACCCTGTGTCCCAACCCGAGAATGTAAAAAGGATCAGGACACGAACCCGGGCCACTACGTCACGTCATCATTGACATATAATATCACTAACCAATAGTAAAACAACATATGAATGGTGAACTCTACATGCAAATTTAACTAACACTCTAGTAACTTATATATATAGTGAGATTAATTATATTTGCATGTCAATAATGATGGATATTATCTTTATATTAAGATTTTTTTCACAGAATTTTCATTCATAAAAAATATAATTTGTTGTAGTCCCTTTATTTTCAATAAAACAATCACTATTATTCTCATAAATTTAAAAATGCCATTGACATTTTATTCTAAATATTTTTTTTGTTTAAAATTTTATTTATATACATATGTAAAAATAAAAAATAAAATAAAATAAAATTCAAAATTAAAAACCCAGAGGGGGCATGTGACTCTCTGGTCTCCATGTGGCGCCACCATTGTTCATCTGGTACAAAGTGCAGTGGAGGGAATCATGGCTGGACGGGATCCTCATCTAAGGAGGTACACCCTAGGTCCCAAATTGTGCCCACTAGGCCAATTCCTTGAGATTTAAAAAAACAAAAAAACAAAATTAGCATTTGATTTTTTTTTTTTTGTAATAAAATAAAATTTTAATTGTTAATTTTATCAATTTAAATTATAATCTTTATATTTGTTTTCAATCTAATACATTTGCATAAAATCAATGTAGGTATACTCTTTTCAGTTTTAGTCAACAAAAATAAACAAATTGTTTAAATTGAAAACTAATTTAAATTAATAAAATTAAAAAATCTAGTTTATACTGTTTTAACAATCAATCTTTGGAGGTTTTTTTTTTTTTTTTTTTTCATTTATTCAATTTTTTTTACCCAAATGAAGAGGAAAAAAAATTGCCATCGATAAAAAACATATGTGTGGTGTATAGCTTTACTCTATTTAAATTGTCACCATTTGATTTTTTTTTTTTTTGTTTTTTTTTTCCTCGCCAAGGAGATTATAATCTGAACTTCTTTTGGACTGAATTTATAATCGAAACTTGAAAATCAAGTTTTTGCTATTTTCATTTTTGTTTATATACCTTTTGAATCATGATAGAATAATTCATTGATACTATATGGATTAACCTCTGCAAATTTTTCATCAAATTTATCTTTTAGGGCATGCCAAATTTTATTAATTTATTTTGCCGTTTATTTGATCAAAATATTTTTTAAGGATAAAATTACACTTTTTACTCTTATAGTTTGACTCAAATTTTACTTTGATTCTTATTGTTTCAACTTGTACAATTAGTTCATATACTTTTGTTAGAAAATAATGATTTTTCGGCAACTTTAATTCGAAATTAAAGTGGGACCCAACCATCGGTTGATGTGAGTCCGAGTGGTTTTGTATTCTCTTAAGTGAGAAGATTGCAATACAAAAATAATGAGCTGAAACCATTGAATTGTGAATGAAAATTGTCTCATAAAGTGGACATCAATAAAGTTGGGTTTAGATTTGGACTTAGTCTTGGTTTGGATTGGGCCTAGACTTGTACTTGTTCATGTGTTGGGTTTGGTCTTAGACTTGGACTTGGACCTAATCTTGAGCTTTGGGCTGAGCTGTGCTCGGCTTAGTTTGTGCATGTGTTTGAGATTAGGTTTGGATCGAGTTGTGACCCAACACTCGTATCTATTTTGTAACCCATCTAGTTAAATTCTCAAAAGTTATACATTATATACACATTATAATTTCTATAATGGTTTTGGAGTTTTGAACCTTTGTAACTCTAGCCTTAATAGCTAGAGTTGATGACATTTGATAATCCCATTGATGTTAGTCTTCATGGCTAAGGCTCTCCCCTACTAGTATAAATAGAAGCCTTTCTCCTTCAACTTAGTAGGTTGTTTTAGAGAGGTTTTGAGATGGAAAATGAGATGGTGTTTTGAAATAAAAAGTTGGAGTTGGTCTTTTACACCAAAGAAAAATTTTTCTATCTTCTTTTGCTAGCCCCTTTTTTTGTTCTTGTTAGAGAGAGTGCAACCATTTTCAAGTTCGCCGAAGCTATTCAGAAGGTGCTTCTGCATTAGTTGGTTTCAACCGTCGTATTCTGGGAGACAAACGCCGGCATACCTCCAGCATCCATTGGGAGGCGATGAATCTGTTTTATGGAAACTGTGGTATTACACAAGTTTCGGTTTGCATCTTTATCTTTTGCTCTTCAAAGTTTTAAATTTAAATAATTTCTCATATATTATTTTATATGTCCATTTAAATCCATCTTGTAACATGTTCTATGGTGTAATCTAATTCATTCTTGTGTTTTTTTTTTAGTTCTATAGTTTATTGTATATTTCATTCTTTAATAATAATAAAAGAATAATAATAATAATTGTTTTGTCATTTCTATTTAATTCATTTTATATATTTTTCTTGTATGTTTATGGAAAAATACCAATAATCTTAAAACAGATTTATTATAAATAGTTTTTGAAAAAATAATTTAGTTTTTATTATAATTTTATTCTAGTGACTCTTGGAATCAAAATTAATTTAATTGCCTAGAGTTATTGAAATTTGAGTTTTTTTGTTTCAAGTAATTTATTCATGCAATTTCTTTTATGTTAATTAGTTGTTATTGCATGAGTTATTTGATGATTAGTGCTTAAGTTGCTAGGAGTTTATAAAAATTAAATAAGAATTGTATTTCTTAAGATTCTTACTAATTTATTTGATCTGTTTGTTAGTTGTTCTCTTTTATAGCTAACTTTTTCTATAGGTTTACCTAAATGCGAAAGGAGGATCTATAATACGAACAAATAAAACAAATTGGAATTAGTAAATGAGACTACTAATTTTTGTTTTGAACAGGATAACCTAAGTATGGATTAGAATTTTGGATCTTCAGATTTTTTGACATATTTGTAAATTTAATTATTCACTTTATAGTTCAGGTTAATTTCGGATTTATTCCATATGTTGTTTTGAAAGTTTGGTAGCAATTTCGATTTAATTTGATTAATTAAATTCTGGGGGAAAAAAAAAAAAGAAAAAACAAAGAGTTGGATTTTTTTTTTTTTTTTAAGTATTTCAAGAGATTCGGCTAGTCAAGGTTTTCGACGGTATAGAATATCTCCAAGCAGGTTTGTTATGGGAAAAAATTTAGTAAAATAGTTTTGATTTTTCTATATAATGGTCTTATTCCTGAGTTTGCTTATGATTATCTTGTATTATAAGGTGGATGGATCCTAAGAGAGAATTAGTGCATGGTGGAATAATTTTGCATTATAATTCTATTAATTAATTATTGTTTTGATTGTGAGTTTTTTCATGTTTTGATGTGCATAATCAAGTGAATTACTCCAAACATTATTGTGTATTGTTGGAGTTTAACTCTATTGTTTATAAGATTATTTGCTCATAATTAGATGGTTGGAATGTCAATGTTATGACCATAATAGTCTTATATATGTAGTTATTTCATAGCCAAGAAACTCATGACATTCTTGTAATTGCAATAGATCTATAGCCTTTGAATTACACATTGTGAGTTATAAACTGAAATTACTTGTGTAATATTCACTTTATTGGTTCATTAACTCATCTTGTATCCAAGAATGTATATGAACAATGAGCATGGAGATTGGCGGCAATGAGGATAGAGTTTTGTAATGTGTTTTATACAAAGAAATGCATTACAAGTGGAGAAGTGTAGTTTTGGCTAAATAGACAATTTCAGATGCAACCATGAACTCTGTTTTGCAGATTTAGACAATTTGTAATTGTAACAGTTACATTTTCATTTCCATTTGTAGTGGTTTTTCATTTCTAATTTGTAATAGTTTCACCATAGTGAAAGGAAAGGGGAAAGGAAAGAAAATTATAAACCTTCGGTTTTAGAGAAAATCTTTGAGATTAATTATTCCGAAAGTGGTTTGGTTTTCTGTAATAGAAACCAAAGTGTTTAGCCTTGGCTAAAGAGTATTTCTTATTTGTTCAGAAATGGCAACTAAGATGGATTTGGTTTCAAACATTTATGGTTAGAGGAAGTCTTTGGATTTAAGCTTTTTATTCCTAAAATGATAAGAAACTAAGTTTTGAGAAAGTCTTTGGTTATAATTTAATTATTTTCCAAATTTTTTTGTTTTAGGAAAAAAAAACCAAATTTTAACATTAGCTAAAATATTTCTGATTTTTATTCAAAAATAATGGGCTCAGTTTCGAGAGTACCGGTTAACTTTTATGAGTGGTGTAATTCTGATAGTAATTTTTAATTGCTTATTAGTTTTGCAAACTTGGTTTATTTTAACCTAATTTATCCCCTGAAAAACTTAATTCTAAATTTGATTCTCATGGATTAGGAGTCAACATGCTCTTGAAAGTTTTGTCTAAGGTTAACTAGGTCTTAAGTGGGACCGGTGTGACCCCTCCAGTCTTCCTGGAAACTTTCCTAACCATGTTCAATTCTAGGATAAATAATAAGATCAGTTTTGAATTAAATTTCAGACTTTGGAATTTTTTAGTGTTAAGTTTAGTTTCTAGAAAAACAGAGTAGTGAATTTTTTTTGTGATTTTTCAGAAATAACTTCAAGAGGTGACAACAAGAAATGTTGTTCCACCTGACAACCTTAAACCTTGCGAGGTTCTTAAAGGAAGATCTAGAGAGACCAAGTGTGATTAGAGAAAATCATAAGATTGCATGATGATATCTCTGAATTTATCAGAGACAATTAGTATGTTATCCTTGTGTCAATTATAGTATGTATGATTGTTATGTGACTTTGCCTGAAAATAAAGATGAGACAACCCGTTAGGGTGGGTGAATATATTTTTTGAATTTTTGAATTCTAAATATATTCTTAAATTGGTGGCTCCTAGTGAGTGCAAGATCATTGATCACAGAGATAGAAAACTGGTAGTTCCTAGGAGGTGTTAGACCGCTGACTACACAATTATGAGATTATGGTTCCTAGTAGTAAATAGATTACTGATCATATGTTAAGACATGATGGTTCCAAGAAGTAAAAGAGTCTATTGATCATCTGTCAAGACATGATGATTCTATAAATGTGAGGGTGTCATGCAAAAGATGGCAATACCTAAACCCAAGCAGGTAGGATAGCCTTAAAAATCCGTTGACTTTGTGTTCAATGATTATGCACAATATAGAAGTGCATATTAGTTTTCTTATGGACAAATATGGTATTCAAATTTACACAAAAATGCCATCATGGAATTGAGGAAATGATTTTCATGAGAAAAAAGATAAGCCTAGAAGATGTTAAAAGACTAGGACTTTAAAGTTCATTTGTCCAATCTTCTTAAACCTATATAGGGGCTAGTGAGGCTAAAAGCTTCTTTGAAGTTGTAATTTCTCTAAAAAGAAGTTATTAATTTAACTTTATCTTGCATAGGTAATAAGCCGTAGAATGCAAGTGAATAAAAGCCAATGAGATAGTCTTGTTATCAAAGGATACCTAGATTACTTTGATACATGATCATTAGTTATGGTGAGTGTGATTGCAATTATGTGAAGTCTAGAGATACTTCAAGATGGATAGTTAGATAGCTTTCCTATATGAAGATTTAGTTGAATAAATCTTTATGGAACAACTTGAAGGGTTTATCGGTTAAAGATGAGGAAAGTCTGTAAGCTTAGGAAATCTTTATATGATTTGAAACAAGCACGGTAACACTGGCATGAGAAATTTGACAACACAATGTTGTCAAGAGAGTTTTAAATAAACAGGGATTAACAAATATGTGTATATCAAAGACACTAACAAATAGATATGTCATTTTGTGTCTGTACGATTAGTAATTATGAGAAGATGTTCAAAATTACCAAGAAGTTGTTAAACTCTAAGTTTGACATGAAAGATATGTCCTTGCAGATGTGATTCTGGGTATTAAGATTACTAGAACATCTGGTAGTATTGTACTTTCTCAGTCTCATTATGTTGAAAAGATACTTGAGAAATTTAGTAAATTAGATATAAGTGTATCGAGGACACCAGTACACTTAAGTCTATATTTGGCCGAGAATAATGGTGAAAGTGTATTTCAACTAGAATATTATCAGGTCATTGGAAGTTTAAAGTATCTGTTGAGGTGTACAAGGCCATGTATAGTCTACTTAGTAAGCAGGCTAACCAAAGGGTTAAATCGAGAGTTAGTAGAAAAGTCATCAAGAGGAATAGGGACCGAAATGGAAAACCTAACCTAGTTGACTGGAGATCCCAAGATCTAGATTGAAAGGGACAACCTAATTGCGTGTAACAGATGAGTCACTGTGGAGGTAAATCTTCCTCCTCATTCCTTTATACAGTGATACCCTATGGGGTAGGAGGTTAAGTTGATGCTTTTAATGACCTAAGTGTTGTGAATAGTCAACCAAGATATAGCGAGATACCTTATGTAGGTCACCTATGTAAGTGCGAAGTGGGGCCACTTCTTTAAGAATTGACAAGGCCGAATGCCAAACTGGACACACCAGTGAGAACAAGAACAATGGTTAGAGTGACTCCTGTGTGAGGTCTATCGTCTCGGTTTACACAAATGGTAGAACAGTGCAAGACATCATGTTCACTGATCAGCCAATAAATTCGATAGGCTTCACTACGAAACGTTCAAGGCCAACAGCTACCCTTTCTGATGTAGGATTATTCTGTGTGCTCTCATTCTGAGTCTTTGTTGTTAAGCGTTGTCCGTTTTTCTTTATTCGGCCAATTTTATTCATGTGCGGTTGTTGGAAAATAATAGTTTTTCGACAACTTTAATTCAAAATTAAAGTGGAACCCAACCCCCAATTGATGTGAGTCTTAGTGGTTTTGTGTTCTCTTAAGTGAGAAGATTGCAATACAAAAATAATGAGCCGAAACCATTGAGTTGTAATGCCCCGAAATGATTACAATGATTCGACCCAACACAATCAACCCAAGACAACATAATCGAAATAATAAAGTTTCATTAACCTAAATTGTTTTACTAAATGTGGCACATGCGATATACATTCATAAATGATACATCATGAATCTACAGCATGTGTTACAAGAAATAAAGAGGAATGAAAGCTAAACAGTTATTTATATGCCCTAAAGGCTTACATCTTTCCAAGTCATTGCTTGATTACAACAAAAATGAGACTAGCTCAATACAAATAAAGCCCTTAGCTACACAAAGAGAAAATACAACAAAAGGAAGCTCTTGCTCCAAAGTCCCTCCAAGTTATTGCCTCGGCGGAGGCATATCACCACCACCTGAAAATGATTTTTCCCAAATAGGGTGAGCCAAAACCCAATAAGAACAATCTAACACAATATATGAATCTTAACAAAGATATAAATACAAGGTGCATATACAATGCCTGTAACAAAATATTCATATTCTACATGATCATAGTATGCCAAGTTTCCTAACTCAATCCATTTTTCTTTAATTCATTTCAAGTTAATTTATTTCATCTCAATTCATGAGTCAATTTTATTATCTCCCAAATAACCAGATTGAGACTACAACTCAGTGGTCCGCAAATCAACACAATTATCACACAAACACTTTAATTTGTCATTTTACGAAAATTTCATCCACGGGATCGGCACCCATGTATACGCGCGGTTTAGGGACTTTCACCCTGGACACACAGGCCAACCTAATTCAATGGAGTCCATCCCCTATCTCCTCCCAAACATGGAGTACATTCACTTTCTCTTCCCAACATCTTACATATACAATATATTAAAAACATAGTCATATTCAATGACAACCAACAAGAGATTAGGTTCAATTTCCCTAATCCTCATGCAATTTCTACAACAATCATAGATATCCTCCACCGATAGCCTAATACAAAAATTTCTAAACAAATATTCAAACTTTAAACAGATAATTCATTCAAATTCCCATAGGTATGAGGCAATATAGATCTAACTCCGCCATTTGTATCAACATCCATCTAATTTCACGTTTACAATACCAATTTCATTTATTTATACAAAATAAATATTTGAAGCATTTTAGGACAAATTTCCCTCTTTCCCAAACATCAACTCAAATGCCAAAATCGACTATTTTGTCACAGTATAATCTCCTTTTCAAATCCCAAAACCATTTATATCACATTCACTAAAAAAAACCCCTCTTTTGATTTTAAATCCCAAACCCTAGATTTGCCCAAAGTACTCCCAAATCCCACCATTGTTACACAGCGACCAATAACTAAGTTAAAAACCATATGAAAATGTAGAAAATCCCTACCTCAAAGAGAGAAGACGAGCAAGGCAAAGATAAAGCTTCAAAGATGCTCAAACTCAACTCTATTCGGATCAAAATGGAGATCTCTAGGTGCTCACTCTTTTTTACAAAGGCAAGTTTGTAGAGAAATCATTAGAACTAGGTGAAAATGTAGAGAGAGAGAGAGAGAGAGAGAGAGAGAGAATGTGTGTTTTAGAGAGAAAGTGTCTTAACTTTAGGGTTTAGGAAAAAAAGATCTGAAAAAGTGATGTAAAAAGTCACTTTTACGAACTGATATACGCACAGCCTGCTCAAGCGCAAGAAGTGATGCTCGAGCATCAGACCAATAAGTTGTTCCAATGGAGCACAAGAAGTGACGCTCGAGCGCCAAGACACAATGAAGAAGACCATTACTACTCGAGCTCATGAAGTGACACTCGAGCGCAGAATGCACACATCCAGTAGTTTTACAGACATTAGACCAACTGCTTTAGTGCAAGAAATGGCCGCTTGAGCTGAGCCCGCTCGAGCATAGAATATACTTGCCCAGTAGTTTTGCAGACCTGCAAAAGTACTAAGAGTTTGCAAAGCCCGCTCGAGCGCAAGAAGTGCCGCTCAAGCAGAGGAGCAAAAATCTTGGCAACAAAAGTTTGGAAACCAAGCAACCAACTGGACCCAAATACAATCACCACAATCCAAAAGACAGACTTAAGGGAAAACAAAGGGAATAAAAGATGAGCAACAATAACAACACTAAACCATGAAACCCGAGCCTAGAGTACAACAAAGGTCGGGTCAAAATAGGAATCGCTATATGAGTTGTGAATGAGAATTGTCTTATAAAGTGGGCATCAATAAAGTTTGATTTAGATTTGGACTTAGTCTTGGTTTGGATTGGGCCTAGACTTGTACTTGTACATGTGCTGGGTTTAGTCTTAGACCTAGTCTTGAGCTTTAGGCTGAGCTGTGCTGAGCTTAGTTTACGCATGTGTTTAAAATTGGGCTTGGATCAGGTTGTGACCCAACACCCGTATCTATTTTGTAACCCATCTAGTTTAATTCTCAAAACTTATACATTATATACACATTATGATTTATATAATGGTTTTGAAGTTTTGAACCTTTGTAACTCTAGCCTTAATGGCTAGAGTTGATGACATTTAATGATCCCATTGATGTTAGCCTTCATGGCTAAGGGTCTCCCCTACTAGTATAAATGGAGACTTTTCTCCTCCAACTTAGTAGGTTGTTTTAGAGAGGTTTTGTGATAGAAAATGAGATAGTGTTTTAAGATAAAAAGTTGGAGATGGTTTTTTACACCAAAGAAAAATTTTCCTATCATCTTTTGCTAGCCCCTTCTTTGGTTCTTGTTAGAGAGGGTACAATCATTATCAAGTTCGCCGAAACTATTCAAAAGGTGCTTCTGCATTAGCTAGTTTTGACCGTCATATCTTAGGAGACAGACGTCGGCGTACCTCCAGCATCCATTGGGAGGCGGTGAATCTGTTTTAAAGAAACTGTGGTATCACTCAAGTTTCGATTTGCATCTTTATCTTTTGTTTTTCAAAGTTTTAAATTTAAATAATTTTTCGTATATTATTTTATATGTCCATTTAAACCCATCTTATAATATGTTCCATGGTGTAATCTAATTCATTCTTGTGTTTTTTTTAGTTCTGTAGTTTATTGTATATTTCATTCTTTAATAATAATAATAATAATTGTTTTGTCATTTCTATTTAATTCATTTTATATATTTTTCTTGTATTTTTATGGAAAAATACCAACAAATTTAAGTTTAGTTTCAATTTAATCATTGTGTCTAAATTTCTATTTTTTTTTTTTCTATATGTATACCTCAAAAGATTGATAAGTGTTCCAAAATAGTTAAACTTAACTCAAACTTGAACGGAAGAATCTAATTGAACTAACCTCAAAGTGTATAGACCAAATTGTCCCAGTTGAAACAATAAGGGCCAAAGTAAAATTTAGGTCGAATTTGTAGAGTTAAAAGTGTAATTTAACATTTATCGGAATTTTGAATCAACTTTTTAGAAAATTGAGTTTTTTATTTTCTGTATTTTTTTTTTGTTTTCACTGAATTTTTTAAAAAATTTTGAAGCAAATTTTTTAAGTTTTAGATACACCTAACATAAATATACTTAAAAAGTATAATATTTATGGAAAAAAAATTTAAAAATTCACTAAATACCAAAAGTATAAAAAAAATATAGAAATTAAATATATTTTCATATTCTTATATATTTATTGATTTTTGTAAATGTTTTACTTTTTGGATACATTTAGGCTAGATACATCTAAAAAAGTAAGAAATTTGCTTAAAATGTTTTTAACAATCACTAAAAATACAAAAAAAACTAATAAATAAAAATAAAAAATTTAGTTTTCAGAAAATTTAAATTCAAAAATTAGCACCAAATAAGGTGAATTATTTTAAATTGAGTTTGTATTCCATGATTTTACAGGCTTTACAATGTCTGAATAATGTTCTGGCGCATTCTCAAAATTAATAAAAATAACGTTCTGGTGCAATGCATTGTTGTTGGTAGATATTGTGAATGAGAAGATTGGAAGAGTATTGAAATTGGATTCAATAGAGAGTGGGAAATCCTGGAGGATAAAATTCACAGGTTTTGAGTTCAAGTCACACAGAGTCACTGGAGGTTTGTCCGATTATTAATTTTAGGATCTTGAGATTAGTCGAAATGTGCAAAAGCTGATGGATATCAAAAAAAAATAGAGAGTGGAAAATCTTGGATGGGAATAGACCTACTGATCTTCAACTCGTGGCATTGGTGGCTTCACACTGAAAGGCAACAACCGTAAGCACTCTTCCCACTACGTAATACTAATACTTGACCCAAGTGATGTGTGTAATTTAAATAAATAAAAAAATTATCATATATTGTATAATTATTGAAGCGATTAGAATTTTCTTTAAAAGATTTAATGTATAAGGTCTGAGTCTCATTTTTTTTATTTAATTTTTTTTTCAATTTTAAATAAAAATTAAAGACGTGTGATAAAAAAAAGAAATAATCAAATGTTTGAACATCAAGTCCAACATTTACTCAATATAATATTATAGATAAGCACATGATTGGGATGGGTTTATTATTCTTGCCTTTGTCCGATATCATATCAGGAGTGGAGCAAATTGAAAGGTGACGACCAATGATAATTTAATTTTTTAACTTTGAAAAATAAAAAATCTAATAAAAATCTAATAATTTATAACTGATGGGATTTTAAAAAAATGTAGTATAATAATAAATAAATGAATGAAAATAAATATCAGGTATAATATTTTAATATTTTAGTCTTTTAATATTGAAAGAAAAATAAAATTATATATATAGATTACATATATAAATATGTTTAGTAAATAAAATGGGGCTGGGGAAAAATCCTTGTCTGCCCTACTTCCTCATCTGGGGCAATACTGCAGAAAATTGCCATCTTATCCATACATAACCTAAGCTTCCTTCCCATTAGACTCAAAATACATAAATGAGGAAGTTATGTCCTTGTGTGCTGTAATTTGGGATCAATTTGGTTATTGTAGATTAGATCAATTTTGTTATTAAATTTTTTTTATATTATGTTAATTTAGTTTAATTGACTGCATCCATTCTTGAAAATTGGAAGGAGATCATCCTTTCAAAGAGAATGAACATTTCAAATTGAATGCCAACCCTTCAATTATTTTGAGAGTAAATAAATTATTTTGTCTTGGACACTCTGGCCATAAATTCATTTATTAATCTTTTAGGCCATTAGGTCTAAGCTCTAATCTCTTTGGGCAAAAAGAATAAAATTTGTCAAAAGAACAACTATTTGTTGAAGTCAACCTATCTGTCTATCTCTTAAAATTACCTTACATCTTGAAATAACCTAATTTGTTTATCTATTAAAATTTACCAATCATATTTTCCTATCTATTGAAATTCACTAAATTATCTATTGAAATGTGATACATGTCATTCATTCAACACTCTATCTATTAAATATCACATATTTCTCTATCTCACCACCACTACGTGTTGTCACAGAAAAATTTCCTGGCATAGGAAAAAAATTTTGACCACTCTAGCATATCCTTATTACCAAATAAGATTCTACCTTATATCTAATGCCTTGTATCCTCTTTTAAATAGACTTTTAACCAATTTTCTCTTTTGTCTTTTGATTTCAATTCAATTTTTTAAGGGACAGTATCAATTGGATTAAATTGATATAATATGAAAATTTTAAGAGTAAATTTGATGCATTCAAAACTATAAATGTCAACTGATGAATTTGATTGTGAATATTGGGGGTGTTTGGTAGGGCTTATTTGAGCCAGCTTATGGCTTCTGGCTTTTAAAAAGTTATTTTGGACTGTTTGGTTAAACTTATTTCAAACAGCTTCTGATTCTAACAGCTTATTTTAAGTCAAAAAAGCTGATTCTGAGAAGCTGCTCACCCCCTGCTTCTGATTATCA
Source organism: Camellia granthamiana (assembly GCA_036172215.1). Lineage (NCBI taxonomy): Eukaryota > Viridiplantae > Streptophyta > Magnoliopsida > Ericales > Theaceae > Camellia > Camellia granthamiana. The sequence goes on from CM069906.1 coordinate 149,271,051, forward strand.
GCTTCTGCTGTGGACATATTAATTCACGGTTATACTCTTAGATTTTTTTATTTTTTATTTTTTAAAAAATAGAAAAAGTCCCAAATGGACTATAAAATATTATTATTATTTTTTATGAAAAATGTAGATAAATAGTGAATAATAAAAAATAAAAATTAATTGAAAAAGCTACTTCACAGCTTATTTAACAAACACTACTCAGCAACTTAAATCTATAATCCAACAGCTATACCAAACAGGTTAACAGCTTCTGATTAAAGTCATAATCTATAATCTGTTAAGCTATAAGCTATAATCTGTTTTAACAGCTACACCAAACAGCACCATTATTGAGAACAACTCATAGAGCAATACCAAGCACCATGTATGTTCTGTAAAATGTTCTTCAACTCCAAAATAAACCATAGTGAATTTGAAACATTCAACTCAGCAATTGCAAGTACTTATACTCGTGATTTTGTGTCTAAAATCAACTTGCTAACAACATTGGCATTGAAATATTATCAAGAACAACTCATAGCGAACATCTTTTTGTTAAGTCTAGTGCGACTAGTGTAGTTTAATGGCCAACGTATACACAGAAATTAGTACATGATTATAAACATTGTTCGCAAATAGATCCATTCATTTACATCCATATATATATGCATGCATCCGCCACTACATTCTTAATGTTTAGGAATGGTAATTCGTAGAAGTCCGTCCCTGCACAACAATACTTGTCAATATATATATATATCTTGCAAAAAATATATATAACATATAGTATATAATATCCAAAGTGAATTTGTAATAGTGACAAAGTCCATCCATTTAAACGGCAAGCACACGAACATTACAACGATACCGATCATTCATTTGAAAAAGAAAAATAAATTGTTGAGATTTATCATTTGATAAGATTGTCAATATATATCAAGGATACTTATAAACCTTACTTGACCTCGACCTACACCACTATATGTAAGATTCCTGAAAGTTTTTCTGTATATTCAAGTGTATATTTACAAAAAGCGCATAAGTTGTATAGCCCTACTTTATGACAGAAAAAGAAAATACAAAGAAAAGAAAATTGCCTAAAATTGCCTAATTTCTAATATACCATATATACAATATATATTCTCACACCCCCGCTCAAACTCAAAGTGTTTTAGCAGAAAAAACTAAGAGTTTGCTAAGAAGAAACTGAAACCGAGCGATAGTGTGAGTCGTGGTGAAGAAGTCTGCAAGTTGCAAAGCCGAGGAGACAAAAGGAAGCGAGATAGAGCCAGATTGTAGATGCTATCGTACAAAGTGACAATCAATCTCAATGTGTTTCGTTCGTTCATGGAAGATAGTATTGTGGGCAATTTGAATAGCACTGCAGTTGTCACAATAGAGAGAGGTTGGAGAAGACTGAGGTACACCCAAATCAGAAAGAAGACAACGAAGCCAAAGAAACTCAGCAATAGCATAAGCCATAGCACAATACTTAGCTTCGGCAGTAGAGCGAGCAACAACAGTTTGTTTCTTGCTTTTCCAAGAGATCAAGGAATCGCCAAGAAACATACAGAAACCAGAGGTGGATTTGCGATCAGTAATATCACCAACCCAATCAGAATCAGCATAGGCCACCAAGTCTAAAAAGGAAGTAGACGACAACAGCAAACCCTGAAAGATAGTACCCCGTAGATAGCGAAGAATGCAAACCAAAACAGCCCAATGGATAGAGCGAGGAGCAGAAACAAATTGACTAACCACATGAACAGCATAAGCAAGATCAAGACGAGTGACAGTCAAATAAACTAAACAACCCACCAGCTCGCAATAGACCATGGAATCATCTAGAGGGACACCATGGAATCATCTAGAGGGACACCATCAGTAGAGTTGAGCTTCACATTAAGCTCAATAGGTGTATCAGAAACCTTAGTATCAGTAAGACCGGCACGGTGAATAACCTCATTAGCATACTTGGCCTGAGACAGAGAATAGCCCTTTGGAGAAAAGGCAACCTCAATACTAAGAAAATACCGCAATGGACCAAATCCTTCATTTCGAAGGTGCGGAAGAGATGTTACTTGACCTCGGAGATAGCAGAAGAGTCAGAGCCAGTGATGATCATATCATCTACATGGAGAAGGAGAGCAACAAAACTAGCCGAGGTATATCTCAGAAACAAAGCAGAGTCGGATGCAGAAGGATAAAACCCAAGCTCGGTAACGGCAGTCTGAAGCGATCATACCAAGCACGAGGAGACTGCTTCAAACTATACAGAGCATACCGAAGACGAAAAACTTGCCTAGAGGAGTGGAGAAGACCAGGGGGAGGATGCATGTAAACCTCCTCAGTGAGATAACCATTAAGAAAAGCATTCTTAACGTCCATCTAATAGAGAGGCCAATGTCGAACAGCAGCAACAGAAATCAACGTACGGATAGTAGTCATCTTGGCAATAGGGGCAAAGGTCTCCTCATAATCAATACCATACTTCTATGAGAAACCCTTGGCAACTAAGCGAGCTTTGTAATGCTCGAGAGAACCATCAGAATGAGTCTTGACTTTACAGACCTATTTGCAACCAACTAGATTCTTGCTAGCAGGCAAAGGAACCAACTCCTAAGTGTTGTCTTCTATAAGGAAAACAACTCATCCTCCATAGCTTGAACCCAATTAGGATCCTGACAGGCCTCCGTGTAAGACTGTGGTTCTGAAAAAGAATGAACAACAGACAAAAAAGTACAATAGGAAGTAGAAAAACATGTATTAGACCAACCCAACATATTTGGAGGACGACGCTCACGAGTAGGATATCAGTATACAGCAGGATCAGAGTCGTCAGAAGCAGAAGGAGCAGCAACAGGAGTAGAGACAACTAGTGGTGGGGGAGCCTGACAACAAGAATAGACCAACAACGGAGGAGAAAGAGCCATAGGTGATGCAGATGGAGAAATAGGAATGGACTCAAGAGGAACAATGGAGATGTACTCATCAGACAGGACCTCAGAAGGAAAGAGGTCAATGTGAACCAAATCCTCTTTGGAAACTAGAGTAGTGAGAAGGGGAAGCTGAAAGTAAGACAGACGTTCGAGAAAGGCAACATGACGGAAGACATAAAGGCGACGAGAGACAAGATCGTAATAATGGTACCCTTTCTGATTAAGACAGTAACCCAGAAAGACACAGAGGACAGATCGGGCACTAAGTTTGGTCCTATCTTTACGGGGAAGAAGGACAAAACAGGCAGACCCAAACAAACGAAGAAGGAAGTAGTTAGGAATTTGGGAGAACAAAGCCTCATAAGGAAACCGACCAGAAAGAAGGGGAGTAGGCATGCGGTTGAGAAGAAAAGCAGCAGTAAAAACTGCCTTCCCCCAGAATGGAACCGGAACTGAGGCAAAAAGAAAAAGAGACCTGGCTGTCTCAAGGAGATGACAGTATTTATGCCCAGCTCAACCATTTTGGGCAGGTATATCTGTACAGGAAGTTTGATGAATAGTACCCAAATTGGCCAAATACTCACAAAACTCATTTTTAAAATATTTCCCACCCAAGTCAAACCGTAACACTTTAATGGTAGACCCAAACTGAGTAGTAATCATAGAATGAAAGGTACGGTATATCTGATAAAAATCAGACTTATGAGTCATAAGATAAACCCAAGTGTAACGGGTACAATCATCAACAAATGACACATAGTTTGTAGAACCCCCCTTGGTGAGAACAGGAGAAGGGCCTCAGACATCAGTATAAACTAAAGAAAACGGTGTAGCAGATATAGAAGTACTATTATGGAAAGGTAAGGCTATCATTTTGGCAAGTTTACACTCCTGACACTCAGTAAGTTGACTAGGAGAAACTTTACTTAATATACCTGACTGAGCTAAAGACCATAAGCGGTCAGCAGACAAATGCCTTAATCTGGAATGCCACAAATAGAAAGGACTGGACAGAGAATCTAACTGAAAAGAAGAAAAGGCAGTCAAAAAGGTAGTCATAGGCAGATGCAAGCTCTCCACCACATAGAGGTCTCCAACTCTATAGTCAGTCCTAATCTGCTGCTTGGACGTCCGATCATGTACAAAACAAATAGAAGAAAAAAAGATAACATCAAAACCAGAGGCATCAAGTTGACTAATAGATAATAAACTGACAGATAACTGAGGAACATATAAGACAAATGGAATAGAGACTACAGACATAGCAGACAGTAGGATAGACCCAACAAATATAACGGACATACCAAACCCATTAGCAGCATTAACAACAATAGGAAAGGGAGGGAGAGCATAATTCTGAAGTAAAGAAAGATGATTAGTCATATGATGAGAGGCACCAGAATCAAAAAGCCAGACAGACGAAGAGATACCTGAAGAAGACCCAAGCAAACCTGAATGAAAAGAGGAAACAACTGAAGCAAATGGGGAGGGTTGGGAGGTAGACAACATAAACTGAATTTGACTAATCTGAGCCCTCAAGGAAGCCAAGTCAAGATCAGAAATCGGAGCAGATGCAGTGGAACTGACAAAGGACGAAAAGTACTCAAAGGAAGAGCTCGGGACTGAGTTTGAGACTGCTGAGAAGGCGTGGCAGGCAGATGTCCCCTCTTGGTACAGTGATATTTCCAATGACCTTTCTGATGACAGAAAGTTCACTCATCTGAAGCCAGATACATCATAATAACTTGAAAGTTAAGGGGTTCAAGTGTAATAAATCTTGAAGCCGAAGTCGTGTCTGATGAAGGTCGCATCTAAAGGTCACAAACCAGCGAAAGGAGTTGCGAACCAAATGGGTCGCGATTCCACCCCAGAAGCCGAAGTCGTGTCTGATGGAGGTCGCATCTGAAGGTCACAAACTAGCGTTAACAGATCTGGTACAATCTAGACTCCGGTGACTAACCCAGGGAGAGAACTCGAATGAAGGTTATGCAAGAGCCAAGAGAACTTTGGTCGATCAGAGAACTTTGATCAGAAAGCTTCGAACTTGGTGAACATGATCACAGAGAGAGAGAACTTCGCAAATACCACTCGCGATTCTAATGCTCTACGACCTGTGACTTAGAGGGATAAAATCAGAGGGCTGATTTCCAAAAGACGATTGTGATGAAGAAGAACACCTATGATTACGACTCAGTGAGATTCTGATAAAGAAGACGACACAGTCAATTTCTAGGCTTCGGCTCAGAGACAGCTCTGATACCATATAAGATTCCTGAAAGCTTTTCTATACATTCAATTGTGTATGTTTACAAAGAGTGCATCAGTTATATAGCCCTAATCTATGACAGAGAAAGGAAATACAACGAAAAGGGAATTGCCTAAAATTGCCTAATTCTTAATATACAATATATACAATATATATTCTTACACTATATTGCTATGATTTCTCACTTGGCTTGGTCATCTTCAAGTTTCCAATTCTAACCCATCAGCATCATTGACAATTTAAACATTCAGAGAGGTCTGCTCAACAAAGCGCTCACAGGAAAACTACTAAAGAGTCTGCCAGATACGATCTTGATAAAGAGCTCAAGTGGGAAAAATACTGAGATGTCTACTCACTACCCTGCTTGACAGAGGTCTCGAGTGGACTTACCAAAAACCATGTTTTAGTTGGATTACACTTCTATAAACATATAGGTGCCGTTTGGTAACACTTACGTTTTCAGTTTTCTGTTTATATTTACAAAAATTTAAAAAACTCAAATAAAAACTTGTTTGGTAAATTTTTGATTTATAAATCAGTGGTCTCAGTTTATAAATTTGGCCAAAAAATGTAAACTCAAAAAAGGTGTTTCCATTTTGAGTTTTCAGTTTTTTTTTTTTTTTTTACCACCCAACACTAGCAACCACCCGCCATCAATTTCCACCACCGTTTTCCGCCACCACCACCCACCCCCCACCACCACCTCCTGCCGCCACTCACCACCCACCTGCCACCACTACCCACCATCCGCCACCACCACCCACCTACCAGCCACCAGCCACCCACTCACCACCACCATCCACCCCTCACCACCACTGCCCACCCCTCATCACCACCACCACCACCCACCTGCCATCCACCCGCCACTACCATTCACCGCCCGCCACCACCACTCACCACCCACTTGCTACCACCATCCACCACCACCACCACCACTCATCACCCACCCGCCACCCACTTGCCACCACCACCACCACCCACTCGCTACCACCCACGACCCGCCATCGTTACCCACCCACCCACCACTCGCCACCACCCGCCATCCGCTACCCACCTGCCACCACCACCTGCCACCACCACCACCAACCACTCGCTACCACCCACCACCCACCCACCACTCGCCACCGTCACCCACCCACCATCCATCCGCCACCACCCACCACCATCCGCCATTCGCCGCCGCCACCCACCACCACCCGCCATTCGCCCCCACCACCCGCCACCACCACTACCACCACCACCACCCACCACCCGCCACCGTCACCCACCACCACCCGCCATCCGCCACCACCACCCCTCACCCGCCACCACCACCACCACCGGCCGCCGTCATCCACCCACCCACCCACCACCCACCGTCACCACTTTCCACCACCGTCTTCCGCCGCCACTTGCCACCACTTGCCATTTCTTACTCTTTTTTATATTTTTAAATTTTTTTAAGTATTTTTTCAATTACCAAACGAGTTTGTAGTTTATGTTTTTCAAAAAATAAACAAAAATCAATTTATAAAATTTTTGTAAATATAAACTGAAAACATAAACGTTACCAAACAGACCCATAATAATCATGTTTTTTTATATGAATTAAGGTCACAAGAGTATAATTCCTTCTCGCATCCTGGAGAGCTTTAACCTAATTGTTCAAGGTTTCGTAATTGAATCCCATGTTTTGATCAATCTAGAAGAAAGTTCTTTAATAGATTTTGTAAATGCATGTTTCAGATTGATTTTCTTCCCCAAAAATCTGCACTTCACTTTATTATTATACAAGTCTTATGCATAGTTATATAACAAACTTGACTACTTATACATAATTATACAAAATATAAGTCTCCAACTGGTCACATCAGACCCATATGTCATACCCTCACACACATATCAAGTCTCCGACATGAATACTTCACAAATTTAGAAAAATTCATGCAAGTTGTCATGGTACGAAGATCAAAGCAAGGAGTTTCGTGGTGAGCTATTGTAATTCATAACGTCTAAAATCTTTTATATTTGTTTCAATAGTGAAATTTGTTATGGGTGGTTATGGTTGTGGTATTGTACTCGAGGAGATTTTTCCTAGTTTGCAATTAAATTCTGTGTTCTTGTCTCTATCTTTATTGTCGTTTGTTTCCTCAACTTGCACATATTCTTTAAATTGGAGTAAATCAATTGAGTTTTTGACCTATTCACTCCTAGACGCAAACTATCACCACAGTTTAAATCTTGAACTTAGATATTTTTCAAAACAAATCCAAAAGCAGTTGTCATCCAACAAATTTTGGAAAATTTGGATAACAACATTTCATTTTTAGAGAATCACTAGTGCCAAAAGAAGACGAATTATATCAGTAAGGCAATGAAATCAAGCTGTGACTTACACAAACTCAGCAGAGACACCATCCTTGTTCAGATTACTCGGTAGTGTCCAAACAACCTTGTACGGCCCTTGTGAAATCTCCCTCTTGTGATATGTATCATTTGAACTTGCCACTCTCCAGCACTGGTTTGAGTTTTTAGCAACCACAGTCAAGCTGTTAGAAAATGGCATTCCTCATTAGACCAACAATAACGAGATCTTCTTGTAAGAATGGATAAGGAAAACATGAAATAAAGCTGGAGGCGTGAATCTTCAAAGACTCTATCTTACATTTGATCATTGATCTCCACTCTGATGTCATTGATATTGACACCTGGAAGTTCTACCGTAAGAATGTAATTGCATCCAGATTCTGCCACATCCATTCTCGGGGACCACTCAAGTCCTGTGTTACATTATAGAAAGAAATATAGTAAATACTAAATAGTATGTATCTCAAAGATGGAATCTATGCCAAAGGAAGCCATATTCTCATAGAAAGATGGCATGAGAGAAACTTTCTTTAAAGATTTATGTGGAATTAATATGGGAACGCGAAAGGCTACATGCTCTAAGAAGTGGCACGATATGGACAAGATTGTAAATATTAGACTATTAGGACTTCAAGAGCAACCTCTTTTTTTTCCTTTTTTTCTTTTTAATTAGACATCTAATAAAAGTTTTAAAAATTAATCATCTATAACACATTATTATTAGTATTATGACCCATTTTTACATACCAAAACTCTATTATCCGTAGATTTTAGTTCATCATATTCGATATTCTTCCTCCCAAGGAAGGCTTTAAGAAAATATATTGGAAAAAATTTAGGGACAATGAGCACTGCTACTCAAACAGAGTCACATACCAAAATCATTTAGGTGGTTGGTTTTTGATTTGCCTAAGGTTTTGTGGGCTCATGCACCAGTCAATTAAAATGAATCACGTTGGTTAGTTCTGGATTCCTTTTCGGCGAGAATATCATTTTCCTTGATAGAGTTACTGTTTCGATATGAAAGTATGTTGAAACATGCATTCCAAAAAGTAAATCACTAGGGTGTTAGCATTTTCTGATAGCACTTATATAATATTTTCTGCTGGGTACTTCTACATTCTAAAATGTGAACTTCTCTGAAACTCCAGTTTTCATTGCGTACTAGAGGCTTGAACCAAATTCCAGTTTTCATTAGTAATGGCTTACTTGGTAAGTTGGTGTAAATAAATAAATAAATAAATAAAGCCATGTATTCCCTGGATTTAAATTTTAATCTAAAATAATAAAAAAAAAAACAATAATTTAAAGTAATAATCAAAAGGTCTTTAGACATCAAAACTCCTTACCAGTAGATTGAAAAGGGTGTATTCTGTTCCTGGAGCGGGAATGCAATTGTTCATTAATTTTTCTGTTTGGTCTGGAAAACTTCGGAGGCTCAGGTGGGGCTGATTTGCACTTTTCGACCACAGGTTGGATAGAACCAACATTGGGGTAGTTTTGTTGCATCCTAGCAATAGGTCTAGAAAACAAAGGTGCTTCAAAGGCATTGGAAGAGCCCTCATTTGCAGAACCACAGGACTGGTTGAGAAACACACAAGACTGAGCAGAACTAACCTGAAAACATCAAATAAACTTATTAAGGCCGAAATGTACATCATTAAGGTTGTTAATTAGAATCTCTTAACTTCACTTGCTGGTCAAACTGTATATTTTATGTGTGTTGAGTATCAATCAGGTTGTACATCGTCGGAGCATAAAATGGGCAAAAAGACAGAATCTGGAGAGAGTTGACTTTTCCGCACGTGCGTTGACTTTTCCCGCACTTGCGTTGACTTTTTCTGGGAAAGTCAAACCGACGTTTTAAACTTGTTTGGACGAGATTGGAAGTATAAAAAGGCAAGTAAAAGCCTGGATTAGGGTTCTAAAATTTGTTTTGACCAAAAGAAAGAGGCTAGGGTTTGGAAGGGAAGAGAAACAAAAAGCTTCAAGGATGTCTCTAATGGTGGTTTCTTCTCCATTTACCTCCTCCCACTCTTCCATGAGTGGCTAGTCTCCTTTTCCAGGGTTTTGATGAAACCCTCTACTACAAAAATAGTTAAAGATCACACTTTGACAAAAAAAAGATCTCACTTTTATTGGAAGTGTGATAAAAAAAAAATTAGATTGATATTTTAATCACACTTTATTTGATTGAGTGTGATAATAATTATTTTTTATGTCACTTTTCAATGAAGTGTGATTATATATATCACTACAAGAAATGTCACTTTTAGCTACTAAATTATTGGTCGGCAAAAGGCATAATTTTAGTCGCTAAAACCATTTACCGACCAAAATTTTTCGTCGCTAAGCTCGTCGCCTTTACTCTGTCGGCGATAGTATTGGCGACTAAAATTTTTTTGGTCGCCGAAAGTGTGCACATTTGGCTACTAATGTTGGTTTAGTCGGCAAAAGGTATGCTTCCGCTACTAAAATATTAGTCGCCGAATGAGGCTTTTTGGCTACTAACTTGTTGTGGTCGGGGAAGGTATCACTTTTAGCTACTAAATAATTGGTAGCCGAAAGTACACATTTGGCTACTAATCTTAATTTAGTCGGCAAAAGGTCTGTTTTGGCCACTAAAATATTAGTAGCCAATAGTTTATTTCTCTCATTCTCAAATTTTTTAGCTACTAAAAAATTGGTAGCCGAAAGTACACATTTGGCTACTAATCTTAATTTAGTCGGCAAAAAGTCTGTTTTGGCCACTAAAGTATTAGTAGCCAATAGTTTATTTCTCTCATTCTCAAATTTTTTAGCTACTAAATATTTCGTAGCAAAAACATTTTGGATTATGTTTTTGCTACTAAATTATTAGTAGCCAAAACTCTTGATTACCTATTTGGCTACCAAAACATTTGGTGGCCAAATAATTTTCTATTTTAAAAAAAAAAAAAAAAAACATTGTAAACAACCTGTATTCATTTATATTACAACCTGTACCCTGTATAAACAATATAATCCATCAACACTAAAATATATTAGGGTCAATAATCCATACATAATCCATACAAATTCCATACACTCCAAGTCTAATCCAACATCAATAATTTAAATCCATACATAATACATGAATAACCAAAGATATTCTTACATATAACACTCCAAGCTTTCCCTGTTAATGACATAGATATTCTTACATATAACACTTCGAAGCTTCTATCCAGGGCTTTTCTCCTAAGATTTTGCCACGGCTCTCTGCCGTAATCTTCTGCACACTTGGAAATATTTTCCCATCCAAATGCTGTTTGTCTTTATCATTGCGCTTCTGCCGCTCCTCCCAAAGCTTCCATGAATAATAATCAAGGCCATTTCCCCCATTAAGGAAAGAAAATAACGGATTCGATTGATTGTTCTCTCGTGATAGATCCTCAAATAATTTACCACAACGGGCTACTAAAGTTGCAACCCCTTCAATCAAGAGTTTCAAATTATTATCCTGCGGAGGAGGAATTTCTGGAGGTGGGGTATCAGCAAATTTGTTGTTGATGTCAAGAGGAGTAGGAAATTCATGAAGGGGTAGAAAATCCTTTGGAATAACAGGAGGATCAAATCTGAAAAGCAGTTTGCATAATAGATTATATCAAAATAAAATGAATAATAAATAAACTAAGTTGTCATATAAATTTTAAACCATGTGTTGATTTGGAGAATCATTTTGCCATACTTCAATCATATCTAATTTTGTATACTAAACATGTTTATATTCTAAAGACACACATGAATCAGATTGAAAAATTAAAAAACAAAGATAAAAGGAATAAATAAATAAAAAGATTAGCTGAAAAGTCTTGTACAACATTTCCAATCAATGAAGACTAGACAATGTCACTCATGGGAGGAAATATTCATGCATACAAAGCATAACTGTTTAAAATTCTCAAAATAAATATGCATAATGGGATCGAGTAGCAAGTTCAGGTTCAGTACAAGACCTTGTGCACAAGCGTTACAAAGCCCTTGCAGAGCAGTGAAAGAAAACTGACAAATTTTATGAGTATCTTTTTTCTTTTTTTTTTCATTTTGGTGTGTGTGCGTGTTTTTTTGGGGGAAGAGAAGGGAAAAATGAATCAACTTAGAGAACCCACAATCCACTAACAGGTGCAAACTTTAATAACTACCACATTAACCAGTTGTACAAAAACATAAAACAGTTAAACCTGGACAAGAGGAAATTATTAAAGTTTGCTCTGGACAGTTAAAACAGTTAAACCTGGACAGTTAAACCCACAATCCACTAACAGGTGCAAACTTTTATCCAATGTGTGGTTATAATTTGGAATTACATATTTTTATATTTATCGTTGCAAAATAAACATGGACAAGAGGAAATTATTTATTCCACTAATCTAGTTGGATAACTAAATTATTTATTCCGCAAGCCTAGCAGCACATGCGGAATGCTCATTTGCATATGTATCAGGAGTGAAGTAGCTGGCAATCAACAGGAACTAAGAAATCTAAAGACTAATCTCAACAAATCTGTCAACAACCGCATACACCCACCACACGGTCTCCTGTGCATCACTCAACAAAAAGAAAAAAAAATTCAACACACGCACCTAGAAAAAATCCGGCTTGTAAGCTCTATAGATTCAATGTGCTCCAAAGAGTGGACCTGCAAACTCCAAAAACAAAGATTCAGCAATGGAAAAGGCACTTGTTTCAAAACCCTATCAAATAAAATTTTGCATCACGGTTCCAACATTATATTGAAGAGGTTCAGCCCAAGAACTAAGATGCATGACCAATGATCCCAGCTTATTGTTCTCACCATACAAATGGAAAATTTACTAGAGAAATGATCCCAAGAACTAAAACAGTATACCAGAGAGATGTTAATTATTTACTAGAGAAATGGGAAAAATTTATCTGGTTGGATAACTAAATTATTTTCTAGGGAAACAAACATAAAATTCAGGCTGCTGCAATAATTTACTCATTCCATATAGTCCACATCTGATTCCAATCTCAGCTGAATTATGTGAGCAAGAATTTGTCTAAATATGTGAGCACAACAAAAAAGGAGGCAACAAAAATTCATCATCTATATATCTCTCGAGTTATTAACTCACAGTTTTCCAGTGTAAGACAAATTGCCAAGAATTGGTGGAATTGGCCCAACTAGTTCGTTCTCACTTAAATCCCTGAAAGACAACAATAGTCCCTCCAACACAAGCATGAACCTTCACACAAGCATGATAAATAATTGGGATATTTTGTCTTTTATTTGTGAATTTTGATTTATTCTTAATTTATTAGTGTTATTGAAATATGATGATGTAAAAAATATAAATAGTTTAATTGTACTTTTCATCTCAAAATAATAGTCTATTTTTAGAATTTCATTTCTTTTTATAATACAATTATTACATTTTAAAAATATTAATTTATCAAAATTACCTTTTGATAGTATATTTTTTTAGAAATATCAATTGTCATAATTGTAAATTTTTTATTATTAATGGATTTAAAAAAAGGACAAAATAAGAAATTCATATTATTTTAATAATTAATTTTTTAAAAAAATTAATATTTTTGGATGGTGGGTGTACAACCTCTTCATAAAAATAAAAATAAAAATAAAAATATAAATATAAATAATTAATTTTTTTTATTTTCATTCGGCTACCAAAGATTTAGTAGCCGAAAGTAGATTTTTAGCGACTAAAATAAATTTGGTCGCCGAAACTTGACATTTGGCGACCAAAACTTTGGTCGGGAAAGATTAAAAATTAATTTTTTTTATTTTCATTCGGCTACCAAACATTTAGTAGCCGAAAGTAGGTTTTTAGCGACTAAAATAAATTTGGTCGCCAAAACTTGACATTTGGCGACCAAAACTTTGGTCGGGAAAGATTAAAAATTAATTTTTTTTATTTTCATTTGGCTACCAAAGATTTAGTAGCCGAAAGTAGGTTTTTAGCGACTAAAATAAATTTGGTCGCCGAAACTTGACATATGGCGACCAAAACTTTGGTCGGGAAAGATTAAAAATTAATTTTTTTTATTACATTCGGCTACCAAAGCTTTAGTAGCCGAAAGTAGATTTTTAGCGACTAAAATAAATTTGGTCGCCGAAACTTGACATTTGGCGACCAAAAATTTGGTCGGCAAAGATTAAAAATTAATTTTTTTATTTTCATTCGGCTACTAAACAATTTAGTAGCTAAAGGTACCTCTACGGCTACTAAATTTTTTTTTAGTCGCCAATTGTGATATGTTTAGCTACTAAAAATTTTTTTAGTAGCCAATTGTAATATCTTTAGCTACTAAATTTTTTTTAGTAGCCAATAATCAACATTCCCCTACTAAAAAAAAATTAGTAGCTAAAAAGTTGACTTTTGCCGACTAAAATTAATTTTGGTAGCCAATTCCCACACTTTTGGCGACTAAATTTGTTTTGGTAGCCAAAAGTGGTAGCCAAAAGTGTGTTTTCTTGTAGTGTATATATATATATATATTTTTAATCACACCTTCTAATTAAAGTGTGATTATATATACACTACTACTTTTTAATCACACTTTTTAAATAAGTGTGATTATATATATTTTTTAATCACACGTTCTAATTAAAGTGTGATTATTTATATATTTTTTAATCACACTTTCTAATTAAAGTGTGATTATATATACACTACTACTTTTTAATCACACTTTTTAAATAAGTGTGATTATATATATATATATATATTTTAATCACACATTCTAATTAAAGTGTGATTATATATACACTATTATTTTTTAATCATACTTTTTAACTAAGTGTGATTATTTATATATTTTTTAATCACACATTCTAATTAAAGTGTGATTATTTATATATATCTTTTAATCACACAATGTAATTAAAATGTGATTATATATACATTACTATTTTTTAATCACACTTCCTAAATAGGTGTGATTGTATAAAATATTTCAAATTGATTTTTATATAAAATATACAATTCTCAAATTTTTAATCACACTTAATCTGATTGAGTGTGATGATATTTATTTTTTATGTCACTTTCTAATTAAGTGTGATTATATATATATAGGGTAAATTACACTGATATCCCCTAAGGTTTATATTTATTACAGTTCTCCTTTCACGTTTTGGAAATTACATCTCCCTCCCTGAGGTTTAAAGTTTCATTATAAATTCCCCCCTTAGCAATTTAATTTTTTTTCAATACTAATTTTTCCCTTACTGGGTAAATTACATTGACAACCCTTACATTTTAGAAATTACAATCCCCTCCCTAAGGTTTAAAGTAGCATTACCAATTGCCCCCTCAGTTAGTATTAGTTGGAAAAAAAATTAATTGAAAAAAAATTAATTGGAAAAAAAATTAATTGAAAAAAAAAATTGTTAGTAAAATTTTTAAATTATGTTTAAAAACCAATATAAACTTATTTTTTGAATTTACTTTTTTTACTCAAATTTACATACTGAGACAACCATTTATAAATCAAAAAAATTATCAAATAAGTTTTTATGACACTTTTTAAAATTTTTGTAAATATAAATTGAAAACTGAAAACGAAATGGTTACCAAACAGGTTTCAGATGGTAAAAATGTCGTAAAATTAACAAATAATTAAATAAGTTACCAATATAAAAATTGATTTATCAAAAAATTCTTAAGCCATGTATGGTTTGATTTTTAGAAAAAAAAAATTAAAAATTAAAAATTAATTTGGTTAAGAAATAAAAAATAAAAAATAATTATCATTTTTATATAATTTTTATTTTTCGAGTGGTTAGAAATAATTTTTTACAAATTAAATTGAAACAGCCATACGTATGTATATAACCTGCCCAAAAGTTAAAATGATAATTATTTTTTACCCTTAAATGATAATTATTTTTTAGTTTTTATTTTTTAACCAAATTAATTTTAAATTTTTAAATTTTTTTTCTAAAAATCAAACCATATATGGCCTAAGAATCTTTTGATAAGTCATTTCTTATGTTGGTAACTTATTTAATTATTTGTTCATTTTACAACATCTTTACTATCTGGCCTGTTTGCTAAGGTGCCATTTGGTAACACTTACTTTTTCAGTTTTCTGTTTATATTTACAAAAATTAAAAAAACTCAAATAAAAACTTGCTTTGTAAATTTTTTATTTATAAATCAGTTGTCTCAGTTTATAAATTTGGCCAAAAAATGTAAACTAAAAAAATGTGTTTCCGTTTTGAGTTTTGAGTTTTTTTTTTTTTTTTTTACCACCCAACACTAGCCACCACCCGCCACCATTTTCCACCACCGTCTTCCGCCACCACCACCTGCCACCACCACTCACAACCCACCTGCCACCCGCCACTACCATCCACCACCCGCCACCTACCCGCTACTACCACTCAGCAGCCATCTACCACCACCATCCACTACCCGCCACCACCAGCCACCCACCACCACCACCCACCACCCACCACCACCTACCCGCCACCCACCACTACAACCACTCACTCGCTACCACCTGCCACCTTCACCACCCATCACCACCACCACGCACCACCACCTCCCATCGGCCACCCACCTGCCACCACCACTCACCAACCACCTGCCACCACCACCCACCAACTGTCACCAACACCTACTGCCAGCCACCATCACCCACCACCCACTCGCCACCACCACCCACCTGCTATCTACCCGCCACCCGCCACTACCATCCACCGCCCGCCACCTACCCGCCACCACCACTCAGCACCCATCTACCACCACCCACCACCACCAGCCATCGACCACCACCACCCACCAGCCACCTACCCGCCACCACCACCCACTCGCTACCACCTACTATTGTCACCCACCCACCCACCACCACCATCACCACCCACCACCACCACCCACCACCCACCACCTACCCGCCACCCACCACCCACCATCACCGCTCGCCACCTACCTGCCACCACCACCCACCCGCCACCACCCACCACCTACCCGCCACCCACCACCCACCATCACCGCTCGCCACCTACCCGCCACCACCACCCACCCGCCACCACCCGCCACCCACCACCCGCCACCACCACCACCACCACCACCCACTCTCTACCACCCGCCACCGTCACCTACCTACCCACCACCGTCACCCACCCACCCACTCATCCACCACCACCACCACCGTCACCCACCCACCTGCCACCACCCGCCATCCGCCACCCACCATCGCCCACCACCCGCCACCACCACCACCACCACCCACCACTCGTCATCATCACCCACCCACCCACTCGCCACCACCCACCACCATCCGCTACCCACAACCCACCGTCACCACTTTCCATCACCGTTTTCCGCCGCCACTTGCCACCACTTGTCATTTCTCACTCTTTTTTATATTTTTAATTTTTTTAAAATATTTTGTCAATTACCAAACGTGTTTGTAGTTTTTGTTTTTCTAAAAATAAACAATAAATAAATAAAAATCAGTTTATAAAATTTTTGTAAATATAAACTGAAAACATAAACGTTACCAAACAGACCCTAACCATTTCATTTTCAGTTTTCAATTTATATTTACAAAAATTTTAAAAACTGTCATAAAAAATTGTTTGATAATTTTTTTGATTTACAAATAATTGTCTCAGTTTGTAAATTTGAGGAAAAAATATAAATTCAAAAAATAAGTTTACGTTGGTTTTACACATTGATACATTATATCTAGACAATTATATATTTATATACATTGATACATTATATCTAAACAATTATATATTTATATACATTATACATTGAAAAAATCAAAGCATCTAGAAAATATTAATAATACAAATTAGTGAACATTATTTTTTATTGCCTAAATTAGTGAACATTATTTTTTATTGCCGTGAACATTATTTTTTATTGCCTTTATTGCCTAAATTAGTGAACATTATTTTTTATTGCCGTGATCATCATTTTTTATTGCCTTTATATGTTTTGATCAAGACAGATCAACAGATCAACGCATCTAGAACTTCTCAGTCTGCTCCTCCACGGCTCTTCCTCTCCCTTTCCCTCTCCCTCTCTCTCTCCCTCAAAGCATCAGAGTGAAGATCTGTGTGAAGATCAGAGCTTCGGATAAACTTCAGCTTCGGATCAGATCGGATAAACTGCAGCTTGGGATGCCACTGTTTTCTCTCTTCAACCCTCTTCTCCAACCCTTTTCAACCCTCATCTTCAACCCTCTTCAGATCGAAGCCGTAGCCTCCATCAAATCCAGGTATTTTTCTTTGGATTATTTCAGATTTTAATGGATTATTTGAGAAATTAATTGATTATTTGAGAAATTAATTTCAGATTATTTATGTTGGTATTCCTGATATTTTTTAAAACTGTTATGAAATTTGGTATGAAATATTGAATATGAAATGAAGGCTACATATTTTGTTTTGATATTTTATATATTTGCTTATCACTACTGTTTTTATTATTTTTATTTGACATTAGACTGTGTACTTTTCTCATTATCTTTGTATCTCATATTGTTGGAATTGATTGTATGACATGAATAGGAATCTGATGGGAATAAAGTTGTGAAACATTTTTGGCCCAGGAGAAAAGAAATATCGGTTCTGTAAGGTAACCATAAGCTTCTCTATCAATTACTCAAGATTGCTCAAGTTTCATGACCTATTGCTAAATTATGTGCTATTTTTCTTCTTTAGTAAAATCATGCTTTGGAATAATTTTGTCAACTTGCAGAATTATTCATGATTGTCCATCCTTGGATAAGATTACTAATCCTCTGTTTGGTTCATCAATTTTTTGAGGAAAAGGAAAAGGAAAAGGAAATGCAAGGCAAATCATCAATCTTTGTGTTGTTAACATGGAAAACAATGAGGAAAAGAATATGATGAAGTATGTGGAAAAAATCTTAGTTGTAAATATCATTTCCATAGTTGTCAAAATGGGATACGAATTGAGTATTGTTTTTCTATTTTTTTGAGTTGAGTATTGTATCATATTGTGTGTCATAAGATACTTTTAACATCTATAAAAATGGGTATAAAAATAAATATAGTTATAGCAAACACAAATATCTTAGACACCAAACAGTTTATAGTCCTTGAAATTACAAAAGTAAGATTCTTTGAAAGATAAAAAGCGTATAAATTGTATAATCCTCAATACATAATGTATATAAAATGCAGAGTGGAGTTAAGATATGTATAAAATATTTTCATAACTAACCATTTTAGTTTAAATATTTAATTACAACTTTTAAGTTTTCAAAGAACTTGTCTATAGTAGAAAACTTTAAACTTTAACGGGTGGAAGTAGGTCTAAATCATGATTCTTAAACTTTAACACATGATTCTTAATACTTGACCAGACAAGTAGATATTTGTCAAAAAACAGAGAAAAATAAAATAGAAGTACCATATTGTTATCTAAAAAATATTATTTTTAATGAGTTAATATTAATTTACTAAAAGCAAGTTAAATTATTATTATTTTTTTCTTCAAAATTGCTAAAGAAAATACTACTGCACCATGTAACTCCCAATAAACAACCCTAAAAGAGCCAGATCAAAGGACAAAAGTAAGAAAATAGTGGAAGAGACTCTGTAGTGCTTAAGTGGATGACTTACTGATTCTTTGAGCAGAGACATAAAACATACCTGATAACATAAACTTGATAGAATTCTTCTGAGAAGAGAAATGGAAAAATCCAGCATTGATCTCCTGACAGAATTTAACTTGGCTTTTGAGAAGGTCAAATACTCCTCTCTGTGAATGAACTGCGTAGGTAATTTTCTTTGTATTCAGGTTCCACCTATGCCTACTATCGTTTCCTTCTAAAATTGATGAAGAGGAAAGCAACTCCAAAATATGCCTATGTTCCTGAACTTATTTCAATATTTTCTGAATTTTCGGGACTAAATATTAGAGCCTTTGATGGAGCTGTAACTCAGTCTCTTATGTTAGCAAATTTTTGATCATTTGAATCTCTTTATTATTACTTAAGTATGACGCCTAAGAAAAGTCAGCCAAATTACAGTCTATTAGATACACGTTTGGGGATCACCAATTGAAGTAAATACACAGTGTTTTAACTCTTATGTTTCTAAATTGTATTTCCCAAAAGGTACATTAACGTGTGCATATTTGGATAACTGGTCATATAAATTTTCTTGAGTTCATGATTTATAAATCAATCATAATACTACCACAGCATCTTAATTTTATAAATTCTGAAAGTGTAATATGTTTACAAAATTTGTTAGTAAATAAATTCCTGAGTTTTTCTGAACTTTGGTGAGCTTTCATTGGTCTCAGTTATGGTTGGTTTCAGTAAAATTATATGTAGTTCAGCTAATCCCAAGATTTCATTTTACTGGTTGCATGCAGAAAATGTCAGTCATTTCCACATGCTAATCTGTTGTGCAGGAACTGATTCACTTTCAAACTATATCACTTCACAAACTTGTTCTCATTTTTCCTCTTTACAGCATATCTCAAAAGAACGCATACCTGGTTTGTCTGATGATTTGATAAAAAATGGAAAGGACTTCATATTAATACGAAATCCACTTAGTATTTTGGTAAGTTGTTTTTGTAACCTCTATTTGTCATTTATCTTAGATGATAGCCCCCTTAAATAGTTTTTCCTTTATATTGTATCATTTCCTGTAAATTATCTATTTTTGAAAATTTTAAAAATATATTAATTTCGTATCCTATTGACTATCTATATATTGGTTTTGATTTTCATCATGACTTAATTTTAATCTGTTGAATGTTGTCAGCCATCTTTTGACAAGGTTGTGCCCCTATCGTTTCTCGAGCTAGGATTGAGAGACTTGGTCTCCATATACAGCGAGCTTTGTGAATTGGGAAAGCCCCCAGCAGTCATTGATGCATCAGAACTTCAAGAAAATCCCGAGGTTACGAGATCTTTTTGAATTAGCGTGATAAACTTGAAGTGTTTTCGTTTTCGTATTTTATCTTTAGTACATCATCTTTGATGGTGATAATTATTATTTGGAATGAGTACATTGAGTATGCATATTGTGATAATTTTGACTATAATTTAAACATTAGCATTGTTTAGATTACCTAAATTATAATTTTTAATCTTTTTTATTTTTTTATTTTCCCATTTGTTTGCAACAAAGGATTTTTTCTTCTCTATTTTCTATTTTCCAAAAATAAAATCTTTACTTTCTTTGGTTTTGATTGGAAAAATTTATGAAGGCAATGCAAGGGTTGTGCTGGTCAATTAGCGAGTGTTCCAAGAAATGGAGAGCGGGCACAAGGGCTCATAGAACAAGTGAGCCTTTTCTTTTCTTTTGTATATAAAATATATATTTTTTATGGTGAAATCGATTGAAATTAGATTGATGTAAATTGATTTACAATATTATTATTGCTTGCAGGCTGCCTAACATTTAACGAAGTGAAGATGCATTTATACTGTTGAGAAGTTTTGTTGTCGTACAGAGAACACACTATGTCTATGTCTTCCAAAATTGAGTTGATTTTCTTATTGAGTGCTATAAATGGACTTCGTCTACTCAATTTAACTGTCAGATTTAGTGATTCATGGCTTTCTCTAGTTTTCTATACCACAACAATATTTATCACAATAATGTTTCTCTTTATTTTGACCCTATATTCAATCTTATTTATCATATCAATGTTCAAATTTTGCAGGCCCGTAAAGATGCCACTCAAGTTGTTGCAAATTTACAAAGACAAGAAGTTCAGTCACGGCTGATTGCTTGTGATTACTTGGAGGCAAACATAGAGCTTTTCCACCATGTTTCTATATATATGTCATATTTATATATGTTAATACAAACATTTTATACTAGTGACGATCAAAGTCGTTATTCATTTTTTATTGATGCAGGGGATGAAGAGTTAGTGTGATGAGAAAATGTCCGATTTTGTCTTTTGTAAGACAAGAACAATCTATACAAAAATAGTATGTTTATTCATATGCTTCTAGCGGTTTATGAATTAATTTGTGTTTTTACTTTTTAGGTCAGAAATTTCCTGGAGAGATGCAAAATATGGTCAAAGTATTTCTTCTACGTGGGCTGCTCCCATACCAATTTGTAATTATTCAGGCTATGTGGTTTCTGCTTTTAAGACCAATAAGCTTTATTGATCCTTATTTGTTTTATAGTTTTTAGTGGGTTATATATTGATATCATATGATTTTGATTGTCCATATAATACTCCATTTTATCATTTATGTGATCCTTACTGCATTATTGCATATTGTCTTCTTTTGTGATGTTTTACTGATATTTGTGTGGAGAATCAAAATAATTATGTCATTTTTGGTGGCTGTGGGGAAAGGATTGGGGACAGTTTAACAACTGGATAAATTACATTATTTTTGGTGTGATCTAAATGTAAGTTTATAAATTAATTGGTAAGTTTATTCATATGTTTCTAGTTGTTTCTAAATTAATTTATTTTTTTATTTTTCAGGTCAGAAATTTCCTAGAGAGATGCAAAATATGATCAAAGAATTCAAGAACTTAGTTTTTTCAAGTTTTTTTTTTTTTTTAATATATGTAATCACAGTTAAATTTCTTTTATTAATTTCTTTGTATATACTTTTGAATATTTAACTTTCATTTATGAAATATATGACGTTATTTCATGAAATATATGGTTGTGATTCAAAATATAGTATATAGTGTGTATTACATTCTTCAAATGCGCATAAAAAAATAATATTGATTATTCTTCAAATATGTCAAATTCTTTTTTTTTAATCACAGGTTTTATTAGTTATTAATCACACTTAAAAGGTGTGATCTAAATGTTTTTAACCACATTTAAAAGGTGTGATCTAAATGTTTTTAATCACACTTAAAATGTGTGATCTAAATGTTTTTAACCACACTTAAAAGGTGTGATCTAAATGTTTTTAATCACACTTAAAAGGTGTGATCTAAATATTTTTTAATCACACTTAAAAGATGTGATGAAAGTGTTTTTTAATGACACTTAAAAAGTGTGATTAAAAATGACATTTTTTAATCACACTCCCAAAAACCACACTTTAATAAAACTTAAAAGGTGTAATTAAAAAACAAACATCACACCAAAAAACTGTGATCTTTATCTTTATTTGTAGTAGTGGCCTAGCCATGTAACTATTTTGTTTTCCTTTTGATTCTCAATTATGTAAAAGTTTGAACCATTGTATGGTGTTTTAGAAATTCTTTATATATAATTTTCATTATCTTTTCAAATATTTGACTTTCTGTGATTGTTGAATGTTATCCATACATGAGTTTTCTATTCTTTCACATTCAAGGTATGAGACGAACCATACTACGAGAGACGAGTCGTGTCACTACCCTAGTTTAGAGTGAACAGTTCGTACTACTTGAGATGGTTCGTACCCGTACATTGAATGTGATGATTTTCTTGTTAAATGCTTTGAACTTGTAGTTGCAAAGCATTAATCTGTTCAAACCCTAGGATAATTGATTTCAATTGGAAACCCTAATTACGTGACAAGTGGTGGATTCTTTGCCCTAGTTTTTCCCCCAATTTAGTAAACCAATTTCATTTATTATTAATAATTTAATTCCTTAGTTTAATTTATTCGTTATTAAATTAGGTTATGATCATTCAATCTTTTTATCAAAATTAATTTAGGAATTTAACAATTAAATTAGTTTAATTTCACAATAGTCCCTGTGGATCGATACCTGGACTTACCATTATTCTGATTGAATTTGGTATAGTTTAGTATTTAATTTTGGTGTGTTCAACGACCCATCAAATTTTGGCGCCGTTGCCGGGGACTTCTAGCGAAATTAGTTAATTTAAAGTTACATTCTTACTTTAATTTTTAGTTTAGGATTTTATGCTTTTGGTGTTGCTAAGTGCGCAGAGCATTTGAAATTGGAGCTATCATTGAAGTGCAAGTGGAGCGCAGCCGTGCTTAAATAAAAACCGCGGCACTAAAGTGAGTAAACAGAAGCAAATACTCACAAGCAAAGCACCAAAGTGCTAAAACGAAAGTCAAAGCTCAAACAGAGGTTGGAAACAACGTCTACACGTCAAGCATCCGCAAGACGAGTAAAGCGTTTTCGTTAAACCGCTGTGAGTATTTCTTCCTTTGGTATTTTGCTTTCATACTTAGTGCACAAAGTCGGAACTTGTTGTGTGTGTTTGGGTAGTGTATGCACGGGCGTCGTTCTTGTTGCCCTGAATTGTGGAGTTTGGACCTTGAACTAGAATGGACCCTTAGGAGACTTAGAACCTCTGCCCGTATTCCTAGGCTTGAATATTCATACATTGAGCCATTAGAGATGACAGATCCTAATGTCCCGAATGTGCCCAACCGGACACTTAAGGATTATTTTACACCCACTGCATATACATCACCATCATGCATCCAATTACCCAACACCACTGTTGCTCATTATGAGATTAAGTCCAGCACCATACAAATGCTCCCATCATTCCATGGACTAACTCATGATGACCGTTATAAGCATTTGAATGAATATCTAGAAATTTGCTCGACAGTGAGGATCTAGAATTTCACAAATGAGGCCTTAATGTTGCGATTGTTTCCATTCTCATTAAAGGATAAAACCAAACACTGGCTAAATTCTTTACCTGCTAATTCAATCACAACTTGGGACCAATTACAGCAACGGTTCTTGGAGAAGTACTTTCCCATAGGTAAAACCAACCAACTTAGGCGAGTCATCACAAACTTTGCTCAAATGGATGGCGAGCAATTCCATGAGACGTGGGAAAGACTTAGAGACCTTCTCCAACAGTGTCCCCACCACCAAGTGCCTGATTGGCAACTTATTTAAACATTCTATTATGGCTTAACTGAGCCACACCGCCAAATGGTGGATTCGTCCTGTGGTGGGACATTTATGCCTAAAAATGATGCCGAGGCATGGCAATTGTTTGAGAACTTAAGTGATAATTCCCTTCACCATGCCTCCGCAGCCCGGTAAGTCCGGCAACCCGTAGTTAGAGCCCCGAAAAGAGGGGGCATTTATGAGGTCGGGCAAAACTAGAGTTAGCCCAACAAGTAGAGGCACTGTCTTGCAAGATGGACCAATTATTAGCTACGGGACATGCCCCTACCCAATAGGATCAGCCTCAATTTCACAAGGCATGTGTAATTTGTGCGAGCCCTGCTCATGACTTGAGTGAGTGCCCTTCGGTATTACAATTTCCGGAGTTAGTCCAAGAGCATGTGAATGCGGCTCAAGGATTCTCTAACCCGGGTAATGATCCATAGTCCAACACATACAATCCGGGATGGAAGAATCACCCTAATTTCTCATGGAGACCCCTTCACAAGGCACTTTTTACAATCCTCCACCACCAAGGCAGAATTTCAATAATTTTGCCAACCAATCATCTTACCGACCACCGCAACCGTATAGACCCCCACAACCATACCGGCAACCACAACCACAACCCCCGCCTGTTCCTCAGGGCAACTCTGCCTTTTGAGACTCAGGTGTTGGAAGTTCTCTCAGAACTTAAGGGGTTAGCACCGATAGTTCACTCCCACACTCACTCTATTGCCAAGATAGAGACCCAATTGGGTCAAATAGCTAACAACATGAATCGGAGAGGGGAGGGAAAATTACCAAGTCAAACTGTGGCCAACCCTAAGGGACAATACGGGGCAGAGAGTTCGGGTGGGAATGGTAAGCAACATGAGCAAGTGCAAGCGGTGGTTGCTTTGAGAAGTGGTAGGGAGTTAGAGCCTCAGTCAGTTGCGTCTGATGCAACTAGAGTTAGGAAGGGTGACCACGGTGGTTCACCTAGTGAGAGTAAGGGTGAGGGGGAAACACTTAAGAGGGATGACTTAGTCCCTAGCACTTTACTTGAGCCCAAGGCACCATATGTGCCTAAGGCACCCTTTCTCCAATGTCTTGACACACCGTCCCCTTTTAATAAGAAGGCGGCATCTATGGAGGCAATGATGGAGGTCTTTAAACAGGTAAAAATCAACATCCCCTTGTTGGAGGCGATTAAGCAAGTACCATCATATGCCAAATTTCTGAAGGACCTTTGTACGCAAAAGCGTAAATCCAGGACACATGTGTCCCAAAAGGTCTTACTCACGGAGCAAGTAAGCTCCATCTTGTTGAATGACACACCTCCTAAGCTTAAGGACCCGGTGCCCCAACCATTGCATGCATTATAGGGGACCATTTCATTGATAGGGCCTTATTGGATTTAGGGGCGAGTGTCAATTTGTTGCCGTACTCTGTGTACGAGGAATTTGGGCTTGGCGAATTGAAGCCCACTACTGTTACTCTTCAGTTGGCTGACCGGTCCCTTAAAGTGCCAGTGGCATGATTGAGGATGTATTAGTGAAGGTCGATAGGTTTTA
This sequence comes from Camellia granthamiana, assembly GCA_036172215.1. Taxonomy (NCBI): domain Eukaryota; kingdom Viridiplantae; phylum Streptophyta; class Magnoliopsida; order Ericales; family Theaceae; genus Camellia; species Camellia granthamiana. The sequence goes on from CM069906.1 coordinate 149,296,965, forward strand.
CTTTCTTGTTGACTTTTTGGTTTTAGATATGGAACCGGTAGCTAGTTCTAAAAAACAAATCCCGGTGATCTTGGGTCGACCTTTCTTGGCTACGGCCAATGCATGCATTAATTGTCAGACCGGGGTTATGGAAGTTTCATTTGGTAACATGCAAGTGAAACTTAATATTTTCACAACATCCCAACAACCTCATGAGAGAGAGGAGTGCTTATTAGTGGATATTGTGGATGAGATTGTGGAGGAGGCTTTGCCCTCCATTCTTGTAGAGGACCCTTTAGAGGCTTATCTAGCTCATTTTGGGTTTGAAAATTTTGATATTGATGAGTCAGTTAAGGAGGTTTTGAAATTGTTGGATGCGAGTATCATATACCCCATCTCACATAGCAAGTGGGTTAGTCTCACACAAGTGGTGCCCAAGAAATCAGGCATCACCGTTGTTGAGAATGAGAGAGGAGAGTTAGTCCCCACACGAACCACTACTGGATGGCGAGTGTGCATTGATTATAGGAGACTAAATTCCTCGACTACGAAGGATCATTTTCCTTTACCCAGGGGTTTGATGGACCCATTTTACTATGATTGATAGATTGATTCCTTATTCTCTTTTCTTTCCCTTCTATGCTATTCTGTTTTTCTTTGTTCTCGTTATGCTTTATTTGCGTCTAGGAGACTTTAAATCCTCTAAAGGTGTAATTCCTTTGGTGTTAGCCGTGCCCGAACGGCATCTGACGGTCTGGTATAGCCACCTAACCGTGTTTGTAGTGAGTTCCTAGGAGACCAACTGAGACGGTGGAAACTAGAGTTCGAATGGCAAAACCTAGAACACAAAGGTTTGGGATTTCCGAGACTAGAGTCTGGTTTAAATACCCAGGGGTGTGAAGATTGCTTCAAAACTACCTCGGCTTGAACTCTGTATGGCAGCTCCATAGGTTGAGGTAACTTTATGCCCTTCGATTCAGGATACCGAATCAACCTAGTCTGTCATCCTGTTGGAGAATAGGGAAAATTACAAACACAGTTAGGGAGAAAAGTAGTACACGTGGTTTTCGCGTGAAGATTATACCTTGAGTGAGCATTCCGTTATGTTCTTATGTGCTATATTTATTTTGGATGTCAATTGAAGGTAGAAACGGTTAAGTATATTTGGGTTGTACTAGCCCCAAGGCTAAAACTACGCTGGGTTTTATTACCTGGGGATTCTGAAGTGGCAACTTTATGCCATAACTCTGGTGCCTTTTGTTAGGTGCTGAGAGTTAGTTAAAAAAAAAAAAAAAAAAAGAAAAAAAAAGCATGCTTTCGTGTTTATTTTCTGTTTTTTTTTTTAAAAAAAAAAAAAACAGGGGGAGGGGGTATACTTGTTCAATTTAAAATATATATATATATATTATTATACATGTTCAATTGTAAACAAATACAAATATAAAATATAAATAAAATTAAAAAAAAAAAAAAAAAACTTTGAACAATGGTTGCCCCCTGCTTTATAAGCAGGTGCGGGCAGAGGAACTTTGACCAAGCCGCACGTGCGGCTTGGGCCCCGCACGTGCGGGACACCAATTATCTCAGAAAATATATATATATATATATTTGCGCGAGGGGGTGCAAATCGCAGCAGGTGCGGGGGCATTTGGTTTTATTTTATTATTATAATTTTTTTTTCTTTTCTTTCATTTTTAATTTATTGAAGTTAATAAATTTTCAATAAATACCTAAACAAATTTTATAAATAAATAAATAAATATATAATTATTTTATTTATAAATTTATTATTATTATTATTATTATTATTATTATTATTATTTTATGTATATATATTAAAAAAATTCGTATTTTATTTATTATTTATTATTTTTTTTTTATTTTTCTATTTTCTATTTTCATTAAAAAAAAAAAAAAAACCCTCAGAAATCGTGATGCTAATACTAATCCTAATTTAGTTTTTTTTATTTCCTCTAGTTGTTTTATTTAAATTGTTCGTTAGTGATTCTGGTTAGTTTAATTAGTTGTGGATTGTTTTATTTTTATTTTTATTTTTTAATTTTGTTTTTTTAGTTAGTGATGTTATTTTTATTTTTATTTTTTTTTCTTTAATGTAATTGTTCATTTAATTATTTTATAGTTTAGTTAATTTAATTTAATGTCATTTCAATTCATTTATTTAATTATTTACGTTTTTCTCTCTTCGAAAAAAAAAATAAAAAAAAATTGAAGTGTGTATATGTTACTCTCTGCCTACCTGGATGTGCACCTACAATTCAGGTAATATTCTCTCATTTCTCTTTACTTTTCCATTGAGGACAATGTCATATTCAAGTTGGGGGATGAGGGTTATATTTTCTTTTGTGCATTTCTATTTGGCTCATAATTCATGCTTATACCTGTTTCACTTGATTGCATTACTTTACTTGATGTGACTTTTTGCTAGTAGGGTGATGATATTTGCATATGTTTATTGGAGAGCATAATAGACTTGTATGAAAAGGGTTTATTGGATAGATACTTGCATGTGATGTTTGCACGAGGAGAGTTGTCTGTGTTTGTGATTTTAGTACACTTGTCATGAGTATATCTTAATTCACATGAACACACTATCATAGCGGTGATATTTTTATTATAATCCCCGGTGTACATCAGTGATAATAGCTAGAGTTGCAGAAAAGAATAAATGAGGAGCCAAGATTCTTAAAAAAAAAACACTTGACTTGTTTGGGTTCGTAGCCTTTTTAACTCGAGTTATTAAATCCGTAGGGGTGTCTTTACACCTAATCCCCTAAAACCGTCTAGTTTGAGAGTCATTGGCACAAAACTTGCTACATGGGTTAATTAGAAAGCTTAAGGGACTTGGACATTACACAGTTAAGGAAAAATAAGAAGAATGACTAGTTCGGAATCATAACCTTTTCAACTCGAGTTATTAAGCCTGTAGGGGTGTCTCTACACCTAATGCCCTAAAACCGTCTAGTTTGGGAGTCATTGGCCCAAAACTTGCTACATGGGTTGATTAGAAAGCTTAATGGATCAGGACATTGCACAGTCATTAAAAAAAAAAAAAAAACTGTTGAAAATTTTGGCTGCAACATGTTAGTTTTTCTGTATATGTTGGGTGTTATTATAAGTTACACTGGGCTATTATAGTGGATAGTTAACTAATATGGAGATTGCACTTTACACCGAGAGTACTCATGACTTGTCTACTAGCATGCACAAGTATAGGGAACTTAACTTTTGTATTAACTGAATTGTGGTTTTGACTCAACAGGTTCCTTCATGCTTGTCCACTGTGTCTTTAATGACTCATGATGTCTCAATATCATACTGTAGTGGCACATAAGTTGATTGTTAGGTGGAGTAGTGTGGTCATTTGTTGTTGAGTATATATGAATATGTTAATGTTTGTGAGTATCATTTCTGGAAACCCTCACGAGACTTTACTCGTCCACTTGAGGTAACCTTGTGGTTTAAAGGCTTGTTGCATATGCTAAATGCAACCGTTTTCCCACGAAAGAGGAAATAGATAGATTTTGTTTCATTTTATTTCATTTTACTTGCTTGAGGACTAGCAAGTAGTAAGTTGGGAGATGTGATTAAGGCCAAAATGTACATTATTAAGGCTGTTAATTAGAATCTCTTAACTTCACTTGCTGGTCAAATTGTATATTTTATGTGTGTTGAGTGTCAATCAGGTTGTACATCGTCGGAGCATAAAATGGGCAAAAAGACAGAATCTGGAGAGAGTTGACTTTCCCGCACGTGCGTTGACTTTTCCCGCACGTGCGTTGACTTTTTCTGGGAAAGTCAAACCGACGTTTTAAACTTGTTTGGACGAGATTGGAAGTATAAAAAGGCAAGTAAAAGGCTGGATTAGGGTTCTGAAATTTGTTTTGACCAAAAAAGAGAGGCTAGGGTTTGGAAGGGAAGAGAAACAAAAAGCTTCAAGGATGTCTCCAATGGTGGTTTCTTCTCCATCTACCTCCTCCCACTCTTCCATGAGTGGCTAGTCTCCTTTTTTAGGATTTTGATGAAACCCTAGCCATGTAACTATTTTGTTTTCCTTTTGATTCTCAATTATGTAAAAGTTTGAACCATTGTATGGTGTTTTAGAAATTCTTTATATATAATTTTCATTATCTTTTCAAATACTTGACTTTCTGTGATTGTTGAATGTTATCCATACATGAGTTTTCTATTCTTTCACATTCAAGGTATGAGACGAACCATACTACGAGGGACGAGTCATGTCACTACCCTAGTTTAGAGTGAACGGTTCGTACTACTTGAGATGGTTCGTACCCGTACATTGAATGTGATGATTTTCTTGTTAAATGCTTTGAACTTGTAGTTGCAAAGCATTAATCTGTTCAAACCCTAGGATAATTGATTTCAATTGGAAACCCTAATTACGTGGCTAGTGGTGGATTCTTTGCCCTAGTTTTTCTCCCAATTCAGTAAACCAATTTCATTTATTATTAATAATTTAATTCCTTAGTTTAATTTATTCGTTATTAAATTAGGTTATGATCATTCAATCTTTTTATCAAAATTAATTTAAGAATTTAACAATTAAATTAGTTTAATTTCACAATAGTCCCTGTGGATCGATACCTGGACTTGCCATTATTCTGATTAGCCTCGTTTGGGAACAGGCTATTTTAGTAACTTTTTGGCTTTTTACGAAAAGATGTGCAGAAAAATAGAGAGGTGATGTGACTAGTTTTAGTTGGCTTTTTGACTTTTTGGCTAAAATAGTCAGTCCCCAAACGAGGCCGAATTTGGTATACTTTAGTATTTAATTTTGGTGTGTTCAACGACCCATCATAAACACAGTGAAAAACATACAAATACAATCAGCAACTGGAAAATAAAAATGGTGAAACAACATAATTAGTAAGGAGTGTAAAAAAAGTTAAGCACCTGCTCAGTTGAAGTTGAAGCCTGTCTCATGAAACAAGCTTGGGAACTAGACCCTTGCCTTGCAAAATGCATTCTATTATCACACCTCCGGATGGCAGTTCAAACTACTACTGCAGTTCTGGGGAAAAAAGAGAAGTGAACCAATGGAAAAGATGGTTAGAAGAACAATAACAAATGTCACGACAAAGGCGAAGATGACAAAAAACTAAAACAGAACAGGCAGTCACACAAGGATCTATGTCCATGGGCAAAAAAACAGCAAAGGTGTTTCCCTATGAATGTAGATATTATAATGAGTTGGCTCTCTCAACAACCCTACGTTACAAAAGCTCTTTGAAACGATCCTCTTAGCCCTAGAATGCAAAAATAACCCAATAAATTCAAGGATTCCAAAGTAATAAACTGGGTCAAAATACTAGTTGGGGCCTATCCATTTGCACATTAATCGGGTGGTGTGAGTCGCCAACGAATAATATACATAATCCGAATTGAATTCGAGACATACCCACAAAAATAAATATACTGCACACACATGCTTCAAGGAAATTTAAAAACAAATACAAGTGAAAGAAACTTACCATATGATGGCTAGTTGGCAGTAGTATTCAATGACAAATTGCATATTTGTATGAGATTAATTTGGATTCGTTGGTTTTGGATCACAAGAAAATATGATCATTAACAAACAAACAGATAAAATGGGAATAAACACAGATGAAATGACATGAATCCAAGAACCGCTATGTTAAACAATCAACTGCCCCAAAAGGTCTTAAGCTAGGAAATGGGTACCCAATTATAAATATGGAATAATCTTAACAATTTCATTGTCTTTTAATCCAAATAACGGAATGCTGAAGTCAAAAATAATCTTACTGTGGACAGTTTTTTAAGACAGACAGACAGAGAAATAGAAGAATTCTTAGCCACCCAGGGGGCTGCTCTGTTTGCCTAAAGTAAAATAGCTATTGCTTAAGAAAAATAACCATGTTCAACAATATAAACCACAAACATCTTCTGATTTTGAAAATTAATACATGTTGCAATCAGCCTCAATCAGCTGCAACTTTCTACTCCACCAACCATTACTTTCTTTGGTGATCACAAGACATCTTCCATACCTCCATTTTCAAACTAGTTTGAAATGATTTGAGATTTTATGCATCAACTCAAACTAATTACAAATATATATATATTATTTTATTATCCCTTATTTTTGTTGAGAATATAAGTATAAAGTTATTTTTTTTTAAACTTAACAATTTAACATGTATCAAAGCAGACAATAAGTCATGTATTCCAACCTCACCTCCTACGTGATAATTAAAATATTAATACATGTTTGGCCCTCTAAAAAAGGACATGTTGAATTCACCCCATGTGATGGAGGTGATTCTCTTCCATGGGAACACACACAAAGGTCAAGGAAGGAAGCTACCAACCATGTCAAAGAAGGAGGCTGCCGAAGTCAAGAATGGAGGCCACCTTTGTTGACTGATCAGCTGGCCATGTGCAAGGCTAGCCAGCTCCCTCACCTATATATGGAGGTTGAGAGGAGAGTTCAAAGGTGTGAGAACCAAGAACAACAAAGAGTGGGAGATGTGAGGCGGAGAGACCGTCTCTCTCGGTGTGAGCGAGGGAGACGGGAGAGTGGCTGAGTGAGAAGAGTGTGAGCTCCTCCTCTATTGTAATCTTTCTGTAATCTCTCCATTATTATAGTGATAACCGGTTCCTCTCCCGTGGACGTAGGCTTTAATGCCGAACCACGTTAAATATGGTGTCTCCTTCTGTGTGAGTGTGTTTTTCTGCTTGATATAATTTCTATAAGGTCTTGGGTAGGATCCCAGATCCTAACAAGTGGTATCAGAGTCTCGTCGGTGGCGTTTCGGAACAAAAACAGTGCGTTGTTCGAAACTGCCCAGAAATGAAGTTGCTCGAAATCAGGTTTTCAGCATACCAGGAGCAAGGTCTCGACGAGAGGAGTCCAAACATGCAAAGCAGAGCCCCCGAGGAGGCAGGACGCACCCTCACGCGCCTCCTGAAGATGGCGCATGAGGCCCAATCTCACGCACGCGCCCCACGCGCGGAGGAAGGAAGAAGGTGAGTGGGGGAGCGCGTGTACGTCACGCGCACGCCATGTGGCGCCCCGTCATCAGCCACGTCATTAGCCACGCAACATATGTCTGTGACATGTGGGCTCCACATCATCTCCACGTGGCCATCCAGTCAGAGACACGTGGCATCCGCGTCATCAACACATGGCGGCCCAGTCAGCGCCACGTCAGCACAGTCGTGCTACGTCGGTTGCCACGTCAGCACACCGAGGAGGGATCCAGTGTGACGCGGCTAAGGTGTAGCCTCAAGAGGAGTGATCCAGTGCGACGCAGCTAAGGTGTAGCCGTAGATCTGAGGCGTACAAAATGTTTTGGCTTGATCTAAGCCATTCGGAGTCTGTTTTTGGCGATCCAATACTGCTTTCCAACTATTTGGAGTATTCCGGACACATCCGTACGGTCAGATTTTGGAATCGGAGTTTCTGTAAAAAGAAGGCAGATTAAAGTGGCAGACGGCATCAGGTACAGCGGACGGAATATTCTGTTGGTACACGGAATATTTCCTGAACTTCTGAAAATTGCAATTTGGCCCAGAATTTTCAGAAAATTGTGGTGTGGCCCAACTTTCAGGGATATTTTTCAGTGAGGTCCCCGGAAGTGCAGTGAAGGTTGGTCCTAGCTAAACGGACCGTTCCGGACGCAACCGCGAGGTCAGAATAGTGAAATTCTAAACGGTTTTGAAAGATTGTCAAAACATAGGAGTTTGTCATCTTCAGTAGACGAAGGAAGGTTGCCGGATATTGTGGAATGCTGCGGATTCACTGAAGAGGTTAGAATGGCCAGATTTTGACCAGATTAGACAACCAGATACAAATCGAGATAGATCATTGAAGACCAAAGGAGATCAGGCTTAATCAAATGGCAAATCAATGGAGATCAGGATTGGTCAAGGGCGATCAGAAGAATTGCACATGATTATCTCAAGATCAACAATGTCTAGGAAAGTTCTATCAAAAAGACACTGTCTAATGAGACTGGTTCTTAAGTGGGATCGATTGTGACCCCACCAGTCTTTCCTGGGAACTTTCCTGGTTGTTGATGTGATCGGAAGATCTGGTTCAATCAAAAGTCCACTTCATCAGATAGATGATTGGCAACCAGTGCAGGCTCAGGGAAATGTTGTGGCAGTTGGAGCTACTGTCAAACATAATACAAGAAGTACTAGTAGTATGTGAATGTAGAAGAGCAACAGCTGCAGCAGTGCACACATAAGGTGTAGAAGCATGTAGTCACAATAGCACAGATGAGTTCACAGGAATGTCATACAAGGTGCAGGTATACAACAGTGCAAGAGTACGCAGCAGAATCGTACAAAGGTGCAGTGTGCCAGATTTTGGCCTGGCAGCATCAACTAGTTCACAGAAAAAAAAAAAAAAAAAAAAAGCTCCAGATAAAGAAATTGAAAGGGATAAGACGCTGCAGTGCGCACCCAGGGAGAGGCAAATCTCTTTCTTTGTCCTGAATCTGGTTCGTGGCAGTGAAGTCGCGACGGGCACCCAGAGAGTTTGGGTGGAGTCACCTCAACAAGGAAACGGTGAGCATTCTATTAGAGGATGCAAGTACCTGGTGATAGAGGTGCGAGCCATGCAAGATGATGTGTGGCAGTTGAAGACATTCCAAGTAGGAGGTGCAGATTCACTCCGGATACTCGGTGGAATGGAGGCATATTTGTACAATGGTGTTTTATCATCCATGTGGGTGATGGGGGTGAAAAATTTTGTTCACCCGGTTGAAGCCAATTGGAAGCCAATTGAAGACCTTTCAGAGTCAGTTGCAAAAGTTATCAGTTCATTTGGAGACTCTTGGGTTAGTTACAAAACTTCAGAGTTCATTGGGTTTTTCTCTAGGGGATAGAGAGAACCAGCATTGGCAGAGTGTACTACGGAGATTTGGCATATGTAATAAGTCCAAATAGTAGTACTTTATTGGCATTGGCCTCTGTGGAGGCGTTGGAGATCCTTCATGGATCGTTGTTGGAAGACTCGCATCTGGTGAAGCCTTGGTTTCCGCATTTGTCGATTTGAAGAAGGTGTGACAATCTACTTTAGATCTTGGTGGAGCTTTGGCGTTTTTTGTTCAATGTCTATTGGAGGCATTGTTGTTGGCGGTCTTTCATGGATTATTGGCGATTTTTAGAGTCATGGTTTATTGAGATTCATCATCACAATTGGGATCTATGATCGTGTCTGATTAGATCCAAGGGTGTCTTTGGTTTGCGAGACTTGATTGTTTCTTCTTGTGGATTTTCATTTTCGCAATCTGTTCCATATTCGAAGACATCAGCTATTGGTAGTCTGAGTGACGATTCAGACTCCGGGTGTTTACTTCTCTGGAAGCGGTTTGACCGTTGGTGTTCATTGAAGATTGGAAGAGATTGCTGTGGAGAAACGTGAAGATGGTGATTTTGTAAATCTCATGTGTTGGGATCCATCCCTTAATCTGCCGTTGAATTTGAAGGGGATAGATCGTTTGCAGACTCGGTGGAGTCAGCGGGGACTGTTGGAGTTGTGCATTTATGGTGCACGCGCCTTTGGGCGGTTTTTGGCAGCTGTGAAGATGGTGCATCATCTTGTGTCTGCCGGTTGGAATTGCAGTTGGAGGAATCTGGAGTTTGCTCGACACTTCAGAATTTTTTGGCTCTTGGCATTTTATCAGTTCATTTGAAGTTTGTTCCGATACTTCCGAACTGGTTAGAGCCTAACTGCATCCACAGTCCAGTTTTGTTTGGTAGAGAACTTGCCTCAGTTCTCGAAGAATTTGTTTGGCTCTCTTGATTAATTCGAGCTTAAAGAGAGCAGTATTATGTTCGATGGTTGATCGGACATGATGTTTTTGGTACCGTTTTTGAAGTTGCTTTGACGGAGAATTTGAAGTCTCTTCTGTTTAGTCTCCTCAGCATTGGTTCAAGCGGGTTGCTCACCATGTTTTGTTTGGAGTTGTCAAGGACAACTTGTTTGGTGCCTATGGAAATCGGAACTTGGCACTATGGTGGAGCTTGAGTTGCAGAAAATCGAAGAGCTAGCTTGATTGGTTCTGCATGTTCTTTGCATTGGCTCAATGTGATTTTGAGCAATGGAATCTGCTGTGTTTTTTTTTTTGGAAAAGCGCTTGTGTTTTGTACAGCAGATGGCATTCAGTTTTGACTGAATGGTTGGATACCTGGGTTATGGTATCAGTTTTGATTTTATGGCAGCGAACGCACCTCTGAATGAAACAAAGCAGTTGCGGATCTCTCAGGCGAGCTTGAGCGCAGGAGGAGAGATGGAGCCACGATGAGCACTCAAGAAGTATGGGTGCAGGTACTATGCTAGGTGTTGCATAGTTGGTGACTTGTACAGATCTGTTGAAGTTGCTTTGGAAGAAAGAGCTACTGTCAACCATCATCTGGTAGTACAAGTGATAGATACGCAGGTAACGTGTATCGCTGAACTGGAGATCAGGGATTGCAAAGGCATAGACAACAAGCGTATGTGGAAACGCTAGGAGGTTGTTCAGAAGTGCAAAGGGCACAGGCTGATAGTTCAGAGGAAAAACTTCGAGCAAAGAAAATCGAGGACGTTGATGGGATAAACGACGAGTTTTCTATTGCTCCAACGACTGGTCCTGCGAGGTAATGCATGACAGTCAAGGGCATCTCAGCAGGGGGTGCAGGACATCCAATCAGGGGGTGTCGGATATCTTGGTTGCGCAAGTTCAAGCATAGCAGGTGAAAACATCCGAGACAGGAAACGTAGAAGAGATCTGTGGGAGATAAGAGCAGAGGCTCTCTCCAAATCAGAGAGTGGTGTGAGTTGAGTTGAGGATGTAGGATTCCCTCCTCCTCTTGTATCTCTGGTGTATTATCTCTAGCTTTCAGGGGATGCAGCGTCTCAGTGAGGAGATGCAGACTATGTTGAATTTGGGCGTAACAAGATTAGCAGCAGTATGTGCTGTGGATTAGCAGCAGTATGTGCTGTGGATCACCTTACATGGGTAAAGGGGGTGATTTGTTGAATTCACCCCATGTGATGGAGGTGATTCTCTTCCATGGGAACACACACAAAGGTCAAGGAAGGAGGCTACCAGCCATGTCAAAGAAGGAGGCTGCCGAAGTCAAGAATGGAGGCCACCTTTGTTGACTGATCAGCTGGCCATATGCAAGGCCAGCCAGCTCCCTCACCTATAAATGGAGGTTGAGAGGAGAGTTCAAAGGTGTGACAACCAAGAACAACAAAGAGTGAGAGATGTGAGGCGGAGAGACCGTCTCTCTCGGTGTGAGTGAGGGAGACGGGAGAGTGGCTGAGTGAGGACAGTGTGAGCTCCTCCTTTATTGTAATCTTTCTGTAATCTCTCCGTTGTTATAGTGATAACCGGTTCCTCTCCCGTGAACGTAGGCTTTAATGCCGAACTACGTTAAATATGGTGTCTCCTTCTGTGTGGGTGTGTTTTCCTACTTGATATAATTTCTATAAGGTCTTGGGCAGGATCCCAGATCCCAACAGGACACTGTAGACACCCGTGAGGGATTTGTTGATAATATAAATAATAAAGTTAGTCCTCTCTAATAGCTTAAGCTTGGTTCGGTGGAACAAAGATGGAATGAATAGAATATGAACAGAATAATCATCATTTAGCATCTTTATGAAATGAATGATGACTGATGATTGATTCAATTTACATTACTTTGTTCATTAATCTTTTATTGAACCAAACAGAGGAAAATCAATCAAAAAATCCTAAAACAAAGAATTAAGGTAACTAATCAATCTACCAACAATAGATATGTGAACTAATTAAGAAAGAAAAGAGGAAGCCGATGAAATCAATGAATGACAAAAAGTAATCATCATGGTTGTTTGGTAGGATAGAAAATGCTACAAAATAATCAAATTTTTCCCCTTTTTGATATTGTGTAGGGGCAAACCAATGCAATTTTTCACTGACTCAGAACAAAAAATTGCATATTAAGAAGTAGGAGTGAATTGGGTTGCATAACTTTAAACCTTTTGCTTCAGTTTTCTCAACAACCAAACAGAGGATAAAGCTAAAAGTAAAAAAAAAAAAAATGAGAGGAATGTTACCAGAGGAAAAATGTGAGATGCGGCGGCAGCGATGTCGTCAGTGGCCGCGGCGGTAGCAAAGTGACCGGCAATGGTGTTCATCCTCCTTCTCACCAACTGACTCTCCATCTCTATCTCTCTCTCTCTCTCTCTCTACCTGCACAGAGATACTGTTCTACTTCAAATTGTGGTGATGGATATAAGATGACATGATTAGATATTTTTCCGGGGGAACTTTCTCATCAAACAAAAATCTCTACCTCCAAAAATATCATCACTTACTCCGTTTCGGTTTAGAAAATCGATTTTTTTATTTTTTTTATTTTATCAAATAGCACTACTTTTTTGGTTTTGGCAGTTTCTTGACATCAGCGGCCGTTTTGTGTTTTGGGTAAGATTTTGTATATTGGATGGGTTAGTTTTTTTTTTTTTTAAGACTAAATTAGTTATAAAAATATAAAATAAATTAATAAAATAAAATATTATATTTAAATTATAATTTTTTTAATTTTTTACTTATAAAAGTTTAAAAAGTTAGAAAAATTAATCCAAATGAACTTTTTAATCTCGAGTTAAAATAATCAAAAAAAAAAATTAAAAAACCAACCTACTTCCCAAACAAAGTCTAATTTTGGCTTGTTTTAGGAGTGAGGAAAAATCGAGATTTTATTAGCAATCATATCATCTCTCTAATTTTTTTTATATATATATTTTTTTAAAAATCAAAAAAGTCAATAAATTATCTTTTCTCTTACTTTTCAAAATATTAGGGGTTGTTTGGGATGTTCTAAATAAGTGCACTTTTTGACTTTTTATGAAATATGAGTTGGGTTTGAAGTGATGTGGTAGAGAGGTGATGTGATTTAAATAGGATAGTGACTTTTTGACTTTTTAACTTTTATTAAAAATGCCAAACCTGGCCTAAGTCTAACGGTGGTCATTTGTTGCGCGGAATGACACTAATTAATTTTAAAAAAATAAAAAATAAAAAAATTGTATATGTCTAAATCTGGTTCAGTCCTAATATCAAGCAATTACATTTATCTAAGTCTGATCCATAAAATAATTATAAATTTCAAGTTCACCTATCGACTTATATGTTAAAAAAATTAAAAATATTTTATAATTAAATTCAATCACATATTAATAAAGTTGAAAATTAAAAATTAAGTATTAAAAATTAAATGTTGAATTTTTTAATAAAAAAAAGTTGTTTGATAAAATTTAAATGTTGAACTAAAAATAAATTGTTTGATAGTTGTTTGATTAAATTTGAAATTTATTATTTTTGAATTATATATTTCAATTTTTATATTGTGATGGTGGTGGTAGTAGTGGTGGTAACGGTAGCGATAGTAGTAGTAGTGGCAATAGCAATGGTGATGACGATGACATGGTGGTGGTGGTGGTGGTAATAATAGTAGTTGCGGTAGCAATGGTGGTAGTGGTAGTAGTGGCAGTGGCAAGACGATGGTGGTGGTGATAGCGATAGTGATGGTGATGCTGGTAGTGGTGGTATAAATGATGGTAGTAGTAGCGGTGGTAGTGGTAGTTGTAGTGGTGGTGGTGGTGAATTTATAATACTATATGTTAATATTTATGTTTAATATTTATAAATTCAATCAGAATTAAGTAAATTTTATATAACTTAAAATTTTCTCAAGTGCCTACATTCTAAGAGTCATTTAAATTTTTAAGTAATATCAATTGTAGTTATTAAACGGACTTAATTGATTATCACTTAATGCATTAATTTTAAGTGTTGAATCATGTTATCAAACATCTCTTATATTTCTTAAATAAATATACTGAGATTATCATAAATTGAAAGATTTTGTATATAAATTGAAGGATTCCTATGTATTCAATCTCACATCGTCACAAATGTGAGTTTCAATAAAATTAATAAAAATAAATATATATTTTTTTCATATATTATAATTAATTAATTTAATAATGGATCGGGCCAGGCCAAGTTGAAAGTACAAATCTCAAACTCAACCCATTAATATATCGAGCTAAAAATGTTGGCTCAGTTAAGCCTTATTATGAGCTAAAACAACATTCCAAACCCTAAAAAAATAAAGTCAAGCCAAATGGGCCAATAGGCCAATGCCCATCCCTAATTCTACATACGCCAATGGACTCCTTACACCTATTTTCTCTTTACATCATTTCTAATAATTTGAAAATTTATTTTCTTCTTTTACGCTTATGATAATACCAAATTTACCCTTTATCTTCTCACACCCAAACCTTACCCCATTTTCAATCACCACCTCCAGCATCACTCTGACACCACTGTCGTCGCCTTCAGCAACCAAACCCCCAATCTCTTCCACAGTGGCGACCACATTCCAACAACCAACCACTACAACCCCTCATCTCCCTCTCCTCTTTTTTTTTTTCTTCTTTGTTCCCCCTCAAAATCTGGGTTCTCTCTCTCTCTCTCTCTCTCTCTCTCTCTCTCTCTCACATACTCTGTCGGCAGTGAAAGAGAGCGGAGGGATTAGGTCATGATGGCAAAGATGGGTAGCAAGGCTGTTCGAGACAAGGCTGTGGTATTGTTCGTGATAGGGCGATGAAGGGGCAAAGCTAAATTGTAGTGGTGCTGTTCACAATCGGGCAAAGCTGAGTTGCGATGGCGGGATAAGGGAAAAAACTGGGTCATGATCGTGGCGGCGCTGGATCACAATGGTAGGGTGTGCTGCCGATAGGTAAGTGAGAAATGTCGTCGTTGGGACAAGGTTGTTTGGGACGAGACGGTGGTGGGTGACGAAATAGTAGAGCTGAACTACAGTGGTGTTCTTCACAATAGGGCGAAGCTGAGTTGTGATGGCGGGGTGGGCGAAGAAACTAGGTCATGATGGTGACAGGGCTGGGTCACGATGGTAGGGTGTGTTGTTGATGGGGAATGAGGAAATGTCACCATTGGAAAAAAGAATCACTAGGCTGGAGGTTAGTTGCCGATGATGACGAAGTTGCCGAAGATGGAAGCTCAGGTCGCTAGAGATGGAAGTTCGGCCACCGGTGACAGTGACCAGTGGTTGTCGGTGGTGGGTGGGTTAGAAATTAAGGTTAGAGTTATGAGGAATTGTTTGGTAAATTTAAATAAGGATAAATTTGTAATAAAAAAAGATTATGAGCGTAACAAGATAAAATGATGATATAAATAAAATTACCCTTGTGTTTTATTTATTTTTTTAGCTAAATTATAAATACACTATCACGACCCAAACCCCACCCCTATAGTTTAGTGTCGTAACCGACCAGTAATCTTGGGATTACCAAAAGCCTCTGAATAGATTAACACATAATAAGGGGCTGTGGAAGTAGTTATATAAAATATACATAGTCCATTGAGCTGTGCAGACATACATGGGACAGAAATTTAAAACTTTATATACATACACGTGACGTCATATATATATATATATATTAGTCTTACGTCACACACACAAACAGATAAAACCAAAAGGAGACTTAGCCCAATATATAGATAAACAGAAACTTGTTCAAATTGCACAAAAGAAAACAAAGTCTAAAACTTCGTTCACAAAACACGACCACATGGTTTTTTCTAGAACCTCCTCAGGAGGCACAAAGGTTGGCCGACAAAACAGACTTACAGGCAATCATCATTAAGCCCGGTCACGCACCTGATCACCTACATACATAAATAATAGAGTAAGCGGGAACCCAATGAATAATAACAGAGTAAAAGATTTAATGAATGTTGTCCATAACAAATACAGAAACATAATTCAATTCATATCAGAAGTGGATTCATATTCTTGTTCAGATATTAGTATTTAAAATAGAAATGGAATCAGAATCATATACATAATTAGAATTTACAATAAATCAGACGTGGTACATTCATTAACACTAACAGTAACAGTTGACCCATAAAGGGATGACCATAAAGGCATACAGTTGACTCATGTACACGGAGATGGTACAATTGGCTCATAAGACGTACAGTTGGGCTATAAATGGGACGTATACAAAAGGATCCATAAAATTTGTCTCATGAGACGCATAGTTGGCCCATAATTGGGATGTATACAAAACAGAAAACAGATGTCATCTGAAACTAAGGATGCCACGAATATATTTCAGAAACATTGGACAACCATTCATTCATACAGAAAATAATATTTCAAAAGAATAGATTATCTTATATCATTCAGAAAATACTTATAATTGAACATAACTTTACAAAGTTATTACTCACAGTTGGCTCCTATAGTAGATAGATATAGCGAATAACGGGATAGCCTACGGCGTGAGACCTACACAAACAAAGAACGGTTGCATATTGAAACACACGTTCAGAATTCATTTTATTCATTTCTTTCTTGTCTAGGTGTGTTCCTAATCTTTATCCTTATTATTATGTCTTAATTAGGGCTTATGAATGCCTAAGATGCAATGAGGAGGCCAAAATGTGCTCCAAAACACTTAGTCAAATTTTCAAAAATAGAGCAGTCCCCTCGAGCACAACTTCAGTCACTCGAGCAGTTTGCAAAGTCTGCAAAAGTACTAGTTGCTTGCATTCTCCGCTCGACAGACGCTCAACGGTCACTCGAACGCAATACTTAGTAAAAGGGTCTCCGCTCAAGCGTACTTTCTGTCACTCGAGCGGTCTGCAAAAGTCTATAAGATTTCTAGAAGCACTCATTCTACACTCGAGCACAACTTTTGTCGCTCGAGCGAAGGGTCAAAAACAAGAGTGGTCGCTTGAGCACAAGGTTTGACACTTGAGCCAACCCCCAAACTCTGCAAAAGTACTGGGAGCTCGTTTTCTCCGCTCGAGCGGAGGGTGCAAATTCTAGATCCAAATTGATGATACAAGGTTAAAACTTAGTTTCAACAGTTCAAAACACAATCTTTTGGGCCAAAACTTGGTAAAACATTGAGAAACTCATAGTATGTGATAAATTACAAACTGTACGAGCATAGAATAATTTTCTCGTATAATCCTGTTGATCAAGTTTACACTCCTCTAAACGTCGTCACTTTACTACCTGAAAACACAAACATGAGCTAGCCGACGGGTGTGTGCCGGAAACCTCTCCGATGTCTAAGTCAGCAAGTAGACAATAGACAATAAGCTCTGTGTATCTAAGAATAAGAATTGCAATACCTCTGCATTGGTCCCACGACCACGTTTATAGGTTTCGTATGGCACAATCCCAATAGGACTCTAACTCTCCTTAGCAGAGTCCTCCTATGAATACATTCCCAAGGATGATGCCTATCCTGACAACACTTTACCTCAGCTGGCACGATAATCAACCGAGCTAACATGGCTCCGTACTACCCTGGGTAGTACTGGGATAGCCCTCACTGCAGGACAGCACCTTGCCGAGCTATACTTAGCGCGACCCTCTTTCCTACTAATAACTCAGTCTGTTACAGGGCTTAGCTTTAAAATGTTGGGTCAGGACCCTGGCGACATATCTCAGATCGGCTCGATGTTTAGATGGTCCATAACCATGCTATTTACACTCACAACTTGGTCCATAGCTCAGCCTAATGTCAAAGAAGAATGGACTTGGCTCGGCCCAATTGCCCCTTAATTCTATCTGTGCAGCATGTTTGGGATTAACCATTCTCGACCGAGTTTTCCAAGTCCATGCCACCCAAACCCCAAACCACTCAGCCTAACCGAGCTGAAATACTCACTCTAACTGAGCTCAAATTTTGCTCAATTTCTAAAAGTTGCATCGGTCATACAGCCCGTCTTTTCACGCTTCTGATATCGTGTCCTTACTAGGACACGTGGCACACATCGATTGCCCCTACTCATTGTGAAAGTCCTGCCGTTTTTCCTCCATGACACATAAAACTCATATTCCTTCGAACAGCCACCTCCACTGTTCATCTTCTCTTTTGCAAACCTTCGTGCCCTGAGCTCCATATCTTTAGCTCCTACACTCAAGTCTCAATCCAAGCATCTAAATCACCTATCTCGCTCATCTTAGTTGCAGGTGCTCCTTCACTCAATTGGTCTCTGATTTCTTGCCCTAAATTAGTAAGTTCCTTATAGCATTTTTCACTTTTCTGTTGAAATACTTCTATTTATGCCTTTAAAATAGCATTTTAACACCAGATATGTATGTTACAAGTACTAAAGACTGAACAAATATCAAAAAGACCCAAAACTGCATGCTCAAACCTGGAAACACCTTGACTGGATCTTAAACCAATCTAGAACAATGCTTTTGATCCAAAATTGTGTTACAACCAAAATAAGAACTTGTTTGTGACCTTAGGCTTGCTTTTGACCGTACTAGGACTCCCGTGCCCAACAAACCGAGCTAGCACCCTGCCCGTTTTGCTAAGCTAGATTGAAATTACCCCGGCTTAGAACCGGTCTACAACCTTGAACTGGCTCTAGAACGGAACCAAAAAGTTCTTACTGTGCCTTGGCCGAAGTAAGCATAGTACGTGTCCTCGTACTGCCGAGCTAGGCTTGATTAGTCTTGACTTTTACTTAGCCTGGTTTATCACTTAGGCATAACACCTTTTTATTTCCACTTTGCAGACATGATTAGGTTGGCCAGGCACACCTTACACTTTGCCCCTGAGCGGTTTTGCTCAACTGATCCAACCAAATTCCATATCAGCGCCATGCTAGGCCTTCGTGTACACCATATTTAACATAGTAAATTTAGGATAATGGACAAATACTGATTTCTGGTGAACTCGCCTGGAGCCATGGTCAAATTTCGAAGAGATTACGACATTCCAGACAACGTCCATCTTTCCCTAGCCAAGCTAGACACCACACCATGGGGCAAGCCAGGCTTTGTTTTTTTCACCGTGGTGTCCATCATAGAGGGGGGACTTCGGTTTCCAGTCCAACCATTAATTTGTGAGCTCTTTAGACAAACCAGGCTATGCCCCACTCAACTATCCACTAATACTTATAAGATTATTAACGGGTTAGCCGAGCTAAATTGTCGCCTCGGTCTCAACCTCGGATTAGCCAAGCTCTTACATCAATACTTGCTTGGCCAAAATGACGACGATTGGGTCTACTACCTCAGAATAAGAAAGGGCTGAGAGAAAATCATTAAGCGTACGCCAATAAAGGCCTAAACGATGATGATTTTCTCTAGGTGTCTAGAAATTTCGAAGACCAAGAAGCCCAGATATCGGGCTATAATATCAACTAGAACAAAGGAACAGGCGATATGGATAGTCTGGTTTAATTTTTCTTTGCTGCATTAATGACTGTCATGCTAACCCTTGTGATTTTGTCCTTTTTGCAGATTTGAACCAACTTAAATCAAATTACGCCATGCTAATCAAGCCGCATTGCGAACCACGCTACGTTACCGACACCGAGATTGGACTGAACTACTTGATGTCCAGCCGACCTATCGCTACAGTGGTAGAAGAAAGACTAAAGTAACCGACTTTCTACTTACCCAAAAAAAAGTAACCGACTTTCTTCGGGAGTCATCACCTGAGCCAGACCATACTCTTCCTCAAATCAACCTAATCCCTCTCACCGAAGAACAGAAGATGGCAAAGAGGAGAGCCATCCGAGCCTTAATCATCGAGCTGGCATCCGTCTCAAATGCCGAGGTCCAGACCAAGCAATCTACCATTGGCCAAACCGTAGAAACCATTGTTGCCCTACCTTCCACCCGGACTATTTTATCTTGGCCTAGCAAGAGGCCACGCACCTCGGCCTCTCAACCGTAACGGCTGGTGGATGAAGAAGAGGCTGAGCTGCCTGAGGTTAAGTTGCCAGCAAGCCAGCTTCATTAAGGGAGCTGCCACCTCGGCCGTACTAGTTCTTCTTCTCCTCTAGCATGGGCTCCAGCCGTGACTTACAAAGGTCGTGCTGTGACCACGACCGACTCAGTTGCCGCCAAAAAAGACCACCTGCTAGCCTTTGGTCTATCAAAAAGCTTGTGCCTTCCAGCCAACATGGAAAAGCACGACCACCTGACCAAGCTGAATGCGATTCGATTCGCCACCAAGTCGATGGTCTTGGTAAAGTCTGAAATTTCAATATAACTGTTATTTTTATAATCTCTTGGCGCGGTTGAACTTACCACTTCATACACTGTGCAGGCTGTTCAGAAAAATCATGTTACCCACCAATGCATTATTGAGTTGCGAAAAACGGCGAAGGCAACCATCACCGAGGTGAAAACAAAAGATGCCGAACTAAAGGCCTTGAAGGCTTCTCTGGCTGAGCTTAGTGCTGAGAAGGAGAAACTGGCCAAGTAGATCAATGTGACTAAGGCGGAGAAGCAAAAAGCCCTGGCCGAGAAAAAAGACCGGCATCTGCGCGAACTTGCCAAGCTAGAAAAGAAGAAGGGCGTTGAAATCCAAGAGCTAAAGAAGAAAATAGAGGACGCAAAGGACCAGGGTTTCAAGAAGGGCGAAGAAACCTATGTCCAACAATGTGAGGCTGCTAAAACATTTTTTTAAGTGCGGCTGGAAGGCTACAGCTGAAAAGTTTGGTCAGGCTCACGACTCTGAGATATTCCTGAATCCTCCCTCCCACTTTATACCGAGCTATATGGTAGACTATGCCAATACTGTTCAGTAAAAGTTCCTTCAAGAGAAGGAGGAGGAAGAGGAGATCCCAGATCCAATTGGCGCTCCTCCTGCAAACATTGACCTTAGTTGCCAGACTTCATTGCCCGCTCAGGTGGATCTGCCCAGACAAACCGTGCCTAGTTTGATTGATAGAGCAACCGTAACCGATCTAACATAAGAAAATGAAGCCGGGGCCGGCCTGTCAAGTGGTGAAGTCTATGCTGACCTGGATGTTGAGCTAGATGACCTTTTTTCCTGACCATGATGGAACTTGTCCTTTTCTATTTTTTACTCTTTTTTTCTCTACTATGTAACCGGGTTATATGCCCCACCATTTGTAATCAACGTCCAAGTAATGACAAACTGCTATCTTTTTGTTCAGTTACTGTGTTTCTAATTCATCTTTTGTGCATCATGTTGACTGCATGCCTAGCCGAGCTAATTGGCTCGGTCATACCTCATTCTCCCAAACTTTGTTGGCCGAGATACTTATCTCAGCTAAAGCATCCGAAAAACTATATTGGTCAAACCTATCAACCTTCACTAGCCGAGATACTTATCTCGGCTAAAGAATCCAAGAAGTTATGATGGTTAAACCTGCCAACATTCTTTAGCCTAGATCCTTATCTCGGCTAAAGAGTGCAAAAAATTATGTTGGTCAAACCTGCTAATCTTCTTTAGCCTAGATCCTTATCTCGGCTAAAGAGTGCAAAAAGTTATGTTGGTCAAACCTGCTAACCTTCTTTAGCCTAGATTCTTATCTCAGCTAAAGAGTGCAAAAATGTGTTGGTCAAACCTACCAACCTTCTTTAGCCTAAATCCTTATCTCAGCTAAAGAGTGCAAAAAGTTATGTTGGTCAAACCTGCCAACCTTCTTTAGCCTAGATCCTTATCTCGGCTAAAGAGTGCAAAACTGTGTTGGTCAAACCTGCCAACCTTCTTTAGCCTAGATCCTTATCTCGGCTAAAGAGTGCAAAACTGTGTTGGTCAAACCTGCCAACCTTCTTTAGCCTAGATCCTTATCTCGGCTAAAAAGTGCAAAAATGTGTTGGTCAAACCTGCCAACCTTCTTTAGCCAAGATCCTTATCTCGGTTAAAGAGTGCAAAAAGTTATATTAGTCAAACCTGTCAACCTTTTTTAGCCTAAATCCTTATCTCGGCTAAAGAATGCAAAAATGTGTTAGTCAAACCTGCTGACCTACATTGCCCCTCAGTCGAGTAATTAGTACAAACTAATTTTCAAACAGAGGAATACAAGTACTGAAAGAAATTATACAGGAAAAAATTTCTACTTATTTTATTGAATGTCAAAAAGAAAAATTACAAGTTTTTGAAAGAGCTAAAAATAAAATACTTTAAGATTGGCCATGTTCCATAGCCTTGAATAGCTCGGTCGTCCACGTCTTCTAAGTGGTAAGCACTTTTTTCCTACCAGACCAATCACTCTGTACGGCCCCTCCTAGTTGGGTCCCAATTTGCCATCTCCATGCACCATAGTGTTTCTCATTACTTTGTGCAGCATCCAATCTCCAATCTTGAATTGCCTTAGATAGACCGCTTCGTTGTATTTTTTGGACAGCTCATGTTGATACGAGGCGATGTGTACTAGTGCCCTTTGTCTTCTTTCATCAACAAGACCAAGCTCCAAGGCTATGGCCTCTCTATTCAGGTCCAGATCAAAATTTTCGCTTCTAATAGTGGGGATACCAACTTCCAGGAGGATCACTGCCTCCATGCCATAAACCAAGGAAAAATGCATTTCGCTAGTCGACCGCCTAAGTGTAGTTTAGTATGCCCATAAGACATGAGGAAGTTCTTCAGCCCATTTTCCTTTCGCTTTTTCTAGTCTTTTCTTTAAACCATCTAAGACTATTTTATTAGAGGCTTCAGCCTAGCCATTGGCTTGGGGGTAGGCAGGCGTGGAGTTGTAGAAATCAATTTTATGCTCTTCACAAAAACTCCTGAAGTTTCTTCCATCAAATTGAGTGCCATTGTCAGATATCAAGACCTTGGGAATTCCAAACCGGGTTATGATGTTCTGCCAGACAAACTTTTTTACGTCATTTTCCTCGATGGATGCAAGCGCCTCAGCCTCCACCCATTTTGTGAAGTAGTCTATTGCCGCAATAAAAAACTTTCTGTTGCCCAGCGCAGTTAGGAATGGTCCCATTATGTCTAAGCCCCACATTGCAAAAGGCCAAGCGCTGGTCAAAGGCAAAAGCTCTCTAGCTGGTTGATGGATTTGGTGCGTAAACTTCTAAGATTTATCACATTTCTTGACATACTTCTCTACGTATGCTTGCATTTATGGCCACCAATACTCTTGCGAAATAGCTCGGTAGGCCAGAGATCTCCCTCCTTGGTGGCTTCCACAAATGCCCTCGTGGATTTCAAACAAGAATGCTTCGACCTTGCTAGGATGGATACACTTCAAGTACGATCCTGGGAAGGACTTTTTGTACAATGCTAGCGATGGGGAGAGCCAAAATCGTTGTGACTTCGCCATAATTTTGTTGGCTTCCTTTTTCTCCTCTGGCAAAATACCATCTTTTAATAATACCACGATGAGGTCCATCCAGGAAGGGCCTAGCTCGGCGTAGAATACTTCAGCTACTTTGAGTTCCTCAATGCTTGGTTTTGGCAGGAAGTCCACCAGGAATGGGTGTGGGACAGATGTATCCGCCACCAACGCAAAACCGGCTAGTTCATCTACCTTGTTATTTCTTCTCAGCCGATTTGCTCTATTCTTACAACTTTAAACTTCATGATCTCCTTTTTGACCAACTCTTGATACTTAGCCATTCTATCGTCTTTTGCTTCATAATCGCCTGATATTTGGTTGACTACTAGTTGGGAGTCACTGTACACCATCAGCTCGGTAGCTTCCATACGGAATGCTGACTTCAGATCGACTAATAATCCAAGGTTGATTGCCTGCTCAATGGTCAAACCATCTGGCGAAATGAGAACTATGCCAAGTCATCCACCGTGTCTGTTGGACGCTCCATCTATGAAGAGTTTCCACATCTCTCCTACAAACAACTTCCAGCAAGTGGAGGGATCTAATAATGCCTTAGGATCAGGGGTGTTGATGCTGTCTTCTTCTAAGTTGTTGTCCGTTGTTAGGATCTGATCCTTACCGCGTAACTGTCTTAGGACTTCACTTTCAGGTAAGTCCTTGCTTGTAGTAGTGTGGTCTACTCCTTCTTTCCTTTCTACAAGGCTGAATGGTTCACTGCTCAGTTGAGCGACTTGTTGCAGGGCTGTGCTATCGCTGTGGCACTTTTTCCCCTTTGCTCAGTTTCCTCGATCAAGTCGACTGGGCAAACATGATGACTACCTGGAGCAAACTCAGCCACGAAGTCTACTAAAGCTTAGGCCTTTATTGCGGTTCTTGGTTGAAACTTAATGTCAAACTGTCCTAACTCCAGGCTCATTTCAAAATTCACCCAGAAAAGTCCGCCCTTTCAAACAAGGCTTTTAAGGGAAAGGTTGTTAAGACGATCACGGTATGAACATGGAAGTAGTGCGACAATTTTCTTGAGGTCATCATCAAAGCTAAGGCCAACTTCTCCAATGGCAGGTACCTTGTTTCAGCGCCCAACAATGTTTTGCTAACATAAAAGATAGACAGGTATTGTATTCCCTCGGCTCATACCAACACTACGCTAACTGCATGCTGGGAAACTACTAAGTATAGAAAAAGTTCCTTTCCTGATACTGGGGTTGTCAACAATGGCGGAGAAGTCATGTATTCTTTCAAGCTTTGTAGTGCGCAGTCACACTCATCGTCCCACTCAAACTTAGCCTTGAGTGCCTAGAAGAACAGTTGACACTTGTCTGATGACCGACTTATAAATCGGTTTAGCGCGGCAACTAGGCCAGTGAGATGCTGTACTTCCTTGACTGTGTTGGGCCTCTCAAGATCTTGAATGGCTTTGATCTGAAAGGATTCGGCTTCTATGCCTCGGTTGGTTACTAGAAAGCTAAGAAATTTGCCTGACCCTACACCAAACGCGTATTTGGATGCATTCAGTCGCAGCTTGTGGGTTTTCAAAATTTGAAACATCTCAGTTAGGTCCTTGAGATGGTCTCCTTCACTTTTGCTCTTGACCACCATGGCGTCTATGTAAGCTTCCATTATTCTGCCTAGCAATGGCTCGAATATTTTGGTTTCCATTCTCTAGAACATTGCCTCTGCATTCTTTAGGCCAAAGGGCATGACCTTATAGCAATACAATCCCCTAGGTGTTGTAAAGGATATGACTTCCTAGTCCGGTTCAAACATAGCAATCTGATGGTATCCACGATATGCATCAAGAAAGCTGAGTCGGTTGTGACTTGCAGTTAGGTCCACCAGTTGGTCTATCCGCAGCAGAGGAAAACTATCTTTTGGGCATGCTTTATTAATTGTCTTGTTGTCCACACATACACACCACTTGTTGTTCTTCTTTGGCACCACCACGGTGTTGGAGATCCACTTGGGATAGTGAACCTCTCTGATTGCCCCTGCTTCCAGCAGGTTTCCCACTACCTCAGGGGCAACCAGTACTTTTAGTTGATGGTAGTGGCATCAACCTACCACTAAGTAATGTGGTTCCCTAACGAAGCCGGAATGATTGAAGAGATCTTAAGAGACCAAATCATGTCCAAGCAATGCTTTGTGATAGTAAACGGCAGCCAGGCTGCCAAAGGATTCATACAAATGATAGAGGAGCCAAAAAGCAACGAATTGTTTGCAGATGTTGGCAAGGTAGCCGGACAGAAGGCAGTAGAAGATCTGGTGGATGTGAAGATAGACGAGAAAAACCCAAAGAAATTATTTTTGCTTGGCTCATCTTTGTCCAGCACCGAGAGAATAAAGATCATGGAGTTCTTGATCTCTAACATTGAGGTGTTTACCTGGACACCATATGATATGCCAGGCATTGATCCAACTTTCATCTACCATCAACTTAATATCCACCCACCCGCCAGACCAATAGCAAACGACCAGATCGGCACTTGAGATAGTGCCTCCTCCGTATCTGATTTCTTCTGTGAAAGCTGTTAAACTGATTAGAAAGGGGTGTAAAGGATATCTGTGTTCTGTGCTGACTGAGTCTACTGATGATAGTGTTAAAACTGATGTGAATTGTATTCCTATAGTTAGAGAATTCCCAGATGTATTTCCAGATGATCTGCCAGGGGATTTGATTGACAGGGAGATTGAGTTCACCGTGGATGTGAGTCCGGGTACACAGCCAGTATCGAAAGCTCCCTACAGAAAGGCTCCAACTGAACTGAAGGAATTGAAAGTACAATTGCAGGAACTGTTAGACAAGAAGTTTATCAGACCCAGTACTTCACCGTGGGGTGCACCTGTTTTGTTTGTAAAGAAGAAAGATGGTTCACTGAGACTGTGCATTGATTACCGTGAATTGAACAAGGTAACTGTGAAAAATAAATACCCATTGCCACGTATTGATGATTTATTTGATCAGTTACAGGGCGCACAAGTGTTTTCCAAGATTGATCTCAGATTGGGATATCACCAACTGAAAGTTAAACCAGAAGACATTGATAAAACTGCTTTTAGAACGAGGTATGGCCATTATGAATTTTTAGTTATGCCGTTCGGAGTCACGAATGCCCCTGCTGCATTTATGGACCTCATGAACAGAATTTTTAAACCTTACCTTGACGATTTCATCGTGGTATTTATTGATGACATACTGATTTATTCTAAGACTGTTGAAGAACATGAACACCATCTAAGACTTGCCCAGCAGACCTTAAGAGAACAGAAATTGTATGCTAAACTGTCTAAATGTGAATTCTGGCTTGATCTTGTTATGTTTTTGGGGCATGTTGTTAGCAAAGATGGAATTTCTGTTGATCCGCAGAAAATTGAAGCTGTAGTGAACTGGCCTAGACCAACAAATGTGACTGAAGTCCGAAGCTTTTTGGGATTGGCTGGATATTACAGAAGATTTGTCAAAGATTTCTCCAAAATTGCCCTACCATTGACTCAGTTAACTCAGAAGGGGACATCATTTGACTAGACAGACCAAAGGGAATCAGCATTTCAAGAATTGAAAACCCGACTTGTGACTGCACCGGTTCTTACCTTACCTTCAGGTACGGATGGTTATACTGTATTTAGTGATGCTTCTCATAAGGGTTTGGGGTGTGTTTTAATGCAGAATGGGAGAGTTATTGCTTATGCTTCCCGACAGTTGAGACCACACGAAAAGAACTACCCAACCCATGATCTGGAACTTGTAGCAGTAGTATTTGCATTGAAAATCTGGCGTCACTATCTTTATGGGGCGACATGTGAAGTATACACCGACCACAAGAGTTTGAAATATTTCTTCACCCAGAAAGAACTGAATATGAGACAGTGCAGATGGCTAGAACTGATCAAAGACTATGACCTACAGATTTTGTACCATCCAGGAAAAGCCAACACTGTTGCCGATGCATTGAGCCGAAAGTCAATTGCCAACTTAGCTTGTTTGCTCACCGGGCAGAAAGAATTGCTTCATGATCTTGAAAAATCTGAAATTGAAGTTGTTTTGAGAGAACAAGGTGGAACAATAGCTGCCATTACTGCTCAACCAGCCTTGATTGAAGAAGTTAAAGAGAAACAACAACTGGATGACTTCTTGAAAAAGATCATCGAAGAAAGACAGTCTAAATCGAGACCGGGATTCAAATTTGAGAACAATGTACTGAAATTTCAAGAAAGACTGTGTGTACCGAATGACACTGAACTAAAAAGAAGAGTTCTGCAAGAGGGCCACAATTCAAAATTGTCTATCCACCCTGGGAATACAAAAATGTACCAAGATCTGAAACAGAATTTCTGGTGGCCGGGAATGAAGAAAGAAATAGCCGACTTTGTGTCCAAATGTCTTCATTGCCAACAAGTCAAGGCTGAACACCAACGACCTGCCGGATTATTGCAACCCTTACCCATACCAGAGTGGAAATGGGAGCATATCACGATGGATTTTATCGTTGGGTTACCTCGCTCCAGAAAAGGTATGGATTCAATTTGGGTTATTGTTGATAGACTGACTAAATCTGCTCACTTCTTACCTGTCAAGACAATCTATAATGCGGACAAATTGGCTGTTATCTATATTGATGAAATTGTGAGACTGCATGGAGTGCCTGTGTCCATTGTTTCTGACAGGGATTCGAAGTTTACATCGAGGTTTTGGCAAAGCCTACAGACTGCACTGGGTACTGAATTGAGGCTGAGTAGTGCCTATCATCCTCAGACAGATGGACAGTCAGAAAGGACCATCCAGACTTTGGAGGATTTATTGAGAATGTGCGTCCTTGATTTTCAGGGAAACTGGGAAAGTCATTTGCCATTGGCTGAATTCGCCTACAACAACAGCTACCATTCGAGTATTGGTATGGCGCCTTTCGAGGCATTGTATGGCAGGAAATGTAGATCTCCGATTTGCTGGGCAGAAGTTGGAGATGGGCCTTTGCTTGGGCCCGAAATTGTTTATGAAACGACTGAAAAGATAAAACTGATACAACAGAGACTGAAAACTGCACAGAGTAGACAGAAGAGTTATGCAGATATTAGAAAACGAGACCGAGAATATGAAGTGGGTGATCACGTTTTTGTGAAAGTGACACCAATGAAAGGCTAGACTCGTTTTGGAGTCAAAGGCAAGTTAGCACCGCGGTATGTCGGACCGTATCAGATTATCGAGAAAATCAATCCGGTGGCGTATCAAGTTGCACTTCCTCCTGAAATGGAGCATATGCATAACGTCTTCCACATATCTATGTTGAGAGATTATCTCCGGGATCCTTTCCACGTGATTGAGCCTACTCGAGTAGTGTTGAGTGATGACTACACTTACGAGGAACGGCCTATACAGATTGTAAACAGACGAATCAAGAAACTGAGAAACAAAGAGATCCCGTTAGTGAAGGTTGACTGGCAGAACCATGGTGGTGTGTATGCCACTTGGGAAAGGGAAGAAGACATGGCTAAGCGATATCCTGATTTGTTCCCGCTGAATCCTGTTTTCTTCCAGAATGAAGGTAACTCGAGTTTAGAGGACTAAACTCCTTATAAGGAGGGGAGACTATAACAACCCTCGTACTGGTTACCGATAAACTACTGAATTAACTACTGGTTACTGCTAAACTGAACTGATAATGACTGATAATTGAATTAACTGAAGTACTGAATGGACTGATTGAAATCGAAACTGAAATTGAATAAGTTTATCTATTGAATTGCATATTGCATCTGTTTGATTGATTGATTATCTGTTTGAATTCATATGTTTAAACTGCTAATTGAAGGCCTTATCGGCGGCCGAATTAGAAACCGTTTAGTGTTTCATGATCAGTAGAATATTTGTGATTTAATGGTATATTTATTTAAAATGTGATTAGGTATGATTAAACTAGATCAATTTAAGCCAATTAAAGAGTTTGTCGGAATTACAACTTTGCCACCTAGTGGGGCCTTTGTTTATTCTTCTTATTGAGCCTTGCCTACACTTGGATGAACTTTTCATCAGCCACAATTGAGAGCCTATAGCCGACCAAGGAGAGGGAGTAAGAGAGAATTGAGTTCATTTTGGTGGTTTTGCTTGGAACTTGGAGGATTAGCTTGAATTACTTGGAATTGAAGTGTAATTGACAAAACTTGAGCTCTTAAACCTTGAATACAAGACTTAGGTAAGAGATTACAACCCTCTAATTGTGAGTTTA
The DNA here is from genome assembly GCA_036172215.1 of Camellia granthamiana. Taxonomy (NCBI): domain Eukaryota; kingdom Viridiplantae; phylum Streptophyta; class Magnoliopsida; order Ericales; family Theaceae; genus Camellia; species Camellia granthamiana. Next base: position 149,326,339 of record CM069906.1, read on the forward strand.
AGCTAATTCTTGCATGATCCTTGTCAAATTGTAGAGTTAAGTCTTGTTTTAGTTCATACATGTAAGATTATGCTTGAATTCATGCATGGATGGCCATTTTGGTGCATTTTGAAGTTGAATTCATGATGGATTGTACATGCATGCTCATGTTTCTATCAAAGTCCATGTTTTCATTTTGTTTTCCAACTATTGAGCTCATTAGAGCAAGATTTGAACCTTGAATTTGGTTAAAAACTCATGCATTGCATGTTTTGGAATTGTTCTTGAAAATGGGTTTGAATTTTGGATTTAATTGACTCACCTTTGGGGCTTGAATTCATAAATTGGCTTTTGAAACTTGTTATACATTGTTTTGGGATGTGTTTTCCAGAATTTGGGACCAAGAGGTCGAGTTTAGAGTGTTTGAATGCTTGGTTTGAGCTTGGGAGGCAAATCTGGAAATTCCAGATTTGGCTTCCTCGCTCGAGCGAAGGATTCCTCGCTCGAGCGAGCACCTTTGTCCAGGGCTCCGCTCGAGCGAGCATCGAGCGTGGTATCGCGCGTAAAAATCCAGCAACCAGTACTTTTACTGTTTCATCAGACCGCTCGAGCGAAGGATTACTCGCTCGAGCGAAGCCTTTGATTTTGCAACCTCGCTCGAGCAAGACCCCTGTTTTCAGCAACTTTTGAAAAATGCCTTCCAACTGTATTTTTGCATCCTCATCTCATCCTAGGCATTCTTAGGCCTAGTTTAAGACATCTTAATGAGGATTTAGACGTAGAACCACACCGAGAAAATTTAGGGATTTAATTATCATCCTTCCCGACTGTGAAACTTAGTGTGTGTTCTATTTGTTAACTGTTTAGGGTTGGCTCTCGGGGACGCGCTCTAGCTGCTATTAGCCCAATCTCTGTGAGTAACGATTGTGTAAAGATATGTTCAAAATGGTTATCTTTTGAATACTGAACTGAACTGTTTATTGAACTGATATTATTTACTGAATGAATGTATGTCCTGTATTCTGAACTGTATTGTGGCATCCTTAGCACTTACTGTTTACTGTTACTGTTACAGAACTCTGTCGGTTCCCTTGTGGAACCATACTGTTTACCGATTGATGGCCATCATTACTGTTGGGTCTGTTAAGATCCGGTCCTTTTGGACCTACTGTTTATAGGCTAATGGGTGTACCACATATGACTGATTGACTGAAATACTGAAGGACTGAAATACTGTTTAATGAACTGTTTTCATTACTGTAAGGACATTCATTCATAACCTCTTTACGCATTATGTTATTCACTGGGCTTTAGCTCACTGTTTATATATATATGTAGGTGCTCAGCCACCAGATCGGAGCTAGGAGCGTGGGTTAGACTCCAGTTTTTGTCAAGCCAGCCTTTGTGCCTCACTGCGAGGTTCCGAGTTGCCATGCTATGGCTTGGGGTGTTTTTGTGTCCCCCATCGGCCTCCTTACCGTTTTGTACTACTATATAGACTGTCTGCTGTTTTACTGTACTGTTATCGAGGGATTAGGTCCCCGTACTGAATGTTTGTATATGATTGTATAGACTGTATATAGACTGTACTGTTCCGAACTGTATGAGTGCATGAAAAATGTTTTTGGCATACAGATTTTCACAGCTCAATGGACACTAGTTACTTACTGTATTGGCTTCCGCCAGGCCCTGTACTCTGTTTAACTGTACTACTGTTCAGCAGGCCTTCGGTAATCTCGGATTACTGGCCAGTTACGGTGCTAAACCCATAGGGCCGGGTTTGGGTCGTGACAAGTCACTTCCATCTTCTCTCTTTTTTCGGTGGGTTGTACACTCAGTACTTCCTTCAAGTGTTCCGCCTTCCTGATCATCCCTCTAAGCTCACAGACCCGCTCTGGCTCGACGATCCCATGTATTACGTTGATTACACCTTGAGGCGAACCTTCAGCTGGCATCCCATCAGGCTCATTGCGGTCTGGGGGGGCTGGCTGAGCTCCCCCTTAAATAAACCAATCCAAGTGGCCCACGGCCACTAACTCTTCCAAGTGCTTCCTTAGCTGCGTGTAATTTTCAGTTCGATGTCCTACCTCATTATGAAAGGTACACCGATATCTATTATCATAGCCCCTCTACGCTTCTCCTAACTTGGCCGGCCACCGAACAAAGGGTTCATCCCATATCTCTCTAAGATTCTCGTAGATAGGTTTATTGAACACCGTGGTGATGGCAATGTGGACTCTCAACCTCCATGTTTACAAGTCCTCACCGTTAGGTCGTCTGCCTCTACAATTTTTGTTTGGTTGTTCCTCCCAGCAAACAGTGTTAACTTTTATGGTGGGCTTTTTTTTCTGACATCACTGTTGTGCCAGACTTTGCCTTGGCCCGAGCGCTATCTTCCTCTACCCTGATGTGCTGATGCACTCTCTCCATTAGGGCTTCCATGGCATCATTGTCATTGAATCCCTCAATTTATTGCCTATCGGCAAACCCCGTTTGTACTGTGTAATAGTTAGGTTTGTGGGGCAATCTCTGATCTGATTAAAAGTCTCCCAATACTGGTTGTTGTAAGAATTCAGTGTTTCCTTCTCGCCCGTGTCGATGGAGAGTAGTTGGTCTATCTCCACTGGCGTTTTAGTGTTTGTTCTAAACCTGGTAACAAATGCCTCTATTAGTTGCACCCATGAAGCTATGCTACTTTCTAGAAACCTCTCAAACCAAGTTAGGCCCAGGTGGCCTAAGCTTGAGGGAAACAAGATACACATTAGGGCCTCGTTTCGTCGATATACGGTCGTAACCTGGCGAAAGTGGCTCAAGTGCATGTAGGGGTCTGACTTCCCCTCGTACGTTGTGAACTTAAGCTGGTGGAAGCCCAAGGGTAATGGAGCATTCTTTATTGCCGGAACAAATGACAAGCTTTGTAACCTTGCTAATGCTTTGTCTGCTAGTTCGTAAGTAAGGCGCGATACTGGCATTCCAACCTCGATACTTCCATGTGTCTAATGAGCTAACCGCTGCAGAACCCTTTGGGGGTCATGTGCCTGGGCATCTTCTCTTCTTCGAGCCCTCTCTTCTAGCACTGTTCGCAAGTCCGCTAATGTGTACAACTCTGTGTGCCTTGATGTCGTCTGGTGCGTATGCAAGGGCCAATAACTGCTTCCCTCCATACAAGACCTTTCAGTCCTCATTCTCTCAGACCTGGAGTAACAAGCCCTGGAAGTCCTTGATTGTGTGTCGCCTATCCAGAGGTTTCTGCTTTCAGTCTGTGATAGTGTGACTTGTCTGTCACGATTTCCTGAGTGGCAAGAGTGCGTTCTGCCTTTGCCCATTCTCCTTATCACTTCGTCTTGCTCCCTTACGTGATCTTCCAGAACCTGAGGGTCCATCCTCCGCATCTGTCTATCAAGGCTTTGAGAGTGACATGGACTTGAGCCCCATCTATCTCGTATGTCTCTCCGTGGGTTCCGTCGCTAGGGATCCAATTCTGCCATGGGGGGCACAAAGGGTAAACTTTCGCACCTCCCACCTATTTCCGGGGTTTGCCCATCAATATCAGAATGTAGCATGTCTTCATTATGCGCCATTGAAATTAATCGAAGGAAAACTCAATCAAAAAGTTTGTTCTTTGTAAAGTTCCCACAGACAGCGCCAATTGTACGAGCACAGAATAATCCTCTCGTATAATCCTGTTGATCAAGTTTGCACTCCTCCAAATCTCGTCGTTTTGCTACCTGAAAACACAAACGTGAGCTAGCGGGCAAGTGTGTACTGGAAACCTCTCCGATGCCTAAATCAGCAAGTAGACGATAAACAATAAGCTCTGTGTATCTAAGAATAAGAATTACAATAGCTGTGCATTGGGCCCACGACCACGTTTATAGGTTCCGCATGGCACAATCCCAGTAGGACTCTAGCTCTCCTTAGCAGAGTCCTCCTAGGAATACATTCCCAAGGATGATGCCTATCCTAACAACACCTTACCTCGACTGGCACAACAATCAACTGAGCTACCACGGCTATGTACTGCCCTGGGCAGTACCGAGATAGCCCTCACTACAGGACAACGCCTTGGCGAGCTATACTGAGCACGACCCTCTTTTCTACTAATACCTTAATCTGTTACAAGGCTTAGCTTTAAAACGTTACGTCAGGACCCTAGCAACATATCTCAGATCGGCTCGATGTTTAGATGGTCCATAACCATGCTATTTACACTCACAGCTTGGTCCATAGCTCGTGATGCAGAACAGGTTCAAGTTCAAAGGAAAATTAATTAATGGATACATTGGATACATTTCATTCATTGTATTCATGGATACATTGGATTGTATTCATGTTTTTCAAACTCTTCAAGGTCTAAAGGTTAGGTTCTTTGTATTTGATACATTGTATTTGGTACAAGAGTTTAAGGGAGTGTTTTAGTATTTATTTCTATATTAGGAAATTCACAGTTTGAGTATCTAGTAGTTAGTATAAATATGTTTATAAGCCCTGTGGCAAGAAATATAGAAAGAAAAAGAGTTTTTTTTTTAAGAATATAACCAGAGTTCTCTCTATTTGCCTTGTGCGCAAGGTTGTTTATCTTTGCTCGTGAATTCGAGTTGTTACCGTCCGAAGAATGATATCTTCCCCTTCGTCTACTAGAACAATATCTAGTCATTCATTCCATTACAACGCTGCGTCAAGTGGTATCAAAGCAAGGTCCTCCATTGTCTCAATAGCCAACGACGGTGAGACTTCACCAAAATCTAACAATGAAGCTGTGTGGGGTGCAATCGAGAGGCAACAACAATAGTTGGACCAGATTATAGCGGTCCCGGGTTTACCCCTTGTTGTACAGTGATCCGGACGTGTGTCCGTGGATGTTGGTAGTTGAGTATTGTCTTGTTTACATCCTTTCTTGCTTTGTATTTGAGTTATAGGATGTGTTGGGCAGGTTTGTTACAGGTTGGTTGAGTTTGGGAACCAAGTGTTGCTGCCCAGAATTTTGGCTGGTCGCTCGAGCGAGGACTTGGTCGCTCGAGCGAGGGTAGTTTTTGTGTCTGGTGGCTCGAGCCAGGAAGGCTTCGCTCGAGCGCAGACTGCGTCCAGTACAGACCTGAAGGTTGTGGATGTTGGCTCGAGCGAACCTTTTTCCTTCGCTCGAGCGAGCTTCGTATTGCAAATCGGAAAATTTGCACTGGTCGCTCGAGCGACGGGGTCTTCGCTCGAGCGAGCCTGTTTATATCAGCAAGACAGCACCGAACTAAACATCACTTTTTGCAAACTCTATCTTCTTCAAACCCACTTTTTGAGAGCCTCTCACTCTAAAATTATATTCTCTCTAAGATTTGATCTACCTAGGGTGATTTCCTAGCCAAGTGCCTTTGTTAAAAAGATAGAGATCATCGAGGGCTTCGTTTTAATCGGAAAATCTTTGATTTTGGAGCAAGTTGGGTGTTGGCCATCATCTCCTTTTGAGCTAAATCTTTGAGGTAGGGATATCCTACTCCTCTTTATGAGTTCTGTCTTTGAATTTTAGCATTTTGATATGTTGGTAGTTGTTGTGTAATTTTGGGAAACTTTGGGGCCATTGTGTAATTTTATAAAAGTTTGGGGTTTTGGTCTATGATAAACCTAGAGGCATGTTTGGTATATAAACATGGAATTAATGTTGAAACATTAATGAAATTGGAACCTAAGGGTTGTGATGCTAATTATGGAAAATGTCCTAATTACATTGATTAATTAATTTGGATAATTAATTGGGAAGAATGAGAAATTGGAATAGAATTGTCTCATTGAGCATGATAATAGTAAGAATACATTGATTTTATGTATTGATATGTGATGTGTATAATTGTTGTTTATATGCATTGTGTTGTGTTGGAGAAGATAGGGGATGTACTCCACGGTTTAGGGGAAGATAGGGGATGAACCTCTAAGCCGGATGTTGTTGGGAGGAGATAGGGGATGAACTCCGTAGATAGAGCGTGTATGCTTATCTAGAAGTGTATTGACAGAGCGTATATGCTTGTCTTTGGAAGTGTTGATATAACTGTTATGTTTATCATCGTTAAAATGGAAGTGTTGGCATGAATGTTTATATCATGTGAGTTGTTTGGCCAGGTTCTGAGCCAAGATTGTGAAATGGCAAGTAAAAAGGACAGGAAATGGAAATGAAAGAAAACATAGACTTAGGTGTCTTGGATTTGTATCATGTTATGAAAGAATGTAAAAGTGTTGACCACCTGTTGAATTGTTAATCTTTTAGTCATTATTCATAACTGGTTTAGTATATTTCTACTGGGCTGTGGCTCACCATATATGGGAACATCATTTTCAGGTACTGGCAGCATGCCACCTCCAAGGACTTAGCTTGGGAGGCTAGTGGCGGACAGACTTTTTGGATGTCTTTCCTTTTTGTTATATATTACATGTAAATTCAAGCCAAGGGCTTTATGTGTAAATGAGTTAGTACTCTACTTTTGTGTAACCAAGTGTTAACTTGGAAAGCTGTAAGCCCTTAGGGCATTTGCTTTTGTTGTTAACATGTAATACTTTTGTAATACAACTCTGATAAATGGAAAGATGTGGATCTTTTATATATCATAGCATGTTTATATTATTGGGATTAATGTCATTATTTTGAGGGCGTTACAACTTGGTATCAGAGCGTACCAGGTTCGAATACTTTGGGTACGTGGGAAGTGATTAGGATCACAATGGGTTTGTCTCGCTTGATAGAGACTTAGGTGTATTGTTATATGTTTGTATGATAACATGTTTATGTGATTATTTGGGTATGGGATTTGGTTTCTAGGATGTTGATTGAATCCTTGGGTTTCTGGGAGTCTTGTTGGAAAGGCACTTGATCAATGCTGTTTCTAACCGGTACTCTAGTAACGCCTTGGGACTATCATTATCTGGAAATGAAATTCGTAAGTGCTTATGTGTTTATGTGCTTACGTGGAATGAATTACAATTGTCCATGCATTACGACGTGAGTGTTTAGTTTTGGCACGTTTATAAATGTGCTAACGTTTGTGTTACCTTTATTAGGATGTCAGGACGAGTTAGAGGTGGTAGGCGTGGTAGGCCTAGGAGGCAGGAGGTGCCCCCACCGGAGGAGATTCCGGTAGTTCAGGAGACTCCGGCGGTTCAGGAGGGGGTTGGTCAGGCCAATGTGGCCGAGCCAGCGGGTCAGCCGGCCGTGAGTACTTTGGCCCAGGGGATAGCAGGGGCTCTGGACATCCTTAGAACAGGGAACCTGGCAGCTGAAGCAGGGCCTTCCTTTTTGAGGAGGGAGTTCTTTCGGTCAAATCCGGAAGAGTTTGTCGGGGATCCTAAGGAGCCACTGAAGGCAGACGAGTGGCTAGAACAGATGAGTAAAACGTTCGACATGCTAGGCATTGAGGACGGAACATTGAAGGTGACCCTGGCATCCTTCCAGCTGAAGGGAGATGCAGGTCAATGGTGGAAATATGAGAAAGCTCGTGTGGGTGGTACTTGGAAGGCGTTTGTGGATGCTTTTCAGGAGAGGTTTTTATCTGCAGTGGCTAGAGAGAGGCTGAGGGATCAGTTTAGCCAGCTTAAGCAGGAGGGTTTATCTGTGGCCGAGTTTGAGGCTACATTTACTAGCTTGTCCAGGTTTGCACCTGAACTGGTGGCGACAGAGGAGCGCCGTTGCTACGAATTTGAGCGGAAGTTGAGGCGAGACCTCAAGTTGCAAGTTGGTGGACCTTACATTCGAGAGTACAGGTATTTAGTGGATGCTGCAGCTCATATGGAGCTGATGATGCAGGAGGGAGAGGAGGAGAAACAGGGAGGCTCCAAGAGGGGCCAAGAGGGACAGGGCGATGGTAGGAGGCAGAGGGGTTATAACCCTCAGCCGTCCCAGGGTGGTTTGGCCAGGTCGACTTTCCCAGTACCGAGTGCAGGCTCCGGGAGGGGCGGTCAGGGAGGGTTCACCTGTTTCAAGTGTGGCCAGCCGGGTCACAAGGCTTCAGTTTGCCCGCAGAAGGGCGGGGGTCAGAGAGCTGCTTCTTCGTCAGCTAGACCGCAGAGTCAGAGTTCGGGCAGGGGGCAGCCCTTGACTTGTTTTCAGTGTGGACAGCCTGGGCACATGAAGAGGTTTTGCCCACGGTTGAGTGCCACTTCAGGGGCGTCTGGTTCTCGGCAGACGCAGAGTTTTCAGCCGGCCCAGTCTGTGCAGGCCTCGAGGGCCAATCCCGGGGCTTCGTCGTCCCAGTCAGTTCAGCAGTCCTATGCTCCGAGAGGCGAGCAGGTGGATCAGGGGCCTACAGGGCGCGTGTATGCTGTTACCGCGCAGGACCTTATACCGGCTCCATCAGTAGTGAGAGGTACCTTTCTGTTTTGCAATTCGGTTGCTAGTGTGTTGATTGATACGGGTGCGTCTCATTCTTTTGTATCTGCTGCATTTGCATCTGTGTTAGAATTGGAGTTAGCAGTGTTGGCATCTCCTATTTGTGTAGTGTCACCTCTTGGGGGTGAGATGGTTTTGAAACACGGATGTAGAGGTTGTGATATAGAGGTTGATGATCATAGGCTTCCGTTTCCTTTTGTGGTTATGCCCATGAAGGGCTTTGATGTTATTTTGGGTATGGACTGGTTATCGTCATACCGAGCTGTTATTGATTGCTACCGCCAGAGGGTTACTTGTTGTACCGTGAGCGGGGAGTTTTTCCATTTCTTGGGAGACCGGGTTGGTAGTATTGTGCCACCGGGGTATGGTTCGCGGGGGCGGAACGAGCTTAGTGGTCTACTTGCTAGTTTTGAGAGTGGTGAGTGTGATGAGACCCAGATTATACTGCCGAGGGTAGTTTGTGAGTACCCGGATGTTTTTCCCGAGGACCTTGTTGATTTGCCACCTCACCGAGAGATTGAGTTCTCTATTGATCTAGTGCCCGGCACGGCGCCGATTTCTATGGCACCTTACCGTTTTGCTCCAGCAGAGTTGGTTGAGTTGAAAGTTCAGCTCCAGGAATTGTTAGATAAGGGCTTTGTTCGCCCTAGTGTTTCACCGTGGGGAGCGCCGGCACTCTTTGCTAAGAAGAAAGATGGTGCCTTGAGATTGTGTATTGACTACCGGAAGTTGAACCGGGCTACGGTTAAGAATAAGTACCCTATGCCCCGTATAGATGATTTGTTTGACCAGTTGAAGGGTTCCCGTTGTTTCTCTAAGATAGATTTGAGATCGGGTTACCATCAGTTGAGGGTCAGGGAGGAGGATATTCCGAAGACGGCATTCCGTACGCGGTATGGCCATTATGAGTTTCTGGTAATGCCATTTGGGCTTACCAATGCACCGGCAGTCTTTATGGACTTGATGAACCGGATCTTCCGGGAATTCTTGGATCGTTTTGTAGTCGTGTTCGTAGACGACATCCTTATCTATTCACCTTCAGAGGAGGAGCACGAGGAACACTTGAGAGTAGTGCTTGAGTTGCTTAGAGCCCATAGGCTGTATGCCAAGTTTGGGAAGTGTGAGTTCTGGCTAGGAGAAGTTAAGTTCTTAGGCCATGTGGTTTCTGGGGAAGGGGTGTCTGTTGATACATCCAAGACTGAGGCAGTGCAAGATTGGGCACGGCCTAGGAATGTGTTTGAGATCCGCAGTTTTCTGGGATTAGCTGGGTATTACCGTCGGTTTGTGAAGGATTTCTCCAGGTTAGCTTCACCGTTGACCAGATTGACTCGGAGGGGAGTCAGCTTTGTATGGAGTGAGACTTGTGAAAAGTCGTTTCAGGAGTTGAAAGTTAGACTGACCACCGCTCCGGTCTTGATTATTCCGGAGAGAGGGTTGGGTTATGCAGTCTATTGTGATGCCTCACGAGAGGGTTTGGGTTGTGTGTTGATGCAAGAGGGGAAAGTAGTAGCTTATGGCTCACGTCAGTTGAAAATTCATGAGAAGAATTATCCTACACATGACCTAGAGTTAGCAGCTGTGATCTTTGCCTTGAAAATCTGGAGGCACTACCTTTATGGTGAGAGATTCGAGGTGTTCTCGGATCATAAGAGTCTGAAATATTTGTTTTCACAGAAGGACTTGAATTTGAGGCAGAGGAGGTGGATGGAGTTTATTGAGGATTACGACTTCGAGTTGCACTATCACCCGGGAAAGGCCAATGTTGTGGCCGATGCCCTTAGCAGGAAATCCGTTAGTGATGTAGCTTGTATAGCCATCCGGGAGTGGGAGATGTTGGGGGCCATTGGAGAGTTTGATTTGCTTTTGGGCGAATCCGTTGAGGCTGCGGCCTTGTTTTCTGTTGTTGCGCAGCCTACACTTGTGACTAGAGTGTTAGAGGCACAGAGAGGTGACCTTGAGGTAGAATCCCTCCGAGAAAAGATCTCCAGTGGGAAGGTTGAGAAGGGTTTGACGGTGTGTCCCGACCTGAGCGTGAGATACCGAGACCGTTTGCTTGTACCGGAGTCTTGCCGAGAGGAAGTACTCCGAGAGTTCCACCATTCGCGCCTTGCGGTGCATCCGGGAGGTACTAAGATGTATCGGGATTTGGGTCGCCAGTTTTGGTGGCGGGGTATGAAGAGAGATGTGGCAGTTTTCGTGTCTAAGTGCCTTACTTGTCAGCAAGTGAAGGCCGAGCATCAGAGGCCAGCGGGTTTGTTACAACCCTTGAGTATTGCCGAGTGGAAGTGGGAGCATGTCACTATGGACTTCGTTGTAGGTCTTCCGAGGACTCAGCGGGGTAGTGATGCTATTTGGGTGGTTGTAGACCGGTTAACTAAGTCGGCGCATTTCATTCCTATGCGCGTGAGAGATACGGTAGATCATCTTGCCGACTTGTATGTTCAGGACATAGTGAGGTTGCACGGGGTCCCAGTGACGATTGTCTCAGATAGAGATCCTCGTTTTACTGCTAGGTTGTGGCAGAGTTTGCAGAGTGCCTTGGGTACTAAGTTGACCTTTAGTACAGCTTATCATCCTCAGACTGACGGGCAGTCCGAGCGTACTATTCAGATCCTCGAGGATATGCTTCGGGGTTGTGTCCTTGATTTCAGTGGGACGTGGGAGAGGCACTTACCATTGGTGGAGTTTGCCTACAACAACAGTTATCAGTCTAGTATTGGTATGGCACCGTTTGAGGCCTTGTATGGCCGACCTTGTAGGTCTCCAGTTTGTTGGGCCGAGGTGGGTGACACACCTTTGATAGGTCCGGAGATGGTTAGGGAGACGACGGAGAAAGTTGAGCTTATCCGTAGGAGGCTTGTTGCAGCCCAGAGTCGGCAGAAATCTTATGCTGACCATAGGAGGAGACCATTGGAGTTTGAGATAGGTGATCATGTTTTTCTGAAGATATCACCTAGACGGGGTTTGTTGAGGTTTGGGAAGAGTGGGAAGTTATCCCCTCGGTTTATTGGGCCTTTTGAGATTCTTGAGAGGATTGGCGAGGTTGCTTATCGTTTAGCTTTGCCACCACAGTTATCCGGAGTTCATGACGTGTTTCATGTGAGTATGCTTCGGAAGTATGAACCAGATCCATCACATGTGTTGGATTGGACCGACTTAGAGGTAGATGAGGATGCCTCGTATGAGGAGAGACCGGTTCGGGTCTTGGATAGGCGGGATCAAGTCCTGCGTGGCAAGACCATCCCGTTGGTTAAGGTTTTGTGGAAACATCACGGAGTGGAGGAGGCCACTTGGGAACGTGAGTTGGGAGTCCGCGAGAAATATCCGGACTTGTTTGTTGATGGGTAATCTAGTGTTGCAATTGTGTGATTGTAATGAACTTTAAGAACATTTAAATTGTCTTAAGTTGTAAAACATGGTATATGTTTTGGTTAATGTAAATGTTGTAGAACTTGCCTTGTTATGGGAGTTGATTATAATATTGCATATGTTGGCTCTATTATAGAAATGGAGTTGTATCATGATTATTGCTTATGATATGAATTGTGAACCATATATGTTGGAGATGGTTGAGATGGAAAGAAAATGCATGTTGAAATGTATATGTTGTAAAATGCCTCTTGATAAAGAGATGGAATGACCGGTAATGGGTCGAATTGTGGAATGTTGTGGTATAGCCTTGTTTAAAAGGGAGGAAAAACTTGCTTTTCAAAACTTGTTTTTAATTTCGGGGACGAAATTCTTTAAGGGGGGGAGGTTATAGCGGTCCCGGGTTTACCCCTTGTTGTACAGTGATCCGGACGTGTGTCCGTGGATGTTGGTAGTTGAGTATTGTCTTGTTTACATCCTTTCTTGCTTTGTATTTGAGTTATAGGATGTGTTGGGCAGGTTTGTTACAGGTTGGTTGAGTTTGGGAACCAAGTGTTGCTGCCCAGAATTTTGGCTGGTCGCTCGAGCGAGGACTTGGTCGCTCGAGCGAGGGTAGTTTTTGTGTCTGGTGGCTCGAGCCAGGAAGGCTTCGCTCGAGCGCAGACTGCGTCCAGTACAGACCTGAAGGTTGTGGATGTTGGCTCGAGCGAACCTTTTTCCTTCGCTCGAGCGAGCTTCGTATTGCAAATCGGAAAATTTGCACTGGTCGCTCGAGCGACGGGGTCTTCGCTCGAGCGAGCCTGTTTATATCAGCAAGACAGCACCGAACTAAACATCACTTTTTGCAAACTCTATCTTCTTCAAACCCACTTTTTGAGAGCCTCTCACTCTAAAATTATATTCTCTCTAAGATTTGATCTACCTAGGGTGATTTCCTAGCCAAGTGCCTTTGTTAAAAAGATAGAGATCATCGAGGGCTTCGTTTTAATCGGAAAATCTTTGATTTTGGAGCAAGTTGGGTGTTGGCCATCATCTCCTTTTGAGCTAAATCTTTGAGGTAGGGATATCCTACTCCTCTTTATGAGTTCTGTCTTTGAATTTTAGCATTTTGATATGTTGGTAGTTGTTGTGTAATTTTGGGAAACTTTGGGGCCATTGTGTAATTTTATAAAAGTTTGGGGTTTTGGTCTATGATAAACCTAGAGGCATGTTTGGTATATAAACATGGAATTAATGTTGAAACATTAATGAAATTGGAACCTAAGGGTTGTGATGCTAATTATGGAAAATGTCCTAATTACATTGATTAATTAATTTGGATAATTAATTGGGAAGAATGAGAAATTGGAATAGAATTGTCTCATTGAGCATGATAATAGTAAGAATACATTGATTTTATGTATTGATATGTGATGTGTATAATTGTTGTTTATATGCATTGTGTTGTGTTGGAGAAGATAGGGGATGTACTCCACGGTTTAGGGGAAGATAGGGGATGAACCTCTAAGCCGGATGTTGTTGGGAGGAGATAGGGGATGAACTCCGTAGATAGAGCGTGTATGCTTATCTAGAAGTGTATTGACAGAGCGTATATGCTTGTCTTTGGAAGTGTTGATATAACTGTTATGTTTATCATCGTTAAAATGGAAGTGTTGGCATGAATGTTTATATCATGTGAGTTGTTTGGCCAGGTTCTGAGCCAAGATTGTGAAATGGCAAGTAAAAAGGACAGGAAATGGAAATGAAAGAAAACATAGACTTAGGTGTCTTGGATTTGTATCATGTTATGAAAGAATGTAAAAGTGTTGACCACCTGTTGAATTGTTAATCTTTTAGTCATTATTCATAACTGGTTTAGTATATTTCTACTGGGCTGTGGCTCACCCTATATGGGAACATCATTTTCAGGTACTGGCAGCATGCCACCTCCAAGGACTTAGCTTGGGAGGCTAGTGGCGGACAGACTTTTTGGATGTCTTTCCTTTTTGTTATATATTACATGTAAATTCAAGCCAAGGGCTTTATGTGTAAATGAGTTAGTACTCTACTTTTGTGTAACCAAGTGTTAACTTGGAAAGCTGTAAGCCCTTAGGGCATTTGCTTTTGTTGTTAACATGTAATACTTTTGTAATACAACTCTGATAAATGGAAAGATGTGGATCTTTTATATATCATAGCATGTTTATATTATTGGGATTAATGTCATTATTTTGAGGGCGTTACAAGATTCTTGGTCTTCTCAATAGATTGAATCTCAACGCCGAGAGAGCAACAACAGAGGATCCTATTGCGCCTCGCGGCCAGCATGTTCGTGAACCAAAGGTAATCAACAATCCTGGACGCTTAGGGGTTCCTCCTAGGCGTGTTGTAAACAACCCAATTTATAATGGTGATTCAACAGATGATGATCTTGAGCAGATCGCAATGTACAAGGAGCCCAGAGAAGGTGTTCGGTATAACAACAATAACTACCGTATGAGGATGGACCTCCCTTCTTTCAATGGGTAGTTAAACATCGAAGATTTTCTGGATTGGTTGAATGAAGTAGAACGGTTCTTCGATTACATGGATATCAAAGAAGAGAAGAAAGTGAAACTTGTTGCGTACAAACTGAAAAGTGGTGCTTCTGCATGGTGGGAGCAATTGCAATTGTCTAGGATGTGACAAGGCAAGAGTAAGATTTGGGCTTGGCACCGAATGAAGCAATTGATGAGAGCACATTTTCTTTCTCCAGATTATGATCAGGTTCTGTTCCATCAATACCAACGATGTCAACAAGGTGCCAGATCAGTCCATGAGTATTCTGCTGAGTTCCAGCGACTTTCCTCCCGTAACGACTTACCGGAAATGGAAGGACAATTGGTGGCGCGATTTGTGGATGGATTGCGAACAAATCTACAGGATGTGGTTAACATGCAACCGGTTTATACGTTGCTGGATGCCATTCAATTGGCAACAAGGGCCGAATTGCAATTATCCAGAAGAATGGGTTTTCGAAATCAGCCCTCTACCAGGACAGTCATGCCTTCACTAGTACAAAATCAGTCCGAGCAGGGTAAAGGAAAAGCAGTCACCGAAGCGGATCAGAGTCAAGCTTCTCAGAATCAGAACAAGGCCCCATGGAAAGGTCAGACCCATACAAAGACGAGTACAAGTAGTTCAAGAACATAGAGTGACCCTTACGCTCCATCACGAAGTGATAAGTGTTGCCGTTGCGAAGAAGTTGGACACTATTCTAATCGTTGTCCCCAGCAACGTACTGCCAATGTAGTTAAGCATGAGGAAGAAGAAGATCCAACAGAATGGACCCATGAAGATGAGGGTGTATCGCTTGTTGTACAGCGTTTGATGTACACACCACGGAAAGAGGATGTTCAGCGGCACAATATCTTTAAAACTCGTTGTATCGTCAACCAGCGAGTCTATGATTTGATTATTGATGGAGGTAGCAATGAAAATATCGTGTCAAGGACTATGGTTGATAAGTTGAGTCTTCCAACAAAGAAACATCCGCCTCCTTATAGTATTGGCTAGATCACAGATGTCGATGAAACAAAAGTAACAGAACAATGTGTTATTCCTTTCTCTATTGGGCCAAATTATAGAGATGAGGTTTTGTGCGATGTGGTCGACATGAATGCTTGTCATATGTTGTTGGGTAGGCCGTGGTAGTTTGATTTGAACACTGTGCATAGGGGAAAGGAGAATACTTACACCTTTTACAAGGATAAAGTAAAAGTTGTCTTGGCTCCTATGAGGCGTGAAATTCGAGTAACAGCCTCTCCAACCAAGGCAGAATCTTTTCTTATAGTACCAGATTTTATAAAAGAAGTCAAGGAAACGCGGTTGGTTTATGCTTTAGTGGTCAAGGGTGAAAAACAAGAAAAAGTTATCATTGCGATACCAGAGCGAGTTAAGCCATTAATTACCGAGTTTCAGGGACTTGCACCAGACGAGTTGCCAGCAGGGTTACCTCCTATACGGAACATCCAGCATGAGATTGATTTTGTTCCCATAGCAAGTTTACCGAACCTGCCACATTACAGAATGAGTCCGAAAGAGTTTTAGATTTTGCAAGACCAGGTTAATGATTTGCTGTAGAAAGGTCTAATCAAAGAGAGTATGAGTCCGTGTGCAGTGCCAGCCTTGCTAACTCCGAGGAAAGATGGAAGTTGGACGATATGCATTGACAGTAAAGCCATCAACAAGATCACGGCAAAGTACAGATTTCCTATACCAAGGTTAGATGATATGCTGGATAAATTGAATGGTTCGAAAGTGTTTTCAAAGATCGATTTGAAAAGTGGTTACCATTAGATTCGTATCTGCCTCGGTGATGAGTGGAAAACAGCATTCAAGACAAGAGAAGGGTTGTATGAGTGGCTTGTTATGCCATTCGGATTGTCTAACACGCCGAGTACATTCATGCGATTAATGAATCAAGTATTCCAGCCTCTTGGAAAGTTCGTAGTTGTCTATTTCGATGATATCCTTATTTATAGTCATGATGAAAAAGAGCATATGCAACACTTGAGGAAAGTTTTCAATGTTTTGCATGAGAACAATTTATATGTGAATTTGAAGAAGTGCAGTTTTTTGATAGACATCTTGATCTTCCTGGGCTATGTTATGAGTGCCGAAAGGATCAAGGTTGATGAGGCTAAGGTTAAAGCCCTTCGAGAGTGGCCAACCCCAAAGTCCATTACCGACGTACGCAGCTTTCATGGTTTGGCAACTTTTTATAGACGTTTTGTGCGGAATTTCAGTACCATTGCTGCCCCACTCACAGATTGCATGAAGCATAAGCAATTTGTGTGGACTGATGCTGCAGAACAGAGCTTTGCAGTTTTGAAAGAGAGGTTGACCACAACACCGGTTTTAGCAATGATGGACTTTGATAAGTTGTTTGAGGTTGATTGTGATGCTTCTGGCATTGGCATTGGAGCTGTTCTTTCTCAAGAAGGCCGACCCATAGCCTTGTTCAGCGAGAAACTTAGTGATGCTCGACAGAAGTGGACGACGTATGAGCAAGAGCTGTATGCAGTAGTACGAAGTTTGTACCATTGGGAGCCACATCTGATTCAACAGGAATTTGTGTTAAACAGTGATCACCAAGCTCTCAAGTATCTTCAGAATGCTACCAAGCCAAACCGAATACACGCCAGGTGGATTGCTTATATACAAAAGTTTACGTTTTCTCTTAAGCACAAATCTGGTCAATTAAATAAAGTAGCTGATGCGTTGAGTCGACGAGCTTCTTTACTTATCATTGCGAAAAATGAGATTTTTGGTTTTGAATATTTGAAAGAGCTTTATGCTGATGATGAGGATTTTAAAGATGCATGGGCACAGTGCAATTCAGGTTTTCAAGAATCTAGCAAATACCTGCTACTTGAGGGATTTTTATTCTTCGACGATCGTCTTTATATTCCTCGCGGGTCTTTGCGAGAGCACATTATTCGAGAAACTCATAGTGGAGGCTTGGGAGGGCACTTGGGGCGAGATAAGAACATCGCTATTGTCGAATCTCGATATTATTGGCCTCAGTTGAAAAGAGATGTGGAGAGGTATGTGAAGCGTTGTTACACATGTCAGACTGCGAAGGGTCAAGCACAAAATACTGGATTATATACGCCTCTTCCTATTCCAGAATTTCCTTGGGAGGATCTGTCCATGGATTTTGTTCTCGGTCTTCCGCGAACACAGCGTGGTGTGGATTCTATTTTTGTTGTTGTTGATAGGTTTTTGAAGATGGCGCATTTTATTCCTTGCAGGAAAACACATGATGCCAACAATATTGCTCAACTATTCTTTCGCAAGGTAGTTCGTCTCCATGGTGTGCCAAAGTCTATAGTTTCCGATCGCGATAGCAAGTTTCTGAGTTATTTTTGGAGGTCTCTTTGGAAGCGGCTGGATACAACTTTGCAGTATAGTACTACTTGTCATCCCCAAACCGATGGTCAAACAGAGGTAGTGAATCGTACATTGGGAAATATTTTGCGGAGTTTGTGTCAAGAAAGTCCAAGGCAGTGGGATTTTGTTATTTCTCAAGCGGAGTTTGTTTATAACAATATGCCAAACCGTTCGACTGGAAAGTCTCCGTTCGAGATTGTTTATGTTCGATTCCCGCTGCATACCTTAGATTTGGTTCCTCTTCCCAAGCTTCCAGGAATGAGTATCATTGCTGATCATATGGTAGAAAAGGTGGCCAACATTCATGCAGATGTTCGAAAGAAATTGGAAGAATCAGCTGTGAAGTATAAAACCGCCGCAGATGTACATCGACGAGTGAAGACTTTTGAAGTTGGTGATATGGTAATGGTTCACTTGCGCAAAGAAAGGTTTCCAGTGGGCACATACAGTAAGCTTAAACAGAAGAAGATTGGTCATGTTCGCATTTTGAAGAAGATCAATGATAATGCTTATGTGGTGGATCTTCCAAAAGATTTAGCCATCTCCAAAACTTTCAATGTCCAAGACTTATTTGCGTATCATACGACTCCAGATATCCCAATTCCTCTAGTTAACTCGGGGACGAGTTCTTTCAAAGAAGGGGAGACTGATGCAGAACAGGTTCAAGTTCAAAGGAAAATTAATTAATGGATACATTAGATACATTTCATTCATTGTATTTATGGATACATTGGATTGTATTCATGTCTTTCAAACTCTTCAAGGTCTAAAGGTTAGGTTCTTTGTATTTGATACATTGTATTTGGTACAAGAGTTTAAGGGAGTGTTTTAGTATTTATTTCTGTATTAGGAAATTCACAGTTTGAGTATCTAGTAGTTAGTATAAATATGTTTGTAAGCCCTGTGGCAAGAAATATAGAAAGAAAAAAAGTTTTTTTTTTAAGAATATAACCAGAGTTCTCTCCATTTGCCTTGTGCGCAAGGTTGTTTATCTTTGCTCGTGAATTCGAGTTGTTACTGTCCGAAGAACGATATCTTCCCCTTCATCTACTAGAACGATATCTAGTCATTCATTCCATTACAACGCTGCGTCAGCTCGTCCCAATGTCAAAGAAGAATGGACTTGGCTTGGCCCAATTTATTCACATAAATTACCCTCCCATAAACCATTGCGCAAAATCAAGCCCAAAAGCTTTGCCAATTGTACAAACTCAAGTTTGAAACTTCCAAAACATAGCATGCATGAATTGACATAAACTTCAACCTTCTAAAACATGATCAAATGATATAAAATGGCATGAAACTTGATAAATTTCCAAAACCAAGGTGAAATAATGACATACATGAGGAAATTTTTTGGGAAATAACTTCAAAATGCCATGAAATGCACATACATGTATGGTTAACTCTTCTTTCCTTACTTCCTTAGTTCAATTCATATACCTCCTAGCTTAATTCCCTTGAATTCATATATTAACCAACTAAATTTCGAAAGTAGAGGCTTGAATTCTTACCTTAGATGCTTAGTTGAGCTCTAGATGGCTAATTGTTGGAGTTCCAAGTCAAATCCTTTAAGTCTCTTCAATATTCAAGTTTTGAACTCAATTTTCCTAAGTCTATCTCTCTCTCTCTCTCTCACTCTCACTCACGTTTTGAGGCTCAAAAAGATGAAGATGAGATGAGTTCTAAGTGTTATACAAGCCTTATATAGGCTTGATTAGGTTTCCTTAATTAAGTTGAGTAAAGACTAATCCATTGGTATTATTTTATTCTAATTATTTGGTTCCGAATCGAATTTCAATTGAACCTACCATAATATTCTAAAAATTCCAAATAACATATAAATTAAGTCAATTTTGTGATCAGATAGGCTTTCAATTCGCCGAACAGAACAGAAACACAGACAGATATTTCTACGACAGACAGATATAAATGAAAATAACATATAACACATGCAATGAACAAAGAATTTCATCTTAATTACTTATTAGGCATACTTAATCATGGATTTTGGGTTAATCACAGGTCGAGGTTATTACAGTCTTCATCCCTTAAAGAGTTTGGTCCTCCAAACTCGAATTACCTTCATTTTAGAAGAATATCGGATCCAAAGGGAACAAGTCGGGGGATCTCTTCATCATATCCTCTTCGGTTTCCCATGTTGCATAAGTTCCTCCATGATTTTGCCAATCAACCTTCACCAACGGAATTTCTTTGTTTCTTAGTGTTTTGATTCGGCGGTTAACAGTCTAGATTATTCGTTCCTTGTACATATAATCATCTTTCAGAAGCACATGAGTCGGCTTAATCACATGTAACAGATCTCTTAAATAATCCCGAAGCATTGAGATATGAAAAACATTGTACATATTCTCCATAACCGAAGGTAAGGCCACTCGATATGTTACTGAATTGATTTTCTCTATAATCTCATACGGGCCAATGTATCTCGGAGCCAACTTTCGTTTAACTCCAAATCGTGTTTGCCCTTTCATAAGAGTTACTTTAATAAACACATGATCTCCTACTTCATATTCTCTATCTCGTCTTCGGACATCGGCATAACTCTTTTGACGACTTTGTGCAGTTTTCAGTCTCTGTTGAATCAGTCTCACTTTCTCTGTCATCTCTTGCACAAGTTCTGATCCCAATAGCGGTCTATCACCTACTTCGGCCTAACAAATTAGAGATCGGCATTTCCTACCATACAATGCTTCATAAGGAGCATTCCAATGCTTGAATAATAGCTGTTGTTGTATACAAACTCGGCCAGAGGGAGGTAAGTTTCCCAATTCTCTTGGAAATCTAACACACACATCTGTAACATATATTCCAAAGTTTGATTGGTTCGTTCAAATTGGCAGTCTGTCTGTGGGTGGTAAGCATTTCTTAGTCGCAATTCAGTCTCCAAAGCTTGTTGCAAACATTGCCAGAATCTTGACGTGAACTTAGAATCTCTGTCAGATACAATAGATACTGGTACACCGTGCAATCTCACAATCTTATTCACATAAATGTTAGCCAAGTTAACCGTATTATAAAAAAGTTTTAACAAGTAAGAAGTGTGCAGATTTAGTCAAACAATCAACTATGACCCAAGTAGAATCCATACCTCGGGAGGAGCAAGGCAGTCCAATAATGAAGTCCATGGTGATATGCTCTTATTTCCATTCCAGTATTGGAAGCGGTTGAAGTAGTCCAACGGGTCGTTGATGTTCCGCTTTTACCTGTTGGCAATACAAACACCTAGCCACAAAATCAGCAATACTTTTCTTCATTCCAGGCCACCAAAAATTCTATTTCAAGTCACGATACATCTTTGTATTCCCCGGACGCATAGCAAATTTAGAGTTGTGAGCTTCTGTCATAACACGATTCCTCAAACCAGAACAATCCGGTACGCAAAGTCTATTCTGAAATTTCAGCACATTATTTTCAATCACAAATCCCAGCCTTGCTTTTGAGTTAATTTCATCCACAATCCTCTTAAAAAATTCATCTTGCAATTTCACGTAACGCAATTCAGGTTAGGCAGAAATGGCGGCTAAGAGTCCAACTTGTTCACGTAACACAATTTCAATCTCATTTCTTTCCAAATCACATAACAATTCCTTCCGATTGGTAAGCAAACATGACAAATTCCTGATACATTTTTGGCTCAAAGCATCTGCCACTGTATTTGCTTTCCCCAGATCGTACAGAATTTGTAAGTCATAATTTTTGATCAACTCGAGCCATCATCTCTGTCTCATATTCAATTCCTTTTGAGTAAAGAAATACTTTAAGCTTTTATGGTCAGTATACACTTCACAAGTTACTCTGTACAGATACTGGCGCCAAATTTTCAGTGCAAAAACCACAGCTGCCAATTCAAGGTCGTGGGTTAGATAATTCTTTTTATGTGGTCGGAGTTACCGAGAAGCATACGCAATCACCTTCACATTCTGCATTAACACACATCCTAAGCCTTTGTATGAAGAATCACTGTAGATCTAAAACCCATTAATAGCATTAGGCAAGGTCAAAATTGGTTCAGTTACCAATCTAGTCTTCAGTTCTTGAAAGGATGACTCATGTTGATCATTCTAATCAAATGGTACATTTTTATGTGTCAACTATGTTAACGGCATAACAAGTTTTGAGAAATCTTTCACAAATCTGTGATAATAACTTGCAAGCCCCAGAAAGCTTCTGACTTCTGACACATTGGTTGGTCTTGGCCAATTCACAATAGCCTCAATTTTCTACGGGTCCACCGTAATGCCATCTTTGTTGATTACATGCCCTAGAAATGTTACACAATCAAGCCAAAATTCACATTTGGATAATTTTGCATACAACTTCCTTTTCTCTTAAGATCTATAATCAGATGATTCTCATGTTCTTCCCTACTTTTGCAGTAAATCAGAATATCATCAATAAATACAACTATAAATTCATCAAGAAATTGTTTGAAAACCTATTTATTAGGTCCATAAAAGCTGCAGGTGCATTAGTTACCCCAAATGGCATCACTAAAAATTCATAGTTCTGAATGTAGTTTTCTCTACATCTTCTCCCTTGACTTTTAACTGGTAATACCCAGATCTAAGGTCTATCTTAAAGAACACTTGTGCTCCCTGAAGTTGGTCAAACAGGTCGTCTATTTGGGGCAATGGATATTTGTTTTTCACGGTTACTTTGTTCAATTCACAATAGTCAATACATAACCTCAAAGACCCATCTTTCTTCTTAACAAACAAAACTGGAGCACCCCAAGGTGAAGTACTCAGGCGGATGAATTTCTTGTCTAGCAATTCTTGTAGTTGGGTTTTCAATTCTTTCAATTTAGTGGTTGACATTCGATTGGGGTTTTTGAAATTGGTTATGTTCCAAGTATAACATCAATAGTAAATTCAATTTCTATGTCGATCAAATCTCCCGGTAATTCATTGGGAAACACATCAAGAAACTCATTAACTACAGGGATGTTCTTAACATTAGCAGTATCAGCAATCATATTTAGAACACAACATAAATAGCCTCGACACCCTTTTCACAATAGTTTACTGGCTTTCATAAAAGAAATTAAGCACGGTGGAGAAACAACCCCTTTCCCAGCAAATACAAATTCAGGTAAACTCGAAGGTCGAAATACAATAGATTTATTCACACAATCAATAGTGGCGTAATACTTGGTCAATCAATCCATGCCCAATATACAATCAAAATAATCAATACTCAAAGGCAGCAAATCAACGTACAATGTCATATCACCAATCAATATATCATATACCGGATAAACATAAGCACATACCATAGAACCTCAAGATGTTGTAAACACAAAAAGTAGATAATTCATAGGTTCTAAAGGTCTATTTAATTTCTGAGAAAAAGCATGCAATACAAAGGAATGCGTAGAACCAGAATCTATCAACACATAGGCATTCTGAGTACAGATAGAGATGATACCTAACACCACTGATTCGGTGTTCTACACATCACCAGGCACAAATGCAAAAACTCTACCTTGCATTAAGGTTTCCCTCCCGGTGTTGGTTTTCACATTTGATCTTGATGCGGGAGTGAATACGGCTGAACTTGCGATAGGATAGTTGACATTTTTAGATCCAACCAGACAATCTCTTATCATATGGCTTATCTTCCCACACCGAAAGTAGGCACCAAATGCACGATGGAAAACCCTTCTGTGTCTTCTTCCACATTCAGAACAAATAGGTGCGGATCCATTGCTTTGACTTGAACTGCTAGTAGATCCTCGTATTCTGCTTCTTATTCGTAGCAAATGAACAGCCCTTTTTTAAACAAAATCTAGATCTTTTACGTCTCCATTTAGTTGTTGAAGATTTAGTCTATTTCAGTGCTGCTAAGTTGGCTTCAGCCATTAAGGCTCTATCAAACATATCCACGTATTTAAGTAGTTTCAACACACTAACCCTATCAAACACTTCCAATGTCAATCCTTCTTCAAATTTCCAAGCCTTTTTGTAGTCTGAATCCACCATATAAGGGGCAAATCGACCTAATTCAGTGAACTTAGTTTCATACTCAACTACGGATATATTGCCTTGCTTGAGTTCCTGAAATTCAAACACTTTTCTATCTCAGAAGCGTTAAAGGAAATATTTTTCATAGAAAATTTCTCTGAATTAGCTCCAAGTCATAGACCCATTGTCGTTTTGGATGAGCATCCATCAATGCCTAGCCTCTTCCTTGAGAGTATAAGTAGTTAATAGAACTTTCTGAGTTTCAGAACAAGGGAATACTTCAAACATTTTTTCTATTTCGAGCTTCCATGTCTTGGTTTTCAACAGCTCAATGCCACCCAAAAAGGCTGGCGGCTTCATCTTTGTGAATTTCTGAGTCAAGCTAATAATATCGTTGTTTTCCAGTTCTACTTGGACCGGAGGGGGCGGAGGAAGTAAAGGTTGTTGTCTCAAATATTCTATTAATGCTGCAAGCATTTGTTTCATTTGGCTCATTCGGGCTTCGAAAGATTCAGTTGTATCATTACTTCTTGCATTTTCCATGTTGCTATAGGTAAACAAGGCAATAATAAACATAGGAATAATCATATTCACAGTGTTCGGAGTAAGTTCATTTCTTTCAATTTCATATGTTCATATTCAAATTCAGTTCTTCCATTTACAGAAATTTACACACACTCAAACATGCAGATAAAATATCTCTAATTCTTTTCTAGGACATCCTATAGCTCATATAGACTCATGGGTGTGGTATAACTCGTACTCTAATATCACTCTGTCACAACCCAAACCCGTCCCTATAGGATTAGTGTCGTAACCAGCCAGTAATCCAAGGATTATCAAAGGCCTCTGAACATATTAACACATAATAAGGGGTTGCGGAAGCAGTCATATAAAACATACATAGTCCATTGAGTTGTGCAAACATATGGAATAGAAATTTGAAACTTTATATATATGCATGTGACGTCATATATATATATATATTAGTCTTACATCACACACATACAAACACACACACACATAAAACCAAAAAGGGACTTAGCCCAATATACAGATAAACAGAAACTTGTTCGAATTGCACAAAAATAAAAATAACAAGTCTAAAACTTAGTTCACAAAACACGACCACAATGCTTTTTCTAGAACCTCCTCGGGAGGCACAAAGGTTGACTGACAAAACAGAATTCTAGTCAATCATCATTAAGCCTGGTCACGCGTCTAATCACCTACATACATAAAAAATAGAGTGAGCGGGAGCTCAGTGAATAATAACAGAGTAAAAGATTTAATGAATGTTGTCCATAACAGAAACAGAAATAGAATTTAGTTCATATTAGATGTGGATTCATATTCTTGTTCAGATATCAACATTTTAAAACATAAATGGAATCAGAATCATATACATAATCAGAATTTACAGTCAATCATACACGTACATCCATTAGCACTAACAGTAACAGTTGACCCATAAAGGGACGGCCATAAAGGAATACAGTTGACTCACGTACACAAAGACGATACAATTGGCTCATGAGACGTACAGTTGGCCCATAAATAGGACGTATACAGAAGGATCCATAATAGTTTGCTCATGAGACGTACAGTTAGCCCATAATTGGGATGTATACAGAATAGATAACAGATGTCATCTGAAACTGAGGATGCCACGAATATATTTCAGAAACATTAGACAACTATTCATTCATCCAGAAAATGATATTTCATAAAACAGAACATCTTATGTCATTCAAAAAATACATATAATTTTGCACATAACTTTACAAAGTTATTACTCACAGTTGGCTCTAATAGCAGATAGACAGAGCAGATAATCGGATAGCCTACGGTGCGTGACCTATACAAACAAAGAACGGATGCATATTGAAACACATGCTCGAAATTCATTTTATTCATTTCTTTCTTGTTTGGGTGTGAACCTAATCTTTATCCTCATTATTATGTTTTAAGTAGGGCTTACGAATGCCTAAGATGTAATAAGGATGTCAAAATGTACTCCAAAACACTTAGTCAAATTTTTAAAAATAGGGCAGTCCCCTCGAGCGCAACTTCAATCGCTCGAGCAGTCTGCAAAGTCTACAAAAGTACTGGTTGCTTGCATTCTTCACTTGACAGATGCTTGACGGTTGCTCAAGCGCAATACTGAGTAAAAGGGTCTCCGCTCAAGCGTACCTTTTGTCGCTCAAGCGGTCTGCAAAAGTTTGTAAAACTTCTGGGAGCTCTCATTCTCTGCTCGAGCGGAGGGTCAAAAACAAGGGTGGTCGCTCGAGCGCAGGGTTTGATGCTCGAGACAACCCCTAAACTCTGCAAAAGTACTGGGAGCTCGCATTTTCTACTCAAGCGGAGGGTGCAAATTCTGGAATTTCCAAATTGATGATACAAGTTCAAAACTCAGTTTCAACCCTTCAAAACACAATCTTTTGGGCCAAAACTTGGTAAAATATTGAGAAACTCATAGTATGTGATGAATTACAAACCATTTCGCAAAATGAAGCCCAAAAGCTTTGCCAATTGTACAAACTCAAGTTTGATACTTCCAAAACATAACATGAATGAATTGACATGAACTTCAACCTTCTAAAACATGATCAAATGATA
Source organism: Camellia granthamiana (assembly GCA_036172215.1). Taxonomy (NCBI): domain Eukaryota; kingdom Viridiplantae; phylum Streptophyta; class Magnoliopsida; order Ericales; family Theaceae; genus Camellia; species Camellia granthamiana. The sequence continues at coordinate 149,352,568 of CM069906.1, forward strand.
TAAAATGGCATGAAACTTGATAAATTTTCAAAACCAAGGTGAAATAATGACATACATGAGGAAATTCTTTGGGAAACAACTTCAAAATGCCATGAAATGCACATGCATGCATGGTTAACTCTTCTTTCCTTGCTTTCCTAGTTCAATCCATGCACCTCCTAGCTTAATTCCCTTGAATTCATATATTAACCAACTAAATTTCAAAACTAGAGGCTTGAATTCTTACCTTAGACGCTTAGTTGAGCTCTATATGGCTAATTGTTAGAGCTCCTTCAATATTCAAGTTTTGAACTCAATTTTCCTAAGTCTCTCTTTTTCACGTTTTGAGGCTCAAAAAGATGAAGATGAGATGAGTTATAAGTGCTATATAAGCCTTATATAGGTTTGATTAGGTTTTCTTAATTAAGTTGAGTTAAGACTGATCAATTAGTATTATTTTATTCTAATTATTTGGTTCCGAATCGAATTTCAATTGAACCTGCCATAATATTCTAAAAATTCCAAATAACACATAAATCAAGTCAATTTTGTGAACAGATGCCGATAAGACCTTTAATTCACCGAACAGAACAGAAACATAAACATATATTTCTACGACAGAGAGATATAAATGCAAATAATATATAACACATGCTATGAACAAATAATTTCATCTTAATAACTTATTAGGCATACTTAATCATGGATTTTGGGCTAATCACAAGTCGGGGTTGTTACATACACCCTCTGAGATTTGATTAAAATATATATTGCCCCTTGTGGTTTGAAAAATTACAATTACCCCTTGTTAGAATTTTTTATTTAATAGAATTAATTGAAAAAATAAAATTTCTAACTGCTCTCCTATATGATAATAAATTTATCTGAATTATTAATTGAAATAAACTTCTGACATCATTAAAAACTATTGACATGATAATTTATTAATAAAATATGCTATTTGTTATGAAATTAGAAATTTCAAAGGACGAAGTGTGATCTCTAGAACCACACGAACAATTTGTATTTGAAGTAAACTTCAAGGTTATATTTGTAATTTACTCTTATTTTTTGAAGAGTTATGTGTTTGAGAACATCTACAAAAGTCACTTTTTTTATTTTTAAATTTTCGGTTAAATTTATTTTACCCGTGATTTGGAGTTAGAGCACTTTGCTCTCCTATGTTTCAAATATAATCAAAAAGCTCCCATGTGATTTTGAATCAAACTAATGAGAGATTTATCACACACACCAGTTTTTAGGGTGTGTTTAGTTTTCTAAAATAAATAAGGTGAAATTAATACAACAAAAAGATAATTTTATCCCCATTTTCTACAAATCTAAAATTAGATTAATATGTTAATTAACATAAATTAAATATAAAATATAATTAAATAAAAATATAAAATAAATAATAATTAAAAATTGATCAAAAATATAATTAAACTAGATTATATTAATATGTCAGGAATTACAATAAATAATTAAGAATATTGAATTAATTGTGATCTAAAATATAATTAAATTAAAATTAGATTAAAAGTTAAGAATTACCATAAATAATTAAATATTTAGGATTAATTTTGATTTAAAATATAATTAAATTAAAATTTGAATAAAAATTTAAAATTTATAATAAATAATTTAGAATTTATAATTAATGTAAATTATGTGTCACGACCCCAACTCGCCCCTACAAGGTCGGCGCCGAGATGGCCAGTAATCCGAGATTACCAAAGGCCTCTTACCAGGGTTCACACACAAATCAGAGTAAAACATATGGGGCTTACAAATGCGGAAGCAATAAATTAACATACAAGTGGTCCATAAGAGCAGTGCTTAAGTTGGATGAAATAACATACATCTTTAGATGGCTTCAATATAATAAAGTAGAGTACATGAATTACATCTTGACAAAAAGGCTTCTCGGCCTTCAAATACAAAATACAATGAAAGAACTAAGAAGCATGATCTTCAAGATGTTCACAAAATGCGAATCAAAAACACGTCGGCAAAACACCTCGGCAAACACATCTAGGCGTCGCCGCCCTGCTCATCACCTACATATATATATAGAGAGGGTGAGCTTGGATACTCAGTGAATGGCATAAACAATAAAGGGTTCACATGAATGATATCCGAGGTCTTTTAACGAAACAATACAAGGAGTACAACAAGTCCATTTATCAAATCTTTCAAGTTTCAAGGGATGCTTACTAGCACCAATATAATACAAGAGATAACAATTCGGACGAACAAACCCACGCGGTAAAACCGTCAGTGGCAAGACAAGAGATCTGTAAACAAGAGTGTCGTTGCATTATAGTCCTCGACACTAAGGACTTGTGCTACAAATGCTTATAGTCCCCTAGCACGTACGGACTTCCAAACTTGTGCTACAAATGCTTATAGTCCCCTAGCACGTACGGACTTCCAAACTTGTGCTACAAATGCTTATAGTCCCCTAGCACGTACGGACTTCCAAACTTGTGCTATGAATGCTTATAGTCCCCTAGCACGTACGGACTTCCAAACTTGTGCTACGAATGCTTATAGTCCCCTAGCACGTACGGACTATCAAGAGTGTGCTGCAAATGCTTAGAGTCCTCCAGCACGTAAGGACTTTCCAAGATTTGTCATCGAACAAAAATAATACTTAGCATACAAAATAGGGTTAATCATTCATGCTTACAAATACTTTTCAAAACAAGGCAAAACAAGACTTTTATCAAAACATTGCAACATAGCTTTATTAAGAATGCCACTCACATAGTTCTTCGGACGTCGGGGTCAAGGCAAGTCCAAGTCCTACAATCACACGGCAAGTCTATTGAATACACTTTTAAACAAGGTTCTTATGCATGCAAATGATCTCGGCTAACGCCCAAAACTTAGTCAAGTCATATCAAACACTGTTTCTTACTTTGGAAATCATGCTGGGCACCTAACCAGGTCTTGGCCGAGGTCCCACACTCTCTCGCCGAGGTGTGGTCCCGAGGGCCACATTCAAGAACAAATGAGGTCGGGGAAAATCTGGGTTTCCCTCTGCTCAAGAACATCAAGAACATAAACATGAAGATTATGAAGGAATGAATGCAAGGATCATAACTTACGTTTATAAAATCTGAGATTTCATGCCATGAGTTTAAAAACATGGACCTGGGTACCCATACAAGAAGATCTTGATGAAACAAACACAAAAACATAGATTTCAATGCAAGCTTCCGGATCAAATCAAGGCTTTTCCTCAAGTACACATGAATGTCTTATTTTCTTTCTAAAACCAACTTTAAATCCATGCATGGCATACAAACCAAACTCAATCATGCAATGTAACCAGATGATCAATGAGAATAACAAGAGCAAATCAAGATTCTAACCTCAAATCAAGAATCTAACGGTTGGAACTCTAAGAATCAAGCTTGCTAATCCACTTCTCACTCTAGAACTCCTCCTTCTTCTCCTAGAGCTTCTCTCTCTAAAACAAGGGCTTTGAGACAAAATGATTTGGTTCTAAGTCTGTCGGCTGACTTTAGCCTTCAGCTCGGACACGTGGCAACAGGTGGTTGGCTCAACTCAAAAAGGTGACTGACTGACAAGACAAGTCTATGACAAAGCGTATCTAACAAGCTACCCAGTGAAACATTCCGGCGAGTAATGACATCGGCTAGCAACAAAACCTCGGCAAGGGATAACATCGGCCAAAGACAGGACTTCGGCAACAGGATAACAAGGACATCGGCTAGGGAGGACGACAATTGACTAAGCTGTGCCACACCTTGGCCAGGGTGTGCCACATCTCGGCCTATGTCATACCATCCCGGAAACAAAGGTCACTAGCATGAAAAACCTCGGCTACGTGATGACATCTCGGCTAGACTGCCGGGGTGAAGGTGAAGGTCAACCAAGTGGTTCCAACATGATTCGCAACACTAAGGTTCAAAGGTGAACTAGTCTCAAGATGACCTCGGCTAAACATTCACACACCAAGAAATACAGTATCAATCAACACCTATGCCAGACATGTCAAGAACGCAAGGCAAGTCAAGATTGAACGTGCAAGCTTAACAAAGCAAAATCATATAAATGCATGAGTATGGCTAAGACAGTGTGAGGGTTATTACATTATGTGTATGTGTAGATACCCCATTTTGATCGGTTTTAAGATTTGGGCACTTTTTTCCGAACACCCGATAATGAAAATTGGAATATGAATTTCTCAGTAGAAAAATCAGATTTAAGCTTTAATCATAACCTTCACTCGTTTTGACCAAATTGTTTTAAACCCGTTTGAAAACTTATTTTGTCCACTTGTCCATTTTTCAAATATTTCTTCATACCAAATTTTATACACATTAATCTCCACTAACTTGTTAGGATCGGGGAACCTGTTTGGCACACCAACAAGCAATCACAAACAATAACACACAAGATTTACATGGTTCGACAATTGCCTACGTCCACGGGAGAGAAACCGATTACCACTATGACAATGGAAAGAATATAGAAAGATTACAATGGAGGAGGAGCTCACACCATCCTCACTCAAACACTCACCTGTCTCCCTCCCTCTCATCGAGAGAAACAATCTCTCTGCCTCATATCTATCATTCTCTCTTGGTTTCCTCTATTGGTTTTCCCACTTCATTTCTCATATCTAATGATACTGGACATTAATGTGCTTTATTTTCACGAGGTGTGTAAGTGTGATAACCCAATCCGTACTATGCTTAATTATGCATGTGATTATGTGTTTGATATGAATTTGCAAGTTTAAGTATATGAATTATGTGAATTTGGAATAATATTTGTTGAATGTAGGAAAATCTATTGCAATTGCAACTTTGAACAGAAATTGAAAGCCTTAGAGGCGCGATAAGCCAAAACTAATTTCATATGTGTGTTTAACATGATTTTTAGAGACTACGGTGAAATTTTGAAAAAATACAATTCGTAATGATTAAATTAAGATTTATGAGCCTCAGTCTTATATGTGTATCTAGCTCTTGAGTTCTTCATTTCTTGTTAAGAGCTTTGAGTGAGTTAGAGAGAAAGAGAGAGGAAGAGGAGAAGCTAGGATTTTGCAAGGGATTCAAGGGGCAAACCCTAAATTTGAACTAAGGTATGTTAATCTACTTGAAATCTTTATGTATATCTCATCTTTTGCTTGAAATCAAGAAGAAATTGGAAATTTTGAGCTAAGGTTTTGAGTTGTGTAAGGGTTTGAAATAAAATCAAGAAATCCTTCATTTTTGTTTGATTTGAGTTCATTCTTGTGATTACTCTATGAAATAAACTCTAGATGGTTCTTACAACCAAGATTTGTTAGAAGATTCACCATGTTGTATGTATGTTGAGCTTGTGTATGTAATTTATGAATATATGAAATAGATGAGACCATGAATCTAATGGTGAGGCAAGATTGATGTGTGTAATGTAGAATTATACCTAAATCATGCTAGTATATCATGTTTTTAAGTAAGTTTTTCTTTGATTTGGACTTGGAAATGAGTTTGGGAAGTTTGCATCTTTGAACCATTTTCGAACTGTCTGATTTTGCCCAAATCGCACAAGCGGCCACGGGCTCCGCACGAGCAAAACATGAAGAAAAACAAAGGTTTTCTTTTTTCTCTCTGGGCACTCGAGTGGCCAGTGTTTTCGTTCAAGCAGATTTGGGACACATGACCGGTGAAGACTTCTGCACGTGCGGAACCCCTGTTTCAACCCAACTTCAAAAGGGTATATCTCCTTCATCCAGAATCCGTTTTAAGCGATTCTTGAGTCTAAATTCAAGCCTTGGAAGTCTAGTTTCTAATGGTGGTGGTCTCACATCCAAATTCTAAGTAAAAAATAGATATGATCAAATTAGTGAAGACTGTTTATTTTCTTTTAACCGTTTCATGTCATTTCCTATCCTAACTTAGTTTCCTTTTGCTTCTTGCTATTTCCTTAAACCTTAAATATGTAAACATGATATTTTCAATGAAAAACATATGAAATTGTTGTAGGAAACATTAATTTAAGTCATGAACATTTAGGATTGTTTAAAATACATCTTTGGCACATGTTTTGTACGTGATTCACAAGTAGAGAAGATTAGCATTAAACACTTGAGAGAAATTAAAGAATGGGGAATGATTGAACAGATATGTAATGAATAAATCGATTGAGTGAATTAAAAGGCAATGTGTTTTGAAATGTTATGCTTGGTTATGTTTCCGTAAGCTGAGTCGTTAAGGAGTATCACCCGACTAAGCACTATGAGTAATTTCTTTGTAATGGTATTTTCATATGAAATACTTTGGAATTATGAAACTTATGCTTTTTATAAATTATGTGCCTTGACGAGTGTTTCCGAAATGATAAAATATGCTTGAAATCTTTGGAGTAATTATGCTATGGCAAGTTTCTGAAAGAATATTTTGATAAGAATAAATGAGTTTCTTTTTAAGCAATGATTATGATAAATTGGGAAAATATACTTTCACCCTCAGTAACTGTTATTTGTCTATGATCCGTCTGGAACATTTTGTATAAGCTAATGATTCGCTATAAACGTTCTGTATGATGTGCCTGTTTGGTGCAGCTTAAAAGCTGCTTATTTCAGCTTTCAGCTTAATTTAAGCTATTTTGATGTGTTTGGTTTAGCTTATAGCTTATAGCTTTTTGGAAGTCAGAAATCAGCTTATTCTTTGAGTGGGGCAGGAGATGCTTAATTTATAAGTCAGAAATCAGCTTATGTTCATAGTTATAAGCTATAAGCTGTTTAGGCATAAGCTATAAGCACTTTCCCACAGTTCTACCAAACAGGGCCGATGTCAATTTTTGACGATTGTCTTGTATGGTAATTCAGCAAGTTAATTAACGCTTAAATCACGGTGAGTAATAATATTGTAAAGATACATTCTTAAATAATCATTTTGACCCAGGTACGGTGACTTATTCTGAAATTGTGTTTGAATCGAAATGAATGAGTTTTATGAATGTTATACGACATGTGCACTATGAACCTAAGGTCATTCTGTTTATGGTACGGTGTGCTTGGGCCCAAGGCCATTTTGATATACTAGACCCGAGGTCGTTTTGTCATATGTGGGCCCGAGGCCGTTTTGATATATTGGGCCCGAGGCTATTTTGATATATTGGGCCTAAGACTGTTTTGTTATTTGTTGGGCCTGAGGCTGTTTTGATATATTAGGCCCGAGGCCATTTTGATATATGTTGGGCCTGAGGCCGTTTTGTATCAAGAGTGGGCCCAAGGCCGGTTTGTATCATGTGTTGGGCCTGAGGCCGTTCTGTGGACCTGAGGTCATTCTGTAAATGTGATTAAAAGAAAAGTATGAACTTTGCTATTTGGTAAGCTACAAAAGGATCAATGAACAGCATTGGATACTATGTGCTTTCGAAATGAGTTTAAATATGTGAAGATCTTTATATTGATTAATTAAGACATAAGGCTCATTCATTTAACCCCTTACATGGAGATTACTTATTGGGCTTCCAGCTCACTCTATTTATTTATATGTATGTAGGTGAGCATCAGGGAGTTGCACATTAGAGACCGCATCGTAGTTAGCCTTTTGTAAAACCATCCAAGTTGCACCTCTACGTCAGGGCTCTGGTGTTGTTTTGGCCAAGTTTAAGAAGCTTGGGTTTTATATAGTCTATGATGTTATAAGTTTTGCTTCTGGGTTATGTATTGTGGAGAAGTAGTTTGGAAATACTCTTGGATCCTATAGGACGCTCCTGATCCTCAGATTGCCACCTGAAAAAAGATGAACACTCCAGTCGGGGGTGCTGGAATTAACACTCCGACAGACAAGTTAGTATATGCTCTCAAGTTTACTTCTATCTCAAGTTTTTACTTAATCTATTCTCACGTACCTTTCTTTGGTTGATGTTACTTTATTTATACTCGCCTCTGGGCCCTAGGGTCGGGCCCACTCTTAATCTTTCGAATGATTGCTTATTTAGCCTTTCGGTCGTGTGGCGGTATATACTCGGCTCATAATAGAGCCAAATTGCCTTTGGCCCGTTCAAATTGGTTTTCCTTAGTATAACCATTACTTGGCTTCCACAATTGCCCCCCAAACATCCGACTAACATCACCTAGATGGCATGTTTGGTTCTAGGTATGGGAAGTCAAGAATACGGCGCTTGCACTCCTTCCAATATTGAAGCGTCAGAACATTCGCATTTTGCAAATCATTACAATTTCCCGCTACTTCGTACATGTTGCTCATTTAATTCGATTTGAAACCGTGTTGTCTCTTCGGATATTTTTTGAATATACAAGGCTCTTTGGTTGCCCCTCAGCATCTCTTTCATTTCGCCTCTACAACTTTCATATGTCCCCCATTGTTCTCTCTGCACCTTGTAAGTTCTTTTCCTCTTTATTCCAATTCCTATTTTCCTGCTTTTCTTCATCTTCTTTTTTTGTTTATAGTACCGTCTATTCTGACTCAAATAGGGAAACATTTGAAAGCCCTTCTTTCTGCGGATCGTATTGCCGCTTTTCGACGCCATTTTTCCATTCCAAACGACATCCATCTGTTACTTGTGGCAGATAGCGTGCTTGACATGGAGAGGGATGATGCGAGTACGATCATCTTTTCCGTCCTGTCAATCGCTGAGGGGCGGAGTTCGTTTCCCTCTTCACCTGTTTTTGAGGGCCGTCCTTCGTTATTTGGGTCTTCTCCTTTCGCAGCCCAACGTAAATTTTTACCGTATCATAATGGGGATAGTAGAACTAAATCGCTGACTTAGGATTAATCTAGGAATCCCTACTATTCGGCAATGTTATGCTTTGGCGAAATCCTCTAGTCAGCAGAGGCGTTATTTTCTCAAGGCCAAGGACACAGATCACCATCTGGTGACTATGCTTGCCAGCTCTGGTAAACGTGTCAACAATGTCATGGTCATTGTCCAAGGCAACTAGGAATTTGCCGAAGACGAAGATCGGCTAGATCTAGTTTCTAGACAAAAAGGCGAACCAGGTGGCCGTATAGTCCCTTATGTATATTTTTGTACATTTACTCGACTTAGGTTCAATGTGCTTACCGTTTCGTTTGTGCAGGTAACGATTTGAAAAAAGTTCTTGTATCAGCCGACGATACTGTACTTGGGCAAATCAAAACCGCGCTCCAGTTCATCGGCCATCCAAACCTCCAAAAGTAAGGAAGGGCTGCCCACATCCTTCTGAGATACAAGCCAACATACGCTATCTTCTCGGCTGCTGATAACATTCCGATTCCAAAGGGCGAACAGCAGCTTACGGCGCTCATATTCTCAAACTTTAAAAATCTTAGGGAGATTGGTCTTGAAGCTTCAGATTCAGAGCCGGCCGACGAACAAATAGCCGAAGAAGTCGCTGAGCAGCCGAATCAGTCCAACTTGGACAGATCCGATAGTCTCGGGGAGGAGGTTGACGCGGCTCTAAATTTGGCCTTTGAGGAAGCCGACTTCAACCCTCCATCCTCTTCAGGCCGAGTAGACGTCTTGTTAGAAGACAATATTTTCACCGATTTAGGAGACCTTCCCGACACATATCCTGAGAACATGACTGGGGAGTCGCTCGCGTAGATGGCCAGGAGAAAAATTGCCGAGAGGATGACTGCCCGAAGGAAGGCCGAACCCGACCGATCTGAACCCCCACCACATGTTGCTGAGGCTGAGTCTTCTCCGCCTGCTCTTGTTGAAGAAATGGCACAGATTGTTACGGCCGAAATGGAGCAAATTGTTCTCAATCAACCGGATAATCTAGAAGCTGAGCACAAGGGAAAAAAACGTTCCGCCGAAGACGAAGCTGACTTTTCAGAGAACCTAACTGATAAACGGCCGCGTATAGAGGAGTCAGACTTAGTTGTGTCGTTTATCATACAACCAAGGATAAAGAACGTGCCGGTTGCTTCTGATGCATCGACTGTGAACGATGCTGCTGTGGCCTTAAGCGTGGCCTCTTCAATTTCTTTGCCGATTGATAGAGCAATCTTTCACGCAGAGCCGAAGATGATGTCCATAACATTAGCCTCTCAATCGGCGATACTGGTATATGGCTTGAGTTGTTTGCAGTCTTGCGTCGTTTTTTATGCCAACTATCTTTTTAATTTCTTGTTTTACATGCGGCGGGCATAATAGCTGAGATTGGCCTCCGTCAACATGACGATATCGAACAAATCGGCTTTCTCATAGCCGAAGTTGAAAATGAAAAGAGCAAGGCTACGGAGGCGTCTCTCAGAGCCGAGTCCGAGGCGATCAAAGTGGCGGAAGAGCGAGTGAGGGCCGATGCCGAGGCAGAAAAAGCCAAGAGTTGTGATCAACTCAGGTTAGCCACCAAAGAAAGGGCAAACGTGAGTGATGATGCGCTCAAGTTAGCCAATGAGGTGATTCCCAAACTAGAGGCCGACTTGGAAGCATCGAAGAAGGAAAAGGAGATCGCCGACTCTGAGATCTCCAAGGCGTTCCAAGCCGGAGAGAACGCTGCCTTAGAGAAATACGTGGAGGAAGTACCCAAGTTCAAGAATCGGGGCTTCAAACACGGCTGGCTCAAAGCCCTTGCTGCCGCTAATGTGACATTGGAGCAGCCGATCCCATACGAACAGTTCGAGGTTGAGCCGTTGGAGTCTGACCTCGAAGATTGACTAGGGTTAATGTAATTTTGCTTTTTGTTTGGTAACTTGTGTGCGTAATTTTTATAGATTTTTGTTTATTTGTTTTGGTTAGAAGTTAAATGTAAGGTAATTTTCATGTGTAAAATAACGACTGTTTCTACTCATTTTATTAATGAAAATTGCCTTTTTGCCTGTCTACTATATGTGCTAGTTAATCGCCAAGTATGATGATGTAAATTCCTGAGTATATTAAGGGGCAAATTAGTTCGGGGATGAAATAATAGATTAATAGATCTACCGTTGCCCCAGCTGATTAATGAACGGAACCGCCAAATATCGGTAGTTCATGGATTGGCTGGGGTACACAAACTTATTGGCACAAAGCTCTGAGATTTAGCCGAATAGATTAATAAATCTGCCCTTGCCCCAGCTGATTAATGAACGAAACCGCCAAATATCGATAGTTCATGGGTTGGCTGGGGCACACAAACTTATTGGCGCAAAGCTCTGAGATTTAGCCGAATAGATTAATGAATCTACCATTGCCCCAGCTAATTAATGAATGGAACCACCGAATATTGGTAGTTCATAGATTGGCTGGGGCACAGTAACGTATCAGCGCAAAGCTCTGAGATTTAGCCAAATAGATTAATAAATTTTCCCTTGCCCCAGCTGATTAATGAACGGAACCGCCGAATATCAGTAGTTCATGGATTGGCTGGGGCACACAAACTTATCGACACGAAGCTCTGAGATTTAGCTGAATAGATTAATGAATCAGCCCTTACCCCAGCTAATTAATGAACGAAACTGCCGAATATCGGTAGTTCATGGATTGGCTGGGGCACACTAACTTATCAGCGCAAAGCTCTGAGTTTGAGTCGAATAGATTAATAAATTTGCCCTTGCCCCAGCTGATTAATGAACGAAACCGCCGAATATCGGTAGTTCATGGATTGGCTGGGACACACAAACTTATTAGCGCGAAGCTCTGAGATTTAGCTGAATAGATTAATAAATCTTCCCTTGCCCCAGCTGATTAATGAACGAAACCGCTGAATATCGATAGTTCATAGATTGGCTGGGGCACACAAACTTATCGGTGCGAAGTATTGAAAAGATCGCTGTGGGAACATTGCACTCGTAATTAATATGTGGAGTGGGGGCTGCGTGCGCGTAGGTTCTATTTTTGTGTTCAAATTCAACAGATTTTGAGAAGGAAAAGAGCCCTATGACAAACTAGGCTGGACAAATTTAGATGTCAAGAAGACTATTTTTCACCAGCAGAACGGAGGGTAGGACACTGGTTGAACTGGACTCAGAGATGAATCGAGGTGGCGAACCTACGCGAATGGGAAGTAGGACGTCGGGGGAGCGTGAGAGGCATCACTCCCCACGTCGTTGAAGTAGGTCACCCAAGAAGGAGAGGCAGCAACGAAGGAACTCCACCCGTTCGCGAAGCGAAACCAGTGGGCCACCGCGCCCGTTGAGTTTTTCGATCTTCGTTGGGAACAAACCGATGACAGAAGTGGATTTGATTATCCACGATCCAAACGTGGCAGTCAAGTTTACTCGACAGATTTTTTCGCTGAAAGTCCAACAGTCGATGATTAGCCGGCCCGATTACGAAGTTTTTCGAGAGAGCATCCATGCAGCGGTAAAGGGGCTATATACTTCCTATGAAATCGGCATGCGTCTTCGGGCAGTGCAAAAAGAGATAGAGTAGAAAGACAGTCGTATTCGGAGCTTAGAAGCTCACGTAGAGAAAGCTAAGAATGAACTGAAGAAAGCTAAAACTTCCGAAACTCAGTCGGCGAGTCAAGTGAACCCAATTGTCGTAGAAAGAGTAAACCAGCGGCTTTTGAATCATGCGATTGCCAACCGAGAAACGGCGAGCATGTTCGTAATAGAAACTACGAAGACGAAGTCCTATGAAAAAGGCTTTTTTAAAGGCCGAAAAATTGGAATATAGAAGACGAGGGAAAAGCTAGCCGAGGAAGTCTGCCGATGCGAAAATCGTGGATTTAAGCATGGGTGGATCAAGGCTCTCCAGGCCGAGGGCGTTGATTCGGCGTCGCCTTTATATCAGAATTACAATTTTCCCTTCGAGGCTTTCGACGCCGAGAAGACCGACGATGAAGATGGTGCTGAATAAAATTTATTGAACACATTGTTCAGTTTTGACGCAAATCATGTATTTTCGGTCTATTTTACGGAACATTTTATTTTGAATGTTTGTATATTATTTCAACGAATGTTTGTGGATTGATTCATGACCATCGTTTATTACTTTATGTCAATCGCATACTAATCCATAACTTTCAGTTTGCCAAATGTGGTCTGTCCAAACTCGGAGTCTTTGTGCTGGCCAATTACGATATCCGCGAAGGGCGCTCTGAATTCGGAGACTTATTCGGCCCAAACGTGTCATTCACGGATGGGGCTCTGAATACGGAGGCTCTGTGTCTTGGCCAATCGTGATATCCACAAAGGGCGCTCCGAATTCGGAGATTTAATCAGCTCAAAAGTGTCATTCACGAATGGGGCTTCGAATTCGGAGACTTGTTCGGTCCAAACGTGGCATTCACGGATAGGGCTCCGAATTTAGAGGCTTTGTGTCTTGGCCAATCGTGATATACACGAAGGGCGGTCCGAATTCGGAGGCTTTTTGTCTTGGCCAATCGTGATATCCACGAAGGGTGCTCCGAATTCGGAGGCTTTTTGTCTTGGCCAAGCATAATATCCACGACAGACGCTCCGAATTCGGTGACTTATTCGTCCCAAACGTGTCATTCACGGATAGGGCTCCGAATTCGGAGGCTTTGTGTCTTGGTGTCACGCCCTAAATTTTGGACAATTAAATATTAAATTAAGATTAAACCCCAATCAATATTCCATCATCCAAATCCTAGGGGTTGAAACAAAAAAAAAAAAACTAAACGCCAACCAAACCATCCACCATAATCTCATAACTAACCAATACCTCAACATTAAAGTAACAATAAATAGTCAAAATAACTTAAATAATGTACGGTTACAAACCATGCCAAATTATTCCAATACTAAAGTCATAAAAAAAAATAATAAATACATAAACTAATATCAACCCTAAGCTCAAGAAAACAAAAGAAGTCCAAACGACATGTCCTACGATCATAGTTATTTCTTGTCACCACCATAGCCTCAACTAATCCTGCAAATGAAGCTCGGCTGCGCTCAAACAGAACGCACCCGAGTTGCCAAAAGACAAAACGGGTCAGTATATAGGTATACTGGTATGAGTACAAGATTTAACACCCACGTGTCCACCAGACACAAACAAAAATACATTTAATTCTTGTTACGGGACAAGACAAGTAGTTCCAACCGCACCGAGACGAATGGATAGTTTCCCGAGATACGGTGACATTTAGTTTCTTACCTGTACACAACGAAATATAAATTGAGTATGAAATAAATAAAATAGAAATAAAAATATGGTGAGTCAGCCCTACAAAAAAATTAGTAAGACCCACCATCCTGCAAAAAAATAAAGTTAGTATAATTTAATCATAAACAACTTACTAAAGAAGTATAAAAATGCACCGTTTCATACTTAAATAATTCGAATTGACCAAAACTCAAAGAACAAAAGTTGTACAGAATCAAATTTCCTAAAAGACTAGGTGAACGAATTTAGTAAAAAATGAACATGTTGAGAGAAAAACTTGATAGAAGAACCTAGACGGATTTTAACCGAAAAATCTGAAGCTGAAAACGAACAAAAACGGCCCTAAGATGATTTTTTTCGAAAAAGTTCAAAACATGAAAAGTGTGTATAATAATGTTTTACTTTGTTTTGCGCGAAACCAATAAAAATGACCTCGTTTCGTGGGTTAAAACAGCTTCTAAAATCTGCATTGCTAAAATAAATCAAAACTACAATAACCAAGATTATCTGATTATAAGTTCTAATCAATATTTTTAATAAAAAGTTAAAACACAAAAGTTGTCTAGAATCACGTATACATGCCTCTGCTCAAATTTCATAATTTATCGAGATCGTTTACTATTTTTCAACATGTACAAATCAATACAATTCACATTATACTAACTCATAATTAAATTCTTTGTACCTTAACTCCACGACTTCGGCCTCCACTTCCGGCCTACACATATATCCCATGTGCCTCCCGTATACCTAATACCACTCCGAAGCCAAACTTGCACGGGGATATCGTCCCGAGTTTGACCCTCACTCCCCGGATGGTTAGCATATACGTACGCGCGTAAATCAAAGCACTCGTCTACTCATGATAACGAGGCAACAATATATATATACACAACATCTTACTTATGAGAATAAACATAACAATGCTAAGCCCAACGCATTCAAATAAATCTCATAATCCTCACTTTTTTTTTATACGCTCTTTCTCACCATCACTCAAATAAAACAACAATCCATAGAGTCATGGTGGAGTGTAAGGAATTTAGCTATGGGTTCCTAATTTATTTTAATTTCATCAATTCATGAGTGTGATTACAACCATAAAACAAATCCATATAAAAACCCTAAACCTTGTATACACAACTAATCAAAATCACTACAACAAAAGTAACCTATGGTGACGAAAACTAGTGAAGAAAATAAAATTCGTCACTAAATGAAAATAATTCGTGAGGAATTTATAAATTTTGTCACATATAATAAAAAAATAAAAATGATAAGTGACAAAATTTATTTTCGTCAATAAATACTTCATTTTAAGTGAGGAAAAATTAAGTTTCGTCACCAAAAATTTTCCCGCTATTATTTTTGGGGTGGCGCCAAAATTTTGGGACTTTTGGTGACAAAAAAATTTGTCACTAATTATAAAATTATTTGTAATGAATATATTTTCGTCACCAAAACGTTTTAATATTGCTAATATCTTTTGGTGAGGAAATAATATTGTCACCAATTTTGGTGGAAATTTTTTGATATATTGAGCGGCAATAAAAAAAAATAGGGTATTAATTTTTTTTACCCTTTTTTCTGTTTATCATCTCTCTCTCTCTCTCTCTCTCTCTCTCTCTCTCTCTCTCTCTCTCTCTCACAAAATAGGGTATTAATTTGTCTTACCTCTTGCTCCTCCACCACGCCGATCGCCATCGTCGCCTCTATTAGTTTTGCCGATCGTCACCGCCAGTAGCAGCCTTGCCGGTAACCACCACATCTTCTTCGCTCGATGATTTGGTACATGATTTCTCTTTGCTCTTTTTCTGGTGTCTCTTTCTCTTATTCTCTGTTTTGGTATGGTGACAAAAATTAGTGAAAAAAACAAATTTCGTCACTAAATAAGAATAATCCATGAGGAATTATAAATTTTGTCACGTATAATAAAAAAAGAAAAATAATAGGCGACGAAATTTATTTTCGTCAACAAATACTTCTTTTTAAGTGAGGAAAAATTAAATTTCATCACTGAAGGTTTTCTCGCTAATTTTTTTTGGTGGCGCCAAAATTTTGAGACTTTTGGTGAGAAATTTTTTTTGTCACCAATTATAAAATTATTAGTGAGGAATATATTTTCATCACCAATAATTTTATATATATATATATTTTGAGAAACTTGATTTTAAATATTTTTAAGACCATTTGGTGAGAAATATATTTTTATCACTAATAATTTTTAATATTTTGAGACTTTTTAGTGAGGAAATTATTTTGTTACTAATTTTGGAGAGAATTTTGACATATTGGGCGGTAATAAAAAAGAATAGACTACTAACTCGCCCCTCTTTTTCTTGTTTATCAGTTTTCTTCTCCCCTCTCTCTCTCTCTCTCTCTCTCTCTCTCTCAAAACTAAACACAAGTTAATTAGCTCTCTAAGTAACCTATGGTGACGAAAAAATAATGAAGAAAATAAATTTCGTCACTAAATAAGAATAATCCATTATGAATTATAAAATTTTATCATATATAATAAAAAAAGTAAAAATAATAGGTGACGAAATTTATTTTCGTTAATAAATACTTCTTTTTAGGTGAGGAAAAATTAAATTTTGTCACCAAAGTTTTCCCTTTAATCTTTTTGGGTGACGCCAAAATTTTGAGACTTTTGATGAGAAAAAAATTTGTCACTAATTATAAAATTATTAGTGAGGAATCTATTTTCATCACCAATAATTTTAAATATTTTTTTAAAAAAAATTGATTTTAAATATTTTAAAACTATTTGATGAAAAATATATTTTCATTTTTGGTGAGAAAATTATTTTATCACTAATTTTGGAGAGAGAACTTTGTAATATTGGCGGTAATGAAAAAAAAAAAAAAAACCCTACTAATTTCCCCCCTCCCTTTTTTTTTTGGTGCTTCAATTTTCCTCTCACCTCTCTCTTGCAAAACACACGTTCTCTACCTTCAGCCCCCCTTTCCTCCTTTAGCTTGTTCTCCTCCTTCAATGTCGCCACTGACGTTACCCGTTCTTCTCCTTCAGTGCTACCACCGACATCACCCTTTTCTTTTTTCTTTTTTTTTTGTCTGTTATGACTATTTAATTTGTTTTATAAAAACAATTAAATATTTATATTATACCTAACTAAACAAAAATTTAAATTTAAAAATATATATAGGAGTATATAATTCACTCCACCTTTGAAAAATAAAAATCACTTGAGATTATTGTTTGAAAAAAAAAATTTACGTAAAAATTATTTTTTTTGGATCATCAGGCCACTTGGTCTCTCTCTCTCTCTCTCTCTCTCTCTCTCTCTCTCTCCATTCTTTTCATTCTCTCATCTCTCTCTCATTTGTGCTCTCCCAATCCAGAAGCTTCTCATCACCGACCCCCTCAGTCTCTCTCATCAACGGCTGTGAGAGTCTCTCTCTCTCTCTCTCTCTCTCTCTCCATTGTTCTCTTCGATGAACAAGGGACTATCAACGAGGGTCTCTTCTTGTTGTTGATCGGTCTCTCACAGTCGACATCCTACCCCCCGCTTTCTCTCCATCTCTTTCATCTCTCTCCGATGAACATCAGTTGACGAGGATCTAACATCTCAAACCCCTCTTCGGTATCGCATATCACATATCACAAGCCCAAATTCGTAGGCATATTGAAATACATGTATTTCTTGTTTAAAATTTACTTTAGATTTTGGAATCTTTGCTTGAGATTGCTTGACATTGTTGTTGTTTGGTTGAGATTTGTAGAAATTTGTTTGAGATTACCAATAATTTTTTGAAATTGATTGTTGCTGTTGTTTTCGGTGAATTTGTTTAAAAAAAAAAAAAAAAGAGTTTGTATGAATCTCATACATACAAGCCTTTCCCATTTTATTGGAACTAAACCAATGTATTTAAGTATTTGATGGGTCAACTTTAAAGCTCTCTGTCATAAACTTTACTGAAAATAAGAGTTGAGCTTGTTATACTTTTGCTATGATGATTGGAACTTTTTAACCGGCTCTTTTGGAATCCTTGTGGACTTTTTCAGTGTTCAATACTCTCATCTGTAAAAAAAGAAAAATTACACATCATGCACTTCATTTTGGTTCAATGAACTTGTTTGGGAACTTAATGTCAAACAATATTTAAAATAAAAAAATCACTCTTTCAGTATGAGTTATTTCAGAAATATGAATTTTTCTATTCAGGCCCATTCCTTAGCCAAAACACACCAAGGTGATCAATTGTGATCGGCTGTAGGTTTGTGGGTCCCACACCTGTAGCCAATCACAACCGGCCACCAACTTGGCCGGTTTGAGTCCAGGGTGGGCTTGATCATCATTTACCTCCAAATATTTTATATCAATTGTTGATCTAATAGAACACAAATAGAAGAAACACAAAGAATTAAATAAAATATTCATGATGACATATAATAAATACATAAAGCCATACATTTTGTGCATGTTTACCACATGCAATGTCCTGCATGTTTTAAAAATTGGCGCTTTAGCTTGTAATGTGTCATGTTGTGTGTACGTGTCCATGTTTCTTAGGTTCAAAACTAAATTATCTAAGGTTATCAGCTCAATTTAAATTGAACCCTACTAGACTAGCATTAGATAAAAACCCACTAAATGACGCAAATGCAATACATCTTACCTTCTCAACAAAGTCTGTCTGTGTTTTCTAATTATAGTTTCAGTTTTCAACTTCAATCTTCTCCAAACTCAACTATAAAAAAGAACTATAGACTCAATAATTTGAAACAAAAATTTCCTGCTAATTGTTTTGGGTGTCACCAAAATTTTGGAATTTTTGGTGAGAAAAAAATTTATCACTAATTATAAAATTATTTGTGAGAAATATATTTTTGTCACCAAATATTTTAATATTTTTGAGATCTTTTAGTGAGAAAATAATGTTGTCACTAATTTTTTGTGGGAAAATTTTGATGCATGAAGCTGTTTGTTTTCTACTCCTTCCTTTTAAATATTGGGAACTACAAAGTCTAGAGAAGATAACAATTTAAGTTGTGATACTTGCAGGATCTCAAGGGCATACACTGTCTGCTTGTCCCAGTAATGTTCGTTGGACTGATGATGGCCTTGAAAGGGACCTATATATTCAAACATCTACTGTCACTGTTTTAGCGATGGATGGTAGAAGGCGGTGGTTAGACATTCAGAAACTGGTGAGCTTGGTCAAAGTTGTTCTTTTGTGGTTTAAAATTACAAAAACTCAATTCACTTATTTTTAATCTTTTTCTTTGGTTAGATGTTCAACTGTTTTTAAGAGCTTCTTTAATCGTATTCCCTGTTCTTTTCATGGCTCAAGCTTTCGGGCAAAGTTTGAGACAACGGTGTGGGTTGAACTTGCTCACTGAATTTATATCTACAAGATTTTGAACTTAGCTTCAGGATAAATTTCATCTTTTTGGAAATGGAATATGTTCATGACAATTCATAATAGTTCAAGGTTTTTGAAACTATACCTCTCCAGGTTCCTTTTGTGAAACCTTTTGGCTGCTTGTGTTTGTTTATATCTGAAAAATTATGGCATAAATTCACCGTAGTTAATTTTCCAAAGCAATCTCAGAAATCAGAGCAATGCATGTTATTTGAAAAACATTGTTTGTAGCATGACTTTCTCTTTAATATTGCTAATGCAATTGCCATTGGAAAAACATGAGATCTTTAGAGCCACTTTCCTAAAGACTGGATATGCACTGATGTTTTTATTTCTAATTTTTCTTTTCCTCCTTTTGTTTTATGTTTGAATATCTTGCTTATTGTGCCCTTCCTTCTGTTTGAATGTCTTTTTGGAGTGTTGCCTAAAAATCAAAGCATTGATGTTGTTTGCATTAGCCTCGCCTGGAGTCCAGCCTCAATAAAGCCTTTTAAATACACAAGTTTTGCTTTGAGTGGCTGTGTTGTTGTTGTTTCTTTTTCTCTTTCTTTTCTTTTTTTTCCCTGTTGCTAAATGAATTTCTATTTTCTAGTATGATAATATTCTCATTATGCCATAATCTTTGTTTGTTTTGAGGAGTCTCTCATTTTCTCATCCTGTATGCATGTTATATTGTGATACTCTGTTGATCATACAGATTTTATATCCTATGTATCTGCGGTATCTTTTGAATGTTACTTCTGCTCTTGTTGAATGTGATGAGCATCTCTTAGTTACTTTTGAAAGAGGTTTAAGTTGAGAATGTATGCATTATGACTTTCGGGCTCTCAGACTGTTTCAGGAAGGCCTCCACCTGCTGCTTCCATGGCAGTTGGACAATTCTTTAGTCCAAAAGATGGGGAATTAGAGTTGTTTCCTCAGTTGTTGCTTCTCTCAACTTATTCTCCGAAGGTCAGTACTTCCATAAAGCAGCTTCTAGGCGTGTGATTTAATCTGGATTATATAGTTTTATTAATCTACTGACGGCTTCATTACTTAAATTTTGCACAGGACATAATATTGAAGGAGGACCATCATCTTGCTTTCAATATGTCATTTGCTATTAGCTTAGGTCTTTTTCCTGTTAAACTATCTCTAGAAACTACAGGATGTGGAATAAAAAAATCTGTACTCCCCGTTGAAGAGGCTGGAGATCTGGAGAATGGCAGTAAGACTTTCTTTATGTATTTATTTTCCATGAAGTCAACCTGATTTCAAACATGGATTATATATATATATATTAATTTGTGGAATATAATGAACATAAGCAACCTCATTAAGGTTTTCCTGTAGTTGATGATCTTGTATAATTTGCGCATAGTTGGATTGCAGCCCCTTCTTTTGTGTCTCTTAATTGAAATTTTACTTATCAAAAAAAAAAAAAAAAAAAGAGAGGCTTTTCTAATTGTCAGGTTTTCATACCCTGACAACATCGTCCTCTCGTGGAGAGTTAAAAACATGGAAAAGATGGTTTTCTGAACTTACAATTTAAATGTGAATTTTCCATTTGTTGAGTGTTTAGAGTTTTACTAAGGTGTTTTAACCTTAACATTGACACAATAATAAACCTGTCAGTTGATGGCAGTTTCTTAAATGATAGGATTTGGACTTACTAGTATGAATCTAAAAACCTTAACTGAAGGTTCGGGTTCTTTTGGTATTTTGAATATTGTATATCTTCTTTGGTTTGATTTAAATTTGGACAGTTGGGGCATCATTATTCTTCTTTTCAATGTTTAGCTTAAAAAATTATGATCTCTAAATTTCTTTACTATCAGAGGTTTTTTTTTTTTTTTTCCATTTCTTTTGATCAGGTTTTTGTTTTCTATTTATGCTAAGGGTAGCTCTTTCCTGGTAGCAGGACTTTGCAAACTACGCTGTTTTCCACCTGTGGCACTTGCTTGGGATGCTACATCAGGTCTTCACATATTTCCAAATTTGTATTCTGAGACAGTTATGGTGGATTCTTCACCAGCACTCTGGAGTTCAACTCAGGGGTCCAAGAAGACTACAGTTTTGTTACTGGTATTGTCATCTAATGTTTAATAAGTTTCCTGTCTTGTAATAACCATACAATATTGGATTAATTCAATTCACAGTTCTATTTCTCCAACCTTAAAAATTAAAGGTTTTGCTTTCTGCGTTTTCTGTCGGATTTTATTTATTTATTTATCGTTTGTGTGTGTGAATGGGGACTAGTGATTTCAGTAATTTGTGTTTGCCACGTGTTCTAGTTTTTGCAACTAACTTCTGCAGGTTGTTGGGTCGTGCGCTGCTATCTATTACATGGCGATTTGGCTTGGATACACAGACATGCACTTAATCTTTGGTGTTTCTATGACTTTGGAGCATGTGTGGCTCAGCAGGGAGAGCTGAATAATCAGTTGAAGCAGCAGCTCTAGAAGTTCTAGGTATGCTATTCCAGTCTGTATCTCTACCAATGATAGGAATTGCCACTTCTTTTGTAACTGACTTTAGATACAATAGTTTTATCTGTTTCTCATTCTTTAGATGTTCTAGCCAATTCGTATTCAAGCTTTGAAACTTGATGTTGTTGATGAATATTTTTTTAGATTGTGAATGCTTTATTCATTTGCTTGCCTAGTGCTCATGTTATAGGGTTGTAAATAAGCGAAGTCATGCCAAGGAGTTGGTTGTTCAAATTTAGCTTGAAAAATGAACTAGTTTCAAAATGAGTTCAAGTTTGATAGTGATATATGGTATTCTTGCAATCTTTTGGCATCTTATGTTATCTGTGTTGCTTTATCATCATAGATCACCTTAACTCTTTGAAGTTTTGAATTGTTATATGCATTTCTACTAAATTGGTTTATAAAATAAAATTATTTATATATGAGTTTAGATGTAATTGATAATATATTAATGTTTGCCTTGTTTATTTTCTTTGCAGATTGGTTTTGATGACGTTCGGAAGCATACTTGCAAATGAAGATCAACTGTTGAATTTTTTTTCCTAAACTGATGCTTAGTTGTAGTTGCAAATCAAGATTGAGTGTTGATTTTTTTGTGTGGACTCCACGTTAGTTCATTTTGGGATTTGCTTTAATGGTTTTTTTGTGATACTTAATGGATTATTATTAAAGTTGTTTGATGGATATATTTTGATTTATAATATAAATGGTTTAGTGAATTTTTTTGTGGAGTGATGTATAATAGCTAGTGGATTTCTTAGTACAATTAAAAGGCTATTGGGATATGAGCAGGGATATTTGTGAAATAATAATTTAAATTGGATATAAAATATGGAACAAGTTTAGTGACGAATTTGTTTTGTCATTTGTACTTGTTATTATGACAAAGTGATTATTCGTCACGAATAAACTTTTTTATGACAAAATTTACTGCAGTTTATATATGAAAGTTTTTATTTATTTTGTTGTTTGGTGACTAAAAATTTCGTCACGTATATTTATATTTGTAACGAAATATATTTCGTCACCCATGTATGACTTTTGAAGACGAAAAATTTCGTCACCTTAACATCTTATTGTGACGAAATTATTTCCTCATCAATGATCAACTTGCGTGACAAATTTATTCGTCAACTAAAGTTATAAATATGGTACTGAATAACTATTTGGTGACGAAAATGAGAATTTTTTGCGACAAAATGTTGTTTTATTGGTGACAAAAAATTATGACTTTTGAAGGCGAAAAATTTCGTCATCTTTACATCTTATTGTGACGAAATTATTTCCTCATCAATGATCAACATGCGTGACAAATTTTTTCGTCAACTAAAGTTATAAATATGGTACTGAATAACTATTTGGTGACAAAAATGAGAATTTTTTGCGACAAAATGTTATTTTATTGGTGACAAAAAATTTCGTCGTTGAAGTAATTTCATTGGTGACGAAATTATTTTTCGTCACGTTGGTTTTTAGTGACAAACATTCAATGACGAAACTAGTGACGAAAATATTTCCTCACAAACATCTATAGTGACGAAATTAGCTCTTTGAAGACAAAAAAATTTCGTCATTCAAGACCCAACTTGTTGTAGTGAATAATTAAAATCAATCAATCATCTAAAAACATTAAACCTTACATACACAACTAATCAAAATAATTAAAATCAATCAGTCATCTAAAAATCCTAAACCTTACATACACAACTAATCAAAATAATTAAAATCAATCAATCATCTACATGTAAATATGAAATTAATTCAACATCAAATAAATAAAAATAAATAAATAAAAACAACGAATTAAATATAAATCAAGGAAGTGAGTTTTGTACTCACAATATTTTTTTAAAGATTAAAGAATTATTTGAAGAACTAATGGAGTCACCAAAACAAAACCCTAATCTTTTTCTTCCTTTCTCTTTTTCTTTCTTTTTTCTCCACTCTTTTTTCTCTCTCCCCACTGTTTCTCTCTTTCTCGGCTCTATTTCTTGATTACTCTCTCTCTCTCTCTCTCTCTCTCTTCTTCTCCTTTTCTCACGGCTGCT
This sequence comes from Camellia granthamiana, assembly GCA_036172215.1. Taxonomy (NCBI): domain Eukaryota; kingdom Viridiplantae; phylum Streptophyta; class Magnoliopsida; order Ericales; family Theaceae; genus Camellia; species Camellia granthamiana. The sequence goes on from CM069906.1 coordinate 149,376,497, forward strand.
GCTTTTCTTTCTTTTCTTTTCTTTTGATAGATTCCTAATCCTATTCTAACTTAATAAACTATAATAATATAATATATTATATTATATTATATTATATAATACAACATAATTAAAATATATATAAATATAAATATAAGATTAAATATATATATATATAAATATTTGAATTAATTATTTAAAATTAACTAACACATTAAATTAACTAAATAACACATTAAATTCTCATGTAACCACACAATTAATAAAGTCAAAAATAAAATAAAATAATCATAATCATAATAATAATAAATAATGACTTAAGAAAATTAGGGTCGTTACACTTGGCCAATCGTAATATCCACGAAGGGCGCTCCGAATTCGGGGGCTTTTTTTCTTGGCCAATCATGATATCCACGAAGGGCGCTCTGAATTTGGAGACTTATTTGGCCCAAACTTGTCATTCACGAATGGGGCTCCGAATTCGGAGGCTTTTTGTCTTGGCCAATCGTGATATCCACGAAAGGCGCTCCGAATTCGGAGGCTTTTTGTCTTGGCCAATCGCGAGATCCACGAAGGGTGTTCCGAATTCAGAGACTTATTCGGCCCAAACGTGTCATTCACAGATAGGGCTCTGAATTTGGAGGCTTTTTGTTACCAAACCAATATTCACCAAGCAGAAAGAAAAAAGGCATTGCATTGGAAAAATGAAAGCTGTACATAGCGAAAATTCAAAACAAGCTACCATGCCATACAAGTTGGGTTAATGATAAAATTTACGCAAATGTGTGGAATTCTACGGACGTAGCAAACTTCTTCCAAACATGTCTTTGAGCATATATGCCGCTGTTCCGACGATTGATTCAACCTGATAGGGGCCGTCCCAATTGGGACCTAACTTTCCATCAGCGGGATTCCTAATAGTGGGAAGCACTTTCTTGAGGACCAATTCTCCAGGTATACAACGACGCAGCTGTACGCATTGATTATATGATTTAGTGAGTTGTTGCTGATACCGCGCCATAGAAGCAAGGGTACGATCTCGGCGTTCTTCAATCAGAGTCAAGTCCAAGGCCAACATCATGTCATTACGGCCCAAGTCAAAAACCTTCATTTTCAGAGTGGGTAGGCCGATCTCCAGGGGGATGATTGCCTCGGTTCCAAAGCATAGAGCGAACGGCGTTTCCTTAGTGGATCGCCTCGGAGTAGTGCGATGAGCCTACAACACACTGGGCAGCTCTTCGACCCATCTGCCTTTAGCTTTCTCCAACCTTTTCTTGATGCCGTTCAGAATGACTTTGTTGGAGGCCTCCGTTTGACCATTGCTTTGTGGATAAGCTGGCGAGGAAAAATAGGGCCGAATACCATACATGTTGCATAATTCTCGGAAGACGCCACAGTCAAACTAGGTGCCATTATTTGAAACAAGTGCTCTTGGTATGCCGAATCACGTTACGATGTTTTTCCATGTGAAACACTTAACGTCAATATCTCGAATATATGTCAGTGACTTCGCTTCGGCCCATTTTGTGAAGTAATCTATCGCAACAATCAAGAATCGCTTGTTTCTTGGAGCCCGTAGCAATGGTCCGATGATATCAAGTCTCCATTGAGTGAACGGGCAAGGACTAGTGATAAAGCTTAACTCCTCGGCAGAAAAATGAGTTAAAGGGGAAAACTTCTGGCATTGTTCGCATTTCTTGACATAACACTCGGCCTATGTTCACATAATCAGCCAATAGTACCCCTGTGTTACGGCTCGATAGGCCAAAGAACGCCCGCCAGAATGGGCACCACAACTGCCTTCATGTATTTCAGCCAAGAGTTCCTCGACTTTATCCGAGTGAAAACAATCTAGGTACGGACCAGAAAGGGATTTTTGTAAAGCTTTCCCTGCGGATCCAATTAGTATCGCAGGGCTTTGTTTCACAGTTTGTGTGCTTCTTTCTTATCCGTCAGAAGTTGCTTAGAGGATAGGAATGCAGCGATAGGGTCTATCCAACTTGGACCTGGTTCAATAATGTTGATCTGAACTGATTCAGAAGAGGTAATGCTCGGCTTAGGGATGAATCCTACTTCAATTGTCCATTTAATTTTCGAGTTGATGGCAGAGGTTTGGCAAGCCAGGGCGTCTGCATGCGTGTTCTAATCCCGGGTTATTTGATTCAGTTCATGATGATCGAATTTTGCGAGCAAAGAATTCGCCGTTTTCATGTAGGCTGCCATGCAGTCATTTTTGGCTGTATATTCTCTTTTCAACTGGTTGATGACTAGTTTTGAGTCACAGAAAACAAGTAGACGCCGCGCACCAAGGTGAAGTGCATTTCGTAGGCCGGTTAACAGTGCTTCGTATTCGGCCTCATTATTTGACGCATTGAAGCCCAATTTGACAACCTGATCGATTATTGCCCCTTTGGGGGTCATGATTATTATGCCTGCCCTACTGCCACGTTGGTTGGATGACTCGTCACAGTATATCTGCCAAATGTCTCTAACGTATACTCTCCAGTTGGGCTTAGGTTGCACTTGATCAGACTTAAAGTCGGTGAGGGATCTCGTGAATTTGGCTACAAAGTCGGCAAGCAAATGCCCTTTGATGGAAGTTCTGGGCAAAAATTGGATATCATACTGACCGAGTTCCAAAGCCCATTTCGAAATGCGCCCTGATGCTTCCACACTGCGAAGCACTGAACGGATGGGATAGTCCATTAGTACCCCAATGGTATGCCCCTGAAAGTAATGCATCAGTTTCCTTGCAGCCATGACAAGAGCAAGAATGAGCTTTTCCAATGAAAGATAATGTGTTTCGGCTGTCATTACTTTGCTCACATAGTAAACTGATCACTGCTCCCCAAGTTCTTCCTTTAACAGTACGGCACTGACCGCTCGGTCGGATACCGCCAGATACAAAATGAGCGGATCGCCTGCCGAAGGTGTTGCCAAGACTGGTATTGACCAGAGATAAGTCTTCAAGCCGTCCAAAGTGGCCTGGCACTCGGGGGTCCATTCAAAAGCCTTACCTTGTCGAAGTGTGTGAAAGAATTGTCGACAGCGATCTGTGGAACGGCTAATGAACCTATTGAGCGCGGCAGCCATTACCATCTGCTTCTAAACCTTTTTGACTGACCGAGGAGAGCCAAGTTCTAGAATTGCTGTGATTTACCTCGGGTTGGCTTTGATTCGGCAGTGGTTAACGATGTAGCTAAGGAATTTGCCGGATCCGATGCCGAATGCACACTTGGAGGCATTTAGCTTCATTTTGTATTTTCGAAGAATGCCGAATGTCTCTGCCAAATCAGCTAGATAGCTTTGCTTTTCCATGGACTTGACCACCATATCATCGATGTATACTTCCACGGTACGGTCGAGTTGTTCCTTGAACATGGCAGTCACTAGTATTTGGTAAGTTGCCCCAGCATTCTTCAGTCCAAAGGGCATGACCTTATAGCAATAGATTCCACTTGGGATGAGGAATGCGATTTTTTCTTGGTCCTCTGGGTGCATGGCAATTTGATGGTAGCCCCTGTAGGCATCTAAGAAGCTCATGCGTTGATGATGTGTCGTTGCATCTACAAGTTGGTATATTCTAAGGAGGGGAAAACAGTCATTGGGACAAGCTTTGTTCAAGTCCGTGAAATCCACACAAACACACCAAGATCCATTCTTCTTTTTTACAACGGTATTGGACAACCATGTAGGATAGGTTACTTTTCGGATTGCCCCGGCATCAAGTAATCGGTCAACCTCTTCAACAACAGCCAAAGTATGCTCCGCAGTAGACTGCCGACTTCTCTAGATAACTGGCTTGCATTTTGGATCGACATTTAAGCGGTGCTGAGCCACAGATGGATCTACCCCTGGCATCTCATACAGTGACCACGCAAACACGTCGAGGTTGCCGAGTAAGAAGGATACAAGCTTGTTCCTGTCGATCATGAAGAACTTGTCAGGATTTCCATTGATTTCAACCTGATCCATGGCTTCTGTTGCCTTTTCACTAGGTATCCTTCCAACGTCTTCAAGGCTTTCCCGATTTGGTACCTCAATCGAGTTCACTTCCAGCTCTTTTGGTCTTTTATGGCCACAAGATAACATGCCTATGCCGATTTCTGAGATCCCTAAATCTGTTCAATGCCGTACTCAGTTGGGAAGCGAAGTAACAGGTGGTAGGTGCTCGGCATGGCTTGCATGGTATGCAACCAAATTCTTCCCATGATAAGATTGTATGGTAAAGGAAGTTTAACAACTAAGAATTCTAGATCTACTGATTTGGTGCCCGCCCCAAACTGGTAACGTGATTTTGCCCAAAGGATACTCTGGGTTAGCGTTGAAGCCGAATAATGGATAATTGGCCGGCAATAGATCCGAATCAGTGAAGCTGAGTTTGACAAATGTTTTGTAATACATTATTTCCGAAGTACTTCCTTGATCAATGAGAACATGTTCAATGGTGAACCTATTCACGCGCAGCTCGACTACGAGGGGATCAGTGTGGGGGAGAGTTACTCCAACTAAGTCAGTGTCATCGAAACTAATCCTCCCAGTTTCATGGGGCCGTTTCGTTGGTGTGATTGGCCTAGATTGCAACTGAATCGTATGCACCTTGGCTGACGTCGGTAGGTTGTATATCATATGAATTATACCAAGTGGAGGTGAATCCGGCCATAAAGCTATTGTGTTCGATGGATTACTCTTTCGGATGTGTTGCACCAGCCATCCGTCTTGTACCAGCTCCTCCGGGTGATCCTTCAATGCATAGCAACTGTCGGTGTCATGGCCGTGATCTTTGTGGTATTTACACCGCCTGTTTCGTCTCCTTGTATCGGGAGGTCCCATCATTTTGGGCGGCCATTTAAAGAACGGAAGGTGTTGAACTTTCGACAAAATCTTACTGATCGGCTTCGCTAACTGCGTGTACTTCTTGTCTGAGCGTCTTATGCGCCTGCTATCCACTTGATATTGCTCATTCGACCGGTGTGAACACTAATCGTTTGATTGGTGCGAATCACACCTTTTATCTCGCTTAGGCCGATTCTGCGATTCGGGACTCCTTGACGGCATGACACTTATCGGTTGAACGACTCCAAATTAATGTCTTTTTGCCCGGTCTTGACTCGCCGGGCATCATACTGTTTTGGGTGGCCGTCTAGTCAATGAACTGCGGAGGGGACTGTTAGGTTGTAATCCCATTTTAAAGGCGGTGATGGCCATGGAGTCATTGCAGGCATCATCTACCAAGTTGAAACATTCCCAATAACGTGCTGAATATTCATGTAAGGTTTCATCTAGTTTAATTTGCATTACCCAGAGAGAATCAGCTTGGTTTGGCTGGATTTCATTAGTAATAAATCTTGCCCTGAAGGACTTTTGGAGTTGGTGAAAACTTTTAGTCAATGTCGGCTCCAGTTTATAGTACCATCTGACGGCCAGCGGTCCCAAACTGCTCGGAAATATTCGACACATGAGGGCTTCATTGTCAGTATGAAGTGTTATCGCCTGTTTATAATGACGAATATGATTAGTGGGGTCCGATTTCCCGTCGTATAGGGTAAATGATGGTGCTTTGAACTTCTTGGGTAGCACTGCCCTTGCAATTCGTCACACAAAAGGATCGTGCTTATCTTCTTCATCCGAATCATCGTTTCTTCTCTCGCGCTTGTGTTGTACATACGAACTTCCCTCAGATGAGCTGGATGCATCGACTCATCCTTTCTTTCTGGGTTCCGGGGATGGTGAATCAGAATCACTATCACTATCATGTTTCCAAAGTCGACATCACTGACCATCCTTCTTTCCCAAAGGTTGGGATTTTGTCACCTCCAGGGCCAAATCCTGGCGCAAGCATTCGTTCTCAGCCATCATGTTCTCCAGCCGCTGTTCATTTTGCTTTGCTTGATCCATAATCGTCTACATTGTCTCGTGCACTGATGTCGAGGGTGAGGTCTGGGCTACTGAGTTGAAATTCAAGGCCCGTCGTGCGGTGATATTCTCTAGTCCAAGCATGTTTCTTGGAGTGATGTCATCTCTTGTCATAACATCGTCAACAACTACCGGAGGATCGTTTGTTACGCCCGCCATGGATATAATTGAGTATTATCACAGACGGCGCCAATTGTGGAGAAGTGGTTTGGAAATACTCTTGGATCCTGTAGGACGCTTCTGATCCTCAGATTGTCACTTGAAAAAAGATGAAAGCTCCGGTCAGGGGTGCCAGAATTAGCACTCCGATGGACAAGTTAGTATATTGTTTCAAGTTTACTTCTATCTCAAGTTTTTACTTATTCTATTCTTACATACCTTTCTTTGGTTGATGTTTCTCTATTTATACTTGCCTCTGGGCACTAGGGTCAGGCCCACTCTTAATCCTTCGAATGATTTCTTATTCGGCCTTCCGGTCGTGTGCCGGTATATACTCGGCTCATAATAGAGCCGAATTGCCTTTGGCCCATTCAAATTGGTTTTCTTTAGTATAACCATTATTCGGCTCCTACATGTATATTTAATGAATGTGTGTAAATGTTATGGCATATGATAAGAAGTGTGATGTGAGATATAATATATATGTTTCTGATCATGGCATGTATGCACAGCTCAATGGACACATTTCATAATTACTTCCGCTACAGGCCCCATATATTTAAATATGTTTTTATAAATCTGTTTGAGGCCGTAGGTAATTTCATGATTACTAACCGGTTACGTCCTAAACCTCTAGGGGCGGGTTTTGGCCGTGACAATAAGTCCAACTTTCAATTGCATTTCAAGCATATCATTTGCATCATGCCCCTGAACTACACTGGTTTGATTCCTTACAAAGGGATACATCGACAACTTTCGGATTTAACCAACTGCATCTGCATTTTGTTTGTTTGCCCAAGTATTACGGCCTTGTCAAAAGGGTCGTCTTTGGTCTTTGACATTCACTCACACCATGAAATGGCGTATCGAGCTCTGTCAAATAGGGGCAACTGTAGACATCCTATTTTGACCGGCCTTAGGACTTGGACGCTTACTTCTGAACACCCAATGTTGAAAATTGAACTATGTTATTTTATGAATTTCTCAGCAAAAAAATCGAATTTAAGTTTTAATCCCAACCTTCACCCGTTTTGGCCAAATTGGTTTAGACCCATTCAGAAACTTATTTTGTTCACCTGTCCATTTTTCAGATATTTCTTCATACCAAATTTCATACACATCAATCCCCACTACCAAAAAGGATCTTGGCTTTTGAATCTCCACTACCAAAAGGATTTATCTTTATCCTCCATTATATAGCCTTTTTAACCTCCATTATACTTTGTATTCCACCTTCTCCACTAAGAGAGCTATGAAAATAAGGTGAAATTTTTTTGATGATAGAGAGGTCTAAGCTTAAAAAAAATAAAAATAAAAAAGCTTTGTCAAAATTGAGAGAAAATACAAAATGAGATATAAATCTCTATTTTCGTACCATTCATTGATATATTCTACTGATATATACCACCCAAAACTCTATTAAAGCTAAGATTTGAATTTTCTTGTTGAGATTTCAAAAACATACTTCATAGAGTGTTAAGAAAAGAGTTTGTTAATCAAAATCCTTTCCTTTAAAAGTAAATTTTTGGAAATACTTCTCATTCATCTTTCAGTACCCATACTGGACAGAGGGTGATCATCAGTCGTCCACCCAAACGTCCGCCGGGACATCCTCCCGGATGTTCAGCCTTGAGTAATTTAGTCTCTGGTTTTACTGTTTAAATATTATTTGAGGGAAAGCATAACACAGGCTGAGACTTTGGTAGAATGGCTAAAGGTTCATGGGTTTAAGTCCCACATTAAGGGATCAAAACCCTTCTACAACATCCTTGCATTTTGTTTTTGTTTTTTTGGGTAAATGATTGGATAGCTACATCAGCATCACAGTCAGCACTGACAGAATATTCTGCATTTAGACAAAATATACCCTATATTGATGGAATATTCTTTCCTCTAACGAAATATTCTCCCGAAAAGGTAATTTTGGGCTTTTTTGAGACTAAAATACTTATTTCTAGCTAAACGAATCGTTCTGGACACAATCACGAGTCTTTCGAGGGATACTCGTACATAGTAGGCGAGTGTTTATACCTTTAGCATCCCGTCTATACGTAATTTAATTGATATGTCTCTATGATTGCCAATGGATAAATGTTGTGTTGTTTAATTTGGAATAAAATTTATTTTCATGTTTATAAACTCAATTTTCTGTGTTTTGTACACTATTCAAAACTCTTTTAAAATACATAAAATTAAATTATTCTAAAATGAATGACATAATCTATACTTGTTTGCTTCACATAGTAATTTTTAGGTTTATTAATAATCGAAATATGAACATATAAGGTCAATAAAACTCATATCATGATTTAATAAAGGTCGATCTTTTGATTGGGTGAGCGAGAGTGCTCAATTAATGACATTCTCCCCTCATACCTAAGGTTCTGAACCGAGACATTTTTTGTTATGACAAACAGTGACCTTGACACAAGTCCCGAATTTCTTAATTTTTTCAAAAGATTAGGTGGCGACTTTGAGATCTGGTAATGCAGTCCATTTCTGGCAATAGTTTTGCAATAAAATGGATTTTCTACAAATATTATCAGATCTGAACTCTCATCTATGTTTCATATTGCACTCGTGAGACTAAATCAAAAAAATTGAGAGTCCAAACTATTTAGCGCGCTCCGATATACCTGAACATGCGACAATATGAGAGATGGTAGATAAAGAAAATAACAAAAATATATATAGGGTTTAAGGGTATTACAGTCATTTAGCAAAATTTCTCCTACTCAATTGTATTTGTTCCAACCCAATTTTAGTATAAACAGTTCGAGAGTAGGGGTCTTCATGGGTCGATTTGGTTTGATTTGACACTAAATTCAGAACCAACATAATCATAATCAGTTCTGAATTTTTGGATCTAAAAACCAAACCATTCATGCAACAGAACCAACACATCCCTACCCAATGTAGCTCGGATTAGTTCGAGTTAGAACCATGGTTCCACTATATTAAAAATAAATGAATCAATTAACAACAAATAATTAAAATAAACAAGTCTTTAAAATTTAAACATAACACAAATAAAGAGTAAAATATTATTTAATGCAAACCAATACAAATTAAATCCAACTTAAGTTTAAACATAATCAATATAAATTAAATCAATTACAAAATTCAACTCAAAGTTCTAGTGTTTTCTAAAATTTTCTTGGTTGGCCTAATAATTCATACATGTGGGAAATTATTAAGTCCAATCAAATTCATTATAATAGATCAATTAGCTAAAAAGACATGCCAATATAAATAGGTTCGATTCTCGAGTTAGTTCAGTTTAGGCAAAGCCTGAACTAATAACCAACCCAATCCTATCGGTTTGATAATTTAAAACTTATAACCAACCCATGCACTTAGAAACCAACCCAACCCAACCCAAAAGGATCGGTTTGGTTTGGTTTCGTTTGGTTTCGTTTGGTTTGGGCCTTCGATACACTAGGTAATTTGAACAACTCTATTTCAGAGAGTACTGATTGGATAGGATAAAATATAGTGGTAAGTATGTCAAAACAATCAAGTTCATAACAAAGTATGAAATTGTATCACTAAAATAATTTAGTTTAAAAGCAAAAATTTGCATCAAAATTTGAAAAAATCAATCCGTTGTCATCCCGTAGTGTTAATGATTGCACTTTAGTCTAAAACCACATGTGAACTTTTTTTGGTTATATTTGAACTATTGGAGATAAAGGGTGTGTTTGATTGGGGAGATAGGGGGGACTATTTACTGTGCGGATTGTAATCCGGATGAAGCATCCAATCCGCCGTTTGTTTTTTTTTTAGTCCGCCGGACTGGAGTTCGGCCGGACTTCTTATCCCCCATATGGGGGGCTATTGTATCCTTGGGGGGATATGGGACAATTTTTTGGGGACTATCTACTATTGGAATTAGGTGGTAAAATGACCATTTTGACCCTCTATTATTTAATTATGTATTATATTTAATAAAATTTAATAAAATTTAAATGTCTCAATTTAAAAAGAAAATAATTTTATTTAACTTTTTATTGATGTTTTATTTATTTAATTTTTTTTTAAAATAATTTTTTATAGTTATTTTATTGATGTTTTTTTTTTAAATTTTGTTTATATTTTATTTAATTTCATTATTTAAATTTAATAGATGTTTTATTTAATTTCATTGTTTAATTATTATTATTTTTAAAAACAAATTATTTAAAATTTTAATTTAAAAAATAACATATATTTTTATTGATATTTTATTTATTTAATTTTTAAAAAATAAATTTATTTAATTGTGTAAAAAATAAAATAAAATAAATTTTTATTTAATCTAGCTAAAATTAATTAAAATATTAAAGATATGTTTAATATTGCTATTACTTAGTAAACAATTGAAAAATGGTAAAATAGTCTTTTGTTCATTTATCCTATTCAATCCGTTCAACCAAACATTAGATTCACTAAAAATAATCCTTTCCAGACATTTAATCCCATGAAAAAAACAAACACAGGATACATATCCAATCCAACCAAATAGTCCGAGGGATTCACAGTCCTAGGATTCAAGTCCGATGGATTCTAATCCCCCTTATCCAGTCCATCCAATCAAACACATCCAAAGTGCTTTGGCCTCAAATCACATGGGTAAAATAAATTTTGCTCTTTTATTTTTTAGTGACTTTTTTTTAAATTAAGTTAAAATATTTTACTTTTGTTATCCCTCGTGTAGATGAATCTAAAAAGAAATTTAAAAAATATTTAAAAAGTCAAAATAAACTAAAAAAAGTAAACTATTTTTTACTTATTTTTTTGGTCTTTTCTAAAACAAACGTGATGGAGACCCCCAGTTTTCCCCACCCCCACCACCCCCCCCCCCCACACACGTGGGGGTTGGTTATTGAAAAAAAAAAAAAAATTCTGCACCAATCAGACCTCACTGGGGGTTCTGGGGGTCTGAAACATTAGTCTTTTTGAATTTTTTTTTTTTTTTTTTTACAGGAAAATCCTCCCTACCCTCCCGCAGGTCCAAGGCAGCGCCCCTAACAGAGATCACCAAGGTGTCCTGTTAGTCGTCTCGAGTGAGGAGACTATAACCTGGGAACTTGCTCCGACCTCCTAAGACAAGCTCCGCTTAAGTCAGGACTCGCACAGCGGGGAAGCATTGAACCCACACCAAGTGCTGACTAGACAACTTGAGATCCAACCTCCTAACCAATAGTGCTTCGCTCAGGAGATTGGCCCAAAGGGGAAATTGAACTTGTGACCTTGGGGCTTAAACCCCAAGGCCTTACCACAATACTACAATTTTTTAAAATTTTTAGGCTCTGTTTGGTTGTGAATTGAAAATGTAATTCCACAGGTGTGTTTCAGTATAATGTTTGGTTGAGTGTTTGGAATCAATTTTCAAAATCTCTGCCGAGAGCTCTGCGCAGTAGCAGCGTTTTTTGTGATTTTTTTGCCTCAGGGAAGACCGCCCGGATGTCCATGGGGTCTTCCGCCCGGACGTCCCTAGGGACATCCACCCGGATGTCCTTGCTGTACAGTTTTTTTTTTTTTTTTTTTTTTGCAATTTATTTATATAATCGGGAAAAATATTTTCTGAAAATTTTTAAATTTTTTATGTGCTTTAAAATAATTTTGAATTGTATGTTTAGTTATGAGTTGTAAATTTTTGTATCACATATCAAATGTCACATCAACAATTCCCCACTCAAATCAAACCTCTTTTCCAAAACTATTTTCAAAACTCTTTACCAAACAAATTTTCTAGAGGCTTTTCCCAAAATAAGCCTTTTTTGCATTGTATTTCCCAAACTAGGCCAACTTCTGACGGAATTCCAAAACTAAGTTAAAGCGCCATTCCGATTAGTGCTTTTACTGTTAGGAGCGCAAAAGTAGATGAACAGGAAAATCGCTATTACAAATAGCGATTTTGATTAAGAACTCGCTGATGTAAATAGCGCTTATAGGGTTAATTTTTTTTCCAGAAGAAAACGCTGTTCAGAACAGCGCTTTTAACACAAAATTTTTTTCCAAAAAAAACGCTATTTCTAATGGCGCTTTTAACAGAAAATTTTTTGGAAGAAAACGCTATTTCTAATAGTGCTTTTAACAGATATTTTTTTGGAAAAAAACGCTATTTACAATATAAAACAAAAGAAAAAAACATAAATGGGCCACATGTTTACACTGTATAAAATTGAAATTGGCTTTACTAAAGCCATTGTCATGTTAAAATATATATTTTTTTCTTTTGTTTTTGTTTTGGTTTAGAATGTGTAATTCATAAATTTTACATAATATGAAAAAAACCTCTTTTCATATATTAATTTTACATACTATTTTTCATATATATAATTTTAAAATCATATTCATTTAGATATTATTAAGCCAATCATGTTCATTTATTTGGTTTTACTGAAGCCGTTGTCATGTTAAATTTTTTATTTTTTCTTTTGTCTTTTTTTTGATTTAGAAAATGTAATTCAATTTTTTTTTTTCGTCTTTACTGAAGTTGTTTTCATGTAAATTTTTTTTTGTTTATTGTTTTGTGTTTGTTTTGGGTTAAAAGGTGATAATGTAATTAATAATTTTTTTTTGGCTTTACTAAAATCGTTTTCATGTAATTTTTTTTTTCTTTTGTCTTTGTTTTGGGTTAGAATGTGTTATTTAGAAAATTATTTTGGCTTTACGAAAGCCGTTTTCATTTAAACATACATATATATTTATTCTTTTGTCTTTGTTTGGGTTAGAAGGTTTTATTTAGAAAATTATTTTGGCTTTACGAAAGCTGTTTTCATTTAAACATACATATATATTTATTCTTTTGTCTTAGTTTTGGGTTAGAAGGTGAGAATGTAATTCAGAAAACCAGTTTAGTAAAACCGTTTTGTACCCGTTTTCATTTACAAAATTTATTTTTTTGTTTCGTCTTTGTTATGGGTTAGAATGTGATATGCATGCTCTACAGTCCGAAGCACACCCACACACTGTGCAGCTCGACGAGCAACGACGAAGGGTGAGACGCGAAGACCACCGCGGAGTAGGCCAAGAAGACGAAGGCCACAGCGAGAGCTCCTAAAATAAATTTTGTCAACATTTTTGTAATAATACTTAATACATAATATTGCCGAAGTTAGTACTTTACTAAATACTCATATAGGCATGAAAACAACATAACTGAAGTTGCAAATGTAATAGTTTTCAGTTACATAGGTAGTACAGACATAATTCTCCCACAAAAATACATTCTGGACACCATGAAATGAACACACATTACATACATCTGGACACCCTGAACTGAACACACAATACATAAACATAACAGTTACACAGTCAAACACCTGATTCATGACCTAATATTGCATATTAATAGCCGTAACATTTGACAGACACAATACATAAACATAGACTTAAGCATAAACATAACATAACATAACAGTTATACTTACTCTAACACAGACATTAAATATTAATGCAAGTTGTTATATTGCCGAAGTGTAGACATTAACACCTAATTCGCGCTTAAATCGGCAGGTGGCTCAGAGTCTGAACAATTCGAAAGCTCAGTGTCAGAGACAAGTTCAGGATCCTCCATGATACCCTTGATAGCCGCAACATCTGGTTCTGTTCTGTTCTTCTGGGCATCCTTCTTAACTATGAGTAGCTGCATATCGCGGGCCAACCTACGGCCCATTTGAGAAATCTCACGTTGTAGTCTTTGACATAGTCGATCAACATTTTCAGGATCTTCCTTTTGGATCTCAACAGAACGTGCTTTTGGCACCTTCAATCGTCTTTCCCGACATAATCTTTCATTTTGCACTCGCTCTATAAATAGTGCGGGCCACTTCAGAAGTCTAGCGTTTGCATAACCATATCCTGTTTGATTATCTGATGGATCCTCCACCAAACCACATGGATCTCGATAGTACTTGGGCATGACAAAATGTCGCTTCCCAAACCTATCATGATAAGCACAAGAGGCATCTAACAAAGGAAATGGTGTTTCATCTTCAGCATCGCCACTTCCCCTTCCCCCTCCTCGTCGTGAACTTTCACCCCTTTGCAAGTTCCTACCACCTCTGCGATTCCCACTCCCTCCCATGAACCATGTAGCCATGCTAATTTTTTAAAGCAAATAAATGATAATTTCGTAGGACGAAATGAGTTGTAAGGTTGTGTCTTCACCTTTACTCGTTTATATAGTTGGTTATGAACGACTTTAGAAAGATGCCTCTGCATGACAATCCCACATATATGAACAAGGTATGAGTTGTCAATAGATTCAAAAAATAGAGAAAAACAAATACTGTGGTCGAAGTCATGTGACTTGACAATCCATCTGTATATACGGACAAAATAAATGCATGCTGACTGTAAGCTAAATCAATGAATTCACTGTTGCCATGTGACTTTATGAATTGAGAATCCCACATATATCAATACGAGATGAGTTGTCACTGTAATAAAAAAGTCGAGCAAAAAATTGAGAAAACCAAAGCATGTGCACCAAGTCACATGACTTCACAATCCATCTGCATATAAGGAAAAAATAAAGGCATGCTGACTGTAAGGTAAATCAGTGAATTCACTGTTGCCATGTGACTTTCTGAGTTGAGAATCCCACATATATCAATAACAGATGAGTTGTCACTGTAATAAAAAAAATCGAGCAAAAAATCGAGAAAACCAAAGCATATGCACCAAGTCACATGACTTGACAATCCATCTGCATATAAGGACAAAATAAAGGTATGCTGACTGTAAGGTAAATCAGTGAATTCATTGTTGCCATGTGACTTTCTGAGTTGAGAATCCCACATATATCAATACGAGATGAGTTGTCACTGCAATAAAAAAGTCGAGCAAAAAATTGAGAAAACCAAAGCATGTGCACCAAGTCACATGACTTCACAATCCATCTGCATCTAAGGACAAAATAAAGGCATGCTGACTGTAAGGTAAATCAGTGAATTCACTGTTGCCATGTGACTTTCTGAGTTGAGAATCCCACATATATCAATAACAGATGAGTTGTCACTGTAATAAAAAAAATCGAGCAAAAAATCGAGAAAACCAAAGCATATGCACCAAGTCACATGACTTGACAATCCATCTGCATATACAGACAAAATAAAACAATGCTGACTGTAAGGTAAATCAGTGAATTCACTGTTGCCATGTGACTTTCTGAGTTGAGAATCCCACATATATCAATAACAGATGAGTTGTCACTACAATAAAAAATACGAGCAAAAAATTGAGAAAACCAAAGCCTCTGCACCAAGTCACATGACTTAACAATCCATCTGCATATACAGACAAAATAAAACAATGCTGACTATAAGGTAAATCAGTGAATTCACTGTTGCCATGTGACTTTCTGAGTTGAGAATCCCACATATATCAATAACAGATGAGTTGTCACTACAATAAAAAATACGAGCAAAAAATTGAGAAAACCAAAGCATGTGCACCAAGTCACATGACTTGACAATCCATCTGTATATAATGACAAAATAAAGGTATGCTGACAGTAAGGTAAATCAGTGAATTCACTGTTGCCATGTGACTTTCTGAGTTGGGAATCCCACCTATGTCAATAAGAGATAAGTTGTCACTGTAATAAAAAAATCGAGCAACAAATCGAGAAAACCAAAGCCTGTGCACCAGGTCACATGACTTCACAATCCATCTGCATATACTGACAAATCTGTCCACGATTTGACTACTCAATGTGTGAAAAACTGAAGCTTATGTAGCCAATGTTGTGTTTCACTTAGCTACGCAATGTTACGACCTACTATTTGTATTTCATTGAAAAGTATGACTATTTGAATTGTTGTTGTCATTTGGGAAGCTATTCACCGACCTACCTGTTATGTTTTATGTGCTATTGAAGCCGGTAGTTCGTTTCACCGAGTTTAGTTTTCTGTCAACCCCTCATTCATTACCAGAGTCATCATTTTTACTGAACTTTCAAGAATTGGAAGGTGACTCTTTCTTCTTTCCTGATGGAGATTGAAATTCGTTGTAAATTCATCCCTATTTCAGCAGCCCCAGTTAAGGGAACCTTTTCTCCGAGTTGCCTGATCTATTTTATGTGTTTTAAGTATTCACATAATTGAACATACATTAATCCATTCATTAATCCAGAACATTCATTAACTAATTGCAATTCAATAAAGAAAGTCATGAACTCATAAATGTGTAGTTATAAATGTAGTTATTTCATAAACTTCAGGTTCATAAAAGAAATACTTGAAATACATCCGTACGTTAGACCAACAACAACATTGTCTTACACTCCAGTAACGAACATATGAAAGATAACGGTGTTTGATTTCTTATTCCTCATCTGACATGTAGTAGTCAGAGAGATATTTTTCATTGTTTAAGACATTATTTCGCTCAACCATTCTCAAATCTCTGTTGCTTGCTTCTGCCATTTCAGTGGCTAGCTGAAGCATGAAATGTCGACATCTCCGCATCAACATTCTGTTGTTCTCCTTCTTAATTCTGCTAACTACTTTTTCATAGTCACTCACATTTCGTCTAGCCATGGTCAATGAACGACGATGAGGTACCGGTGCCCCAAAGTTACGTAGATCATTATACAATCCTTTTTGCTCCGTTACCCTGAACGCCCATTCTGCTCGGATACCAGCATAATAATCCTTCGGACTCGAGCACTTTTCGCTCTTGTAGTCATACGTAAATGGAGGTAGCAGCCACACTTTCGGATTTCTTTGCCGGCGTGACCTTCCTGCACCTCTTGAAGACATTGTTAATAACACAAAAAAAAATAATAATAATAGTAATTGTATATATATTACTTTTGTTATGACTTCAACAAACATCATACTGGGGTATTTATAGACATCATCGTGGTGCTAGGGCAGTATGGAATAAGTGATACACGTGATATTATTTGATGTTATTCATTTCATGTAATTTTGATTACCCGTGACTTTGTGTACCTGTGATATAGTCACGGACGTGGTTGTCAAATAAAATCATAATTGCAGGCCACAGAATCACAATGCAATCCCTTCATATTCGAGCAGTGCATTGTCAAATAAAACAAAATGCAGTGAGTTGTCACATCGCCACATGAAACTATTTTATCATGCTTACTTTTGTAATACAATAAGTAGTCACTTGGAATTGACGATTTCAGTACATATAGGTGTTTTCGAGAAATTATAAATGAAATCGAAAAATGAAATAACGGCGTTAATTTTCTTTGTATTAAAGTAATATTGTTCATAAATTATCATTTTTTTTCTCACCAACATAATAAAATGGTCACTTGCTACGTAAACACGATTGGAACTTTGGTGCCTATATTTTATCTTATTTTCAGTTAATGAATTTCACAGTCATCCGATTTTCATTGTCATTACACAACCGTCCATCATGTTTTTTTACCAACATAATAGCATTTTCTGCTTCTTTTCACAGTCGTAATAATGTGACTCAGATGAATTCTGAAATGTGAGGAAAAAACAAAGCATGTAAGTTGCAATGCAGAAGTCACATGCATCACGTAATGTGAGGGAAAAAGTCATAACGTATACAAGCATGGCAAAGTCAGAAAGTCACATGCATTACTGCATCACTGCATAAAGTGACATGCAGTGATGCACAAAGTCACACGCATCACTGTATCACTGCACAAAGTCAGATGCATCGCTGCACAAAGTCACATACCTCCTACCTACTGTGCCCATTGGAATTATGCACAAAGTCACAGGCATCACTGCATCTGCGGCACAATAGCCGATGCTACAAGCCTTTGATTCGTTCATGACTTGACAAAAGTGGAGTCCTGACAGCCGAATGCACTGGATAAGGCCAGTGGCATGCATGTGATCAAACAGGAAATGCTCATAAATTGGTTCAGACAAAATATTATAATCAATTAAAATATTTTAGTACTTCAAATTGTAAGTATATTTCAATGCAATATTGTAGTCAAAATTCAGGCTGTGTTTAGTTATATTTGTCAATTGTTCACAAATTTTATTAATTAATTTATTTATTAAAACAACCGTTAAAATATTTTTCATGACATATACGGTGGTTGACAAATTTAAAAAAACAACCGTTCATGTATTTATTAATTTGTTGAAATATTGTTTCACAATTTTTTTACTTGTTGTTTTCAAATAACAATAAATTATGCAATTCATAAAAGTCGAAGTGACAACTCCTATCAAGTTGATGCATAGTTGTTCAGGTCATCAAAGTTGACGTGACAACTCTAATGCATAGTTGTCATAGTTGTTTACAATAATTGCATACATACAGCTACCATGTGTATATATGGTATAAATATCGTAGCATACCACAACAAAAGTTTTACAGCTATTTCTAGCGATATCATCATGACATATACGGTGGTTGATCTATATTCAGCAATGGGTCGCTATTGGGTTGCAGATGGAGATGAATTTCAATACCCATTAAATCCAAATTTGCGTTACTCACGTGCCACCGTCAATACCATGAGAGCTGAGTGGGAATTTCGCAAAACTCGAGCAAACGTTCTCGTTGAGCTATGCCGTGAAGTTAATCTTAAATTTCCTCGCCGGTTAGCCATGCGTATGCCAACTGACACTCCACAGTTGTTGCAAAGGGCATTGCATCGTATCCGCGACGAGGTTAATCGCATGACCCAACGTTTGCAAAGGTCCGGACTAATGAAGACCGCAAATGAGCGTGCCGAAGATGGGTTAATGGATGATGCACACCAGTACTACGCCTGGAGCATGGATGTTATGTATGAATCTGATATTGAGATGTCAGATGATGATGATAATGAATGAAATTGTTTGGATGAACGCCCAGGGCATTTCTGTAATGCATGCAATTTGTAATGCTTATCCATGACTTATCAATGAAGCGAGATATTTCAATTATTTTTAGCCTTGAACAAACATATTTTTTATAGCTTCTTTACACGTTTTGTTCAAACCAAACGCGTTTGTGATTTATGTTTTCCTAAAAATAAACATAAATGGTTGTATCAAATTTATTTAAACTTCAATTTTATAAATGGTTGTCTCAATTTGTAAATTTGAGGAAATATCGTAAATTACTATAAATAATGCACAGACTACGGATAATGAGAGAGGGGTAGAGATGTGAAAGAGATTTGTGTGATTCACCAATATAAATAAGAATAAAAAATGGTGAAATTATAATTGCGAATAAATAAGTATGACACTTACATCAGCTGTAAAAGTTTGACACATACAAAAAAAAAAAAAGAAAAAAAAAACCTATATAGTCCATATCGCAACCGCTAATGCCCTAACCTGCCCCCAGTCCCACAACCCCGACCGTGGATCTCCCTCCTCGGTCTCCTACGGTAGACTCTCTGAATATCTGGCACTCCCTCCCCTGCATGCGGCCCTCCACTGACTGCCTGTGGAGCCTGTGAGTGTGACCCCCCTCTCCTGCATCTAATGCCCCTGATCCTGCCTATGCCTGCAGATCAGATACTGCTGTGAGCTGTGAAACTCCCACTCCCTCATCTGGTGCAACTGTATCACGATCTGCAGCTGGACCCCGACCTCTGCCTCTGCCCGCACCCCGACCTCGGCCGCGACGTCCCCCACGACCATAACCTCGGCCTCTCACTCGCGCTCTAGGGGGGGCTCAATATAGGCCTCATCATCAATGTGGGAGATGTCAGTGAGAACTACATCATGTGTACTACTGGGCGCGGTCGAAGTAGTCCCCAGAAAAGAAGGTGGTAACTGGGTGGGTGGGGTAACAACATCATCAATGAACCGGGGCGCGGTCGAAGTACTCCCCAGAAAAGCAGGCTGTAACTGGGTGGGTGGGGTAACAACATCATGCATGAAGCGGGGCGGTGACCAATTAGGGTCAGGGTCAACATGCTGGGTAAGATGTACGTGTGGGGAATATGGAGAAATGTATGGGGTATCATGCGGTGGGGTGACTGAAGTCGAAGGACCTGCTGTGGCTGGCGCTGAAGTGGGAGGCACTGACGTGGACGGGACTGATGTGTCTGGAGCAGCTGCTGCACTGTGTACACCGTAGTCCCCAAAATGCAGACGATCTACCCGATGGGCATGCTGGATCCCCTCGTACAATAACTCTCGGATCTCGACAAGGGCTTGCAGACCAAGCTGTCCATCACGTCTGAAAATGGCGTCCTCAGCCAAGTGATATGACCTCCCAGCTCGAACCACCTGAACAAAAAATCAGATATATTAGGCTATAGTTGACTGAAAATAATCAATTATGATATTAACAATTATCTGACATATAGTACGATACTCACCAATGCCTCGAGAGAAGGCCTAACTCCCTGATATCCGGCCTCGGACACGTGGCTCGGATTACCGACAAATAGGTGTGTATGTCGCCGATACCACAACATGTAAGGGTCGGGAGAGGGGAGGACCCCATCGCTCCAGTCAGCCTGTACAATAGTGTCACGACGGGCATCCCACAACTGTATGTATCGCATATGATGCACACTCCAGTCAGTGCTGGCTCGGCCACGTCTATCAGTCACATGCAACCGCCACTCAGTGTCACACCGATCCGGCACGGCCTGGACCCGACCAAACTGTCGGAGGACGCGATCAGGGAGATGCCACTCAACCACATCAAAGCAAATGAGTGGTACTCTCGCCATCCATATATCCTCACCTAGTCGGCAGTAGTCTGGGAGCGTATGGAGGACATCAGCATAAGGCTGCCAGATAAACTACAATAACGACAAGTCTATTAAAAATCGCTCATAAACATATACACTCCATCTGACAATTAAAATTTAGGTATTTAAATTTGATACCTCGCCGTCTATCATCCGGTCAAGCTGGTCTCTATACACGACGACTACGTGGGTCGATACGACCTCGTGGCTCATGTCAACCCTCCACCGGCTACCTCGAGGTCCGGCTGGCAACTGCATGTCTCCCTGCCCGATGGGAACCTCACCAGGAGCAACTAGTTGCCGCCTAGACGGGGCAATGCGAATCAATCTCTCCCACGCCCAAATCTGCAATAGTTTGAACGCAATTACAATACTGATATATGCCATACAATATGAATTGACATGTAATGAAATTGTTACTAACCTGTAGCAAGACAAGGGGTCCTCCGATCTGAGTGACACTCACCTGAGTGGCTCGACATAACATCCTATACAAGCATGCCAAAGCCGCGGCGCCCCAGCTGTACTGGCCGATGACGTCAATGTCTCTCAACAGTGGCAAATACATCAGCTTGAGCAAGTTCTGTGACTTATCAGGGAGAAGTACCCCCCAATAAGCCACAGAATATATGCTCGCGGATGCTGCTGTACTAACTCATCTGGAGCATGATCTGGAAGATCGCCCTGAAAATGCTCGGACAGCCACCTCACCCTCACTCTACCTGCTTGTAAGTCTGCAGGTGTAGGTGCTACTCCCAATAGCTCAGCACATAGGGCTATCCACTGCTCCGTCGTCAATGATGGGTCAAGTCCAGTAACTGCTCGCCCATCAATCCGTAGACCGTATAGGACAGATACGTCCTGCAATGTGACGGTGGCCTCACCGGTCGGGAAATGAAATGTATGAGTCTCTGTGCGCCATCTCTCGACGAGAGCAGTAATGAATGGGTGGTCCAGTCTGATATGGCCTATACGATATACACCATAGAATCCCGCGCGTAGTAGACACTGCAAGACTCTATGGTGCAATGGACGATTCCACAGGCCGGAATCTGCCCGCCGGCATGCCACCACTGTGCGTGCCTGGTCCTGCATAACAGAATGAGTAGTTTAAATTATAGCATTATCGAGGAAATCAAAAACAAAATGCAGTGTATTTTCATTGTAAGCGTAAAGTCCAACAAACGTTATTGCATACCGGGTCCTCCCATATACTGTCAGCCCGATGTGGAAGACTCAAAAAGGGGACCTCATCAGGTAGATGTGCCATGAAGCCTGTACAGTTGAAAAACAAATACATTTTGAAAAACTGTATTGGTGAGCATGTAATTTAACTATATCAATTAAGCTCAAATTATTATGTACATGACGACTTGGAAAACAAATGTGGTCGATTATTTTAAAAGTATAAATTTGTGTGCCATTAACATGGAAGCAATTCACTAAAATCTGAATTTTGCATATTATGTGCCATTAAATATGATAAGCAATTCAACATAACCTATCGTTATCTATGCTTCAGACTAATATAAAATTTTTTTACAAAATCATTTTACGATCTCAGTTACATAAGCTTAATAATGACCAATAACATGTGGATAGTTTTTGTATGTCAATATTTACAAAAAAATGGAATGATAATTTTTTTTCAAAACTTCATTGTTGATTTTGGCATATTTGACATAACCTCATTATTGATTTTGACATATTTGACAAAACTTCGTTACATTTATGGCATATTCGACAAAACTTCATTATTGATTTTGTAATTTTTGTTTTGCAATAAAGTATAAAATTTGTAAATTACGTACATGTAATTCATAAATTGTAAATGTACAAAATGCTTGCATCAGACGAAATATTAAAATCTTAAAATGATAGAAGAACTATGTGATTTTAAATAAAATTCTTTAATAAACATTTTCAATGAAGTAGAGAATAAAAACTATAGGGCTATGTGGTATAGTTAAATGTTTTTGCATTGTCATTTAGTTTAATTTATTTGTTTACTATGTTAGTTGTAAATTTTGTCAAGGAAATCAAACAATTACAATATATAAAGAATTAAACAATAGAAATGATCTATTACAAATAAAAAATGTTCTATTAAATGTACGACCCCGTTTACAAATAATGAATTACAAAAGAAAAGAAAATGATCTATTACAAATAAAGAATTACAAAAAGATCTATTACAATATGTAAGTATTACATAGTCTTCATCGACCAAGTCGCGCCGGACATGTTCGCCTGTCATGACCTGTCTGCTGGCACTCACTGCAACGAGCGGTCAAACGCCTATCTGATATGTCCATCTCATTCGAAATACGAGACATAGATGCACGACCCCGTTTCACTTGTCGCAGACGCAGTACATTAGGCATTAAAGTCCACTGCGGATCAGCCCAATAATCTTGATGCGGTATTGGATTGAATTTAGTTTCCCAAACCCTCATGTATACAGGAAGCGTATATACTAGATCAACGTACTCGAATGGATTATCACCGCATTCAGACATTACAGCGAGCATATGAGAACATGGATAGTGTCGTATCTCATATCTCCCACAACTGCACGTGGGTTGATTCATTCGCACAATTTGTGTATTTCGACCTCGTCCATGGCGAAAAGATGTTTGCACCTCAAACACGCGGCGTGGCCTATAAAAAAATTGTAATAGAAACTAATGAAGTTCATGTTTTTAGGTGTAGTTAAATTGACAACATAATAACAATAATTTAATTTATATTACAAACTAACCTGTCATATGATATCAGCTTGAAAGTATTTGCCCTTGCGATGCCATCCTCAATAGTTTTTTGCATCTCTCTAGGGTATTGGAACTCATTTCGTACATCTAGTTCAGCTTGGGCTCCCATCTCGTCAAAATATTTTACAAGCCGCCGAAATGTAAATTCAACCATAGCTGAGATAGGTAAGTTCCTTGCACCTTTCAAGACGCTATTGAAGCACTCTGCATCATTGCTAGTCAATACCCCCCACCGATGTCCACCGTCATACGAAAGGGCCCACTCCTCAGGATTCATCTTGTAAACCCAAGTGATGGCTTCTTGGTCAATAGCCTGTATTTGTTGTAAGTAACCATTACACTTTCGTCGTTGATGAGCACTTCCTGCTTTCCATAGAAGTTGTTTCAGCTCCTTATTTTTGAACGTAGTGTTAAAGTTACTACAAACATGTCGAAGGCAGTGCCGATGATATCCAACAAATTGGAGCAAGGAATTCAACCAATGCCGCCTCACAGCAGCTAAAATACTCTCAGCTCGATCGGATATCAAAGTCACTCCCTGTCGGTCCATGACAATATGTTCCTTGATATTTGAAATGAAGAACGACCAAGACTCCAAACTCTCCCTATCGACAACAGCAAATGCAAGCGGTAGTACTTTGCCATTGGTAGTGACAATCGTTGCTACAAGCAACACACCAGTGTATTTCCCGTATAAGAATGTACCATCTATGGTTATAACAGGCCTACAATGTCTGAATCCATCGATGATGGGTTTGAAAGACCAAAAAACAAAGTGGAAGACGGGCATAATGGTTGTATTTCCGGTATATCTATGCTTCCATTGCACGATGGTGCCAGGATTAGCTGTTTGTAATGCATACATGAATTTAGGCAACATCATATATGATTCATCCCAATCCCCGAATACCATTCTAATTGCCTTTGCCCTTGCATACCACGCCTTCTTGTATGATATAGTGCCTGTTTGGCAGAGCTTAATTACAGCTTATTTCAGCTTTCAGCTTAATTTAAGCTATTTTGATGTGTTTGGTTTAGCTTATAGCTTATAGCTTATAACTTTTTGGAAGTCAGAAATCAGCTTATTCTTTGAGTGGGACAGGAGATGCTTTAAGAATAAGCTAGAAATCAGCTTAAGCTGAAAGTTATAAGCTATAAGCTGTTTAGGCATAAGCTATAAGCACTTTCCCACAGCTCTACCAAACAGGGCCATAGTATAGTTCATGGACTTTTTTATATCTTCGATGACATTCTTAATGGGCATATCAGGTTCGTTCTGCATACAACAATACCTATGAGTCAGATTATTTTGGTGTGAACACTTTAAACAAACAATTTTGGTGTGAACACTTTAAACAAACAATGTGTATATAAATGTAAACATTTATTATGTATACTCACCGCAACTTGTCCCAAAAGATGAGAAGCAATGTAACTGGAGCTAATATTTGTGTGGTCCCTGTTCATTCGTGGGTATAAACAATGGTGAGGACCCCTATACTGCTTTATTTCAAAAAGACCATGTCTCCTACTAAGAGATGCACGCAACCACCATCTACAGTCATGCTTGCAAGCACACACCCAAACGTCTCGCTTGGAGGTTACGACTTTATACTCACGATTATTTGTTGCATGGTACAATTTCACAGCATGTACGAGTTGCTTCTTATCAACGAAAACCATCCCTTTGTCCAACTCTGGATTTTCAACATTCCAGATTCGGTTACGGGGAACGACATCGCGGTTACTAATGTCAAAATCACCACCCATGTGAATGTTTTCATAGAAAGGGATTTCAGGTCTAGGTGGAATGGGGGCATTCTGAATATCAACGGGAGCGTCGACATCATCTTCTTCATCATCATCATCATCTGATCCGCCCAATAAATTTTCTTCATCACACATTTCATTCTCATCATTGTCTAGGGCGACATCAGGACCGTACATGTCACTGTCAGCAAACTGCACAGAATTAACCGTTTCAGCCATATTACCAGCAACTTCAACTGGAGTCGTATGATGGCTATAGGTGGGCACATCTTGGGTGTTATTGTGAAATTCAGTCTCGTATCCACCACGTGAACTTGATTCTCCACCATGGCCATGAAATGTCTGTTGTGTGTAGCCAACTGCATAACATTCATTTGATTCATTCATAGGAGACTGAAATGCTGTCGTGTCAATCCCATGTGTCAGCAATGTAGTGAACGGATGCGAATCCATCTGTGTTATATTCGGAAGATTCTGTACAACCTCTTTCTGAATGTACACTTCCAAACAATTTGGTGGTTCGAAATTTCCACCGATACTTAAAACGGTGTTCAACGCCTCATCGTCATTTATCGGTAATATTTTGTATTTGCTGGTTGCTTGCCACTGGCGATAAGGATATCTACATTTGAAGATCAATCGGACTGTTTACCCATAACTTGCGACCTTGGACATAAACATCTCCTCCAAATTGCCAAGTGTGGTGCCAAGTTGCACCCTATATATCCCTTTCGGCTCAGCATCATATGACACACCTTCATCGAGATCCCGAATTATGTTTCCCCCCCAGTAAAAGATAATTGGAACAGTTGCCATATACTTGCTTCAATGAGACAATAAATATTAAAATATCAACAATATACATATATCGAATTCTACTTGTAAAATAAACATTAAAATAAACATTAAAATTTGCAGAAGTCACAAATAAAAGCAACCCTCTAATTTTTTGTCAATTTATATTTTCCAGGGTTGAAGGAACTGTAGAGGTGAAACATTAATTCAATTTGTATTTTGTCAACTATATATTTGTGTCTCAACTTGTTCAACCTGGTGATGTAATTGTTCAGATTTATGGAAAATATAAGTTAATTTGATTTGCTCAAACTTGTGTCATTACGGACCTTAATGACAAAGTTATTTCCTATGTGAACTAGTAACCCTCGTCCATTTTGTAAAGGTCATAGAGGCTTTCTTATAAAATTAAAACAAAAAGCTCATTTTGGATCATTTTGGATCGTTCTAAGAAGTAAGAAAAAAATTTAATTTATTTACTCCTTTTTTTTCTTACACATACAAAAACAAAAAAATAATTACAGACATAATTCATAATGGCCAAAAATTAGAAATAATTAAATTGAAGTTGGTGGTTAAATGTATGGACTACATTTTGGATAGTTATCCATGTGAATCTATCGGGCCATCCGTACCAATTATTTGGTATTACAAAACACAGGCTTACCCATCAAAGTGCCAATTTTTTTTTTCCCCTTCGTACGTACGAAATTGCTATGGACTATTAATTAAAATAATTTAAGACTCTTTTCATGCATATATTGTAACTAGTCTAATAATGACTTCTAATTATACAAATATAAATAAAAATTATTAAAACATTATGTTTACATTTTCCTTTTCAATGGTAGTGGACAATCACAAAGTGGAAAAGGCGATAAGTCAGTTCGTTCAATACCCATTTCAAAAACTTTTTCAAATTTTCTTCAGTTTTCTGAGGAAATTTTAATTTGTACTACAATGCTATTATATGTATTACAAATTCAGCTCATTAAATTTTTTAATCATATTTTGGGTGCCTGACCCCAAATATAGTGAAATAAATCAAACGAAATTAAACCAAAATTTTTTTATTTAAATCAAAAAGAGTCAAATTTAAATATTTTGAGAAACCAATAAAAATATTTCTTTTGAATAAAATAGAGTCAAAATTAAATATTTCAAAGAACATGATTTTTTATTTGAGAGAACATGATCTTTTCATGGAGAGAAAATTAAATATTTTTTTAATCAAATACATTCAAAATTAAATATTTTTTTGTTTAATAATTATATTTTGTAGAAATTAGACATTAACAATTTCTGAACCATAATTTGATTCAAAAAATATAGACATTTTCATTCACAAGCATAATTTCAAAATTCCAATTTCTGATTTCAAATTTCAAAATATAGATATTTCATAATTCGAATTCAACAATTCTCAATTACATGAATTTCGTAATATGACATTAACAATTACGAATTATATGAATTTCAATTTTTTCTAATTTTATTCTTAATTAAACAAGATTACTTTTAAAACCATAATTTGAAACCCTAATTTCCTTTTCATTCCTCTTAACAAGCAAAAAAAAAAAAAAAACTCACAAGCATCATTTCAAAATTCCATTTTCTGATTTCAAATTTCAAAATATAGACATTTCATAATTCGAATTCAACAATTCTCAATTACATGAATTTCGTAATATGACATTAACAATTACGAATTATATGAATTTCAATTTTTTCTAATTTTATTCTTAATTAAACAAGATTACTTTTAAAACCATAATTTGAAACCCTAATTTCCTTTTCATTCCTCTTAACAAGCAAAAAAAAAAAAAAACTCACAAGCATCATTTCAAAATTCCAATTTCTGATTTCAAATTTCAAAATATAGACATTTCATAATTCGAATTCAACAATTCTCAATTACATGAATTTCGTAATATGACATTAACAATTACGAATTATATGAATTTCAATTTTTTCTAATTTTATTCTTAATTAAACAAGATTACTTTTAAAACCATAATTTGAAACCCTAATTTCTTTTTCATTCCTCTTAACAAGCAAAAAAAAAAAAAAACTCACAAGCATCATTTCAAAATTCCATTTTCTGATTTCAAATTTCAAAATATAGACATTTCATAATTTCAAATCAACAATTCTCAATTACATGAATTTCATAATATGACATTAACAATTATCAATTATATGAATTTCAGATTTTTTAATCGCAATTCCTAATTAAAAAAAATTACTTTTATAAACCTAATTTCAAACCCTAATTTCCTTTTAATTCCTCTTAACAAGCAAAAAAAAACAATTTCCAATTCAACAAATGTACGTTGGTTTATTCAATATTCAAAATATAGACATTTTGATTCACAAGCATAATTTCAAAATTCCAATTTCTGATTTCAAATTTCAAAATATAAACATTTCGTAATTTCAATTCTCAATTCTCAATTCTCAATTCTCAATTATATGAATTTCATAATATGACATTAACAATTACCAATTATATGAATTTATGATTTACGAATTTCATCATTCCAAATTTCAATTCTCAATTCTCATATTTATGATTTATTTAAAAAATTCAAAAAATTTAAAAAATTCCAAACCTGATTTATGATTCAAAAGCATAAACATTCAAAAGCATTAGAACCGTTAATAATGTGAACCCTAAAATGTCATCCTAATTTGAACAATCCTAATAATGTGAACAATCTGATATCGAACCCTAATTTCATAACCACAACCACACTGATAAAGCATAAACATTCATAACCATATTCAATTCACAAGCAACATCCAAAAATTTAAAAGCAAAAAAATTCCACAAATTCAAAAGCATTCGCATTTCTGATTTCCAAACCCTTATTTCTGATTTCAAAAAATTCCAAACCCTAATTTCATAACCACAATGATAAAACCCTAACACATTTAATAATTCACATGTAAAACCCTAACATTGACAGAAAAATACAACACATTCACATTTTCACAAACACAAAAACTAAATACATAAAATTAGGGTTAATGTCATACCACGGAGAGAGAGAGAGCACAGACAGAGAGTGAGAGCAGAGAGCAGAGACCGAGAGCAGAGAGCGAGACCGAGCTGAGCTGAGAGCGAGATCGAGTGAGTCTGAGATGGAGGAGAGTGAGAGATGGAGAGTGAGTGATGGAGAGGCTGAGAGATGGAGAGTGAGCTGAGAGCGAGATGGAGAGCAACAGCCGAAAAACCTAAGTCTGAAAAACGTATGCAAATGAAGGGGGGGCTTCGTATATAAGGGATGTTAAAAACGCTGATGGAAAAAGCGTTTTCATTTAAGTGAACTCGCTATTAGAAATAGCGCTTTCTTCCAAAAAAATTTCTGTTAAAAGCGCCATTAGCAATAGCGTTTTTTTTGGAAAAAAATTTTGTGTTAAAAGCGCTGTTCTGAATAGCGTTTTCTTCTGGAAAAAAAATTAACCCTATAAGCGCTATTTACATCAGCGAGTTCTTAATCAAAATCGCTATTTGTAATAGCGATTTTCCTGTTCATCTACTTTTGCGCTCCTAACAGTAAAAGCGCTAATCGGAATGGCGCTTTAACTTAGTTTTGGAATTCCGTCAGAAGTTGGCCTAGTTTGGGAAATACAATGCAAAAAAGGCTTATTTTGGGAAAAGCCTCAATTTTCTACACTCAAATCATAATTCTACAACACACAAACTCAAAATACAACTCATACTCTCAAATCACATTTACAAAACACAACCAAACGCAACCTTAATTTTCTAATTCGTTTCATCAGTTGAATCTAAAATCCTAAACACTTAAGATTTTTTTTTTTTTTTTTAAAGTTCATTAAAGACGATAAGTTTCAAAAAAAATAACAATAAAATAAGTAAACAGCTAAACAACTTTAGTGATTATTTGGGATGTGCTATATAAGTGTACTTTTTAATTTTTTTTGTTAAAAAAGTAGAGAAAAAAAATATATGTTTAGAATAACTTTTTGACTTTTTACGAAAAGCTGTATAATAAAATATTATAGTAAATGTTTAAGATGTTCTAAATAAAGTGTACTTTTTGACTTTTTATGAAATATGGATTGGGTTTGAAGTGATGTGGTAGAAAGGTGATGTGACTTAAATAAGATGATATGACTATAGAATAGTGACTTTTTGACTTATTTTGAAGATGCCAAACTTAACCTCAAAATGATCATTTCACGCTTTTGACTTTTTGACTTTTTGGGTAGTTGAATTTAAAGGGCAAAATAATAATTTTGCCCTAGTAGCTTCCCCCACAAGCTACCCTTGAATATTATTAAGATTTTTAACATTTTTAGTAATTTTTTGACTTTTTATCTTTATTAGTTTATCTCAAACAACCCCCTTAGGCACCGTTTGGGAAGATGGTTTGGGAGTTTTTTTGGCTATTATAATCAAAAAAGACAAAATAAGCTATTTTAGCTACAACAAACAAAACATTACATCCAACCCATAATTATTACACTATTCTCTCACAAAAAAGCCAAAAAGCCCTTCCCAAACCAAGCTTTTTAGCCCAGGCTAAAATAGCCAAAAAAAGTTAAAAAATCAAAAAGCCAACCCATTTCCCAAACCAAACCTTAATGTGTTTAAAAAGTTTCAAACATAATTATTTTTTTTAATGAAAAAATTAACATAATATTTAATTTTTTTTTTTTTTAACTATGACAAATAAGTCGGTGGCATTTTAACTTTTTCCTTTTTGTTTTTAAATTAAAAATTACTCTTTCTGTCTCAAAATATTAGTCAGATATTTTATTTTTTATTATCTCAAAATATTAGTTCCTTTTCAAAAATTAAGGAAGAAAATAATATGAATTTATTATGAGTAATGCTAGAGACCTTAAAAATTCTACTAAAATTTCTATCAAATGTATCACATGAGTGTAGGACCCACACAATGTGAATCTCACATCTATGTAAGACATTTGATATAACTTTTGGTAGAATTTTTGAAATCTTTAATATTTTTGATTTATTATTTTATCCTTCTTTCAAATTTATTAATAATATAAAAAATATAATTATGATAATTAGTATTTTTAAAAAATAATAATTATACTATAAAAAAATTAAATTTTCAAAAAGAATTATTATTTAGAAACGAAGAGGGTACAACTTTTTGGTTGTTGTGCGCGGCAAGTTACTTGGTCCGAAAGACAATGACTGTGAATGGAATCATGAGTTGGCCAGTTGCCAATATATAAGTCGAGAAAATTTATCAAAATTCTACTGAGTCAGAATGGTTATTCAGTATTCTCGGAGTGATTCGGCCCCGAATCCGGGGCCCCCGAATCCCCCGAATTGCTCGATCAAGTAAAAAAAAAAAAAAAAAAACAATAAAAAAAAAGAAAAAAGTTTTCCAAAAAAAGAAATTAGGGGGATTAGGGGGATTGTTTTTAGGGGAACAAATCATTTTTGTCTCAGAATATAGATATGTAATGTTTTATATGATTTTGATTGATAAAAAGAGATAGAGGTCCACGATTTATGTTGAGAATAGGAGAACATGGCCTATGTTTGGGAACAATTTTTTTAGGTGTGTTTTTGTTTTTTTTCACTAAAAGACAAATTGGTTACAAAATCAAAAATAAATAAATCCAAACAAAATATCACATCAAACTCCATAATCATTTCATTTTTTCTCTCACAAACATCACATACAACCACAAAAAAACCCAATTATCTTCCTAAACACAAAAAAAAAAATATGTCTCCAATAATATCTTACAACAAAAAAAATCTACAAAAAAATTCACTTCCCAAACACCCACAATATGAGACTAAGAAATTAGTGATTAGTTTAGAATATAACCATGTAGTGTTCCAAGATTATTGAATAATTTTGCAAAGTCAGTGCCTATTTGGTAATTTGATTCTATTAGTGATTTTTTTTATTGTTTTTATGAGGTGAAAAAAAAAAAAAAAAAAGAAGTTAATGTTTAGAATATTTTTTTTATTAAACAGATTTTTGTGAGAGAAAAAATGATTGATCGGTATATATAATATAATATTTTAATTCTTTTAATGTTTTTAATTAAAAAGTCACAAACCAAATGCAACTTTAGACAAATTAACATGTGATCCAAATTTAAATTACAAAAAGTAGAGAATAATTAATTTTTGTATGGTGATTTTTGCCTTTTTGACTAAAATAAATTATTACCAAAACAGCCACTAATCCTATCCAAGTATAAAATCCACAATCCACCACAAAATAATTAAGTGATATTTTGGGAAGATGGTAAAAAATTAAGTTTTTGACTTTTTAAGCTTTTTTTGATTTTTTGTATAAAAAAGTAGAGAGGTAATGTGACCTAAAAAATTATAAAAAATTTTAAAAAAAAATGCTAAAAAGCCAATATTTCCAAATTCCCCCTAAATATAGACCACACATCATCTTTAATGGTTACATTTCATGACAAATTTTTTAAGTAGTTAGATTTAGGGAGAGGTTTGAAAATCAATTGGAGGGTATAGTTAGGTTTTTATAGATCTACTATGGAGCTCACATCAATAATCTATTCAATGTGTAGAATTTGTCAAGTATTTTATTCTTGTAAAAAATTACTTTGATTGTATATTGATAGTTACTTAATCAGATCATATTTGTATCAACAATTTATTTTTAAAACTATATTTATCGTTGATACAAACATGATATGATCAGGTAACTATTGATATTCAATCAACGTAAATTTTTACAGGAATAAAATACTCAATAAATTTTACACATTAAATATATTAAATCATTAATGTGAATTTCATGATGAACTCACGAAAGCCTAATTATACTTTCCAGTCCAATATAGACTGAAGAAAAGCCTTAGCCCATATTTATATATCGGCAATAAGCTTAGAGAGAATAAGGTTTGAAAGTTTTCTAAAACTATTTACAAAGAGCTTCAGCCGCCAATGTTAAATTATGGGTGAGGTAAACCATTTGTTGATCTCATTTTGAGGTCAGATGGCTCCGTTTGGTAAAAGCTTTTTTTGATTATTTTAGTCATAACAAATAAAATATCACATCCAATTCATAATAATTACATTCTTCTTTCACAAAAAAAGTCAAAAAATCAAAAAGTCCTTTCCAAACCAAACTTTTTAGCCCAGGCTAAAATAGCCAAAAAAGTCAAAAAGCCAACTCACTTCCCAAACGGAGGCTTACTCTTTGTGCAAAAACAATAGCCATCTATATCATATACTCAAAATAGAATTTTTAAAAAGATTTTTAAAAAATTATTGTATCCCTATAATTTACTCTACTTAGATTTTCATTATAAATCATTAATTATATAGATGAAAAACTAATATTATCATTTATTTTATGCTAAAATGTATATATTATCCATGTTTATAAAAAATAAAAAAAAATCAATATAGTTATATCAAATTTGTAAAATTTACTATATTTTCATAATCTACTCTTGTATATATATTAGTACTATATTTTCATAATCTACTCTTGTATATATATTAGTAATTTTCTTGTGCAATCCAAATATATTTTACTATCTTTATCTTTGGGAGGGGAATGTTTTTGACAAAGTCATTTGTGCAATAAAAGAGTTACATGGGCCTTGTTTTGAAAGTAGAAATTTTAGTTAAAAAATCAATATAAAAAGTTAAATTATTCTCTTTATTTTTTTCTATAAAATATCAAAATTTATATTAAAAAAATTATGAAAAAAATTAATTTCTGAACCAACCCTCAAACTTCGAAGAAGTAAAGGAACATCATCAAATCCAAATTTTGCCCAAAAAACAAATTGTATATAGTTTTCTCTTGTTTGATCAATGTGCCATGCCCAAATAGTGATAACGGTATAAGTAATTACCAAAACGTAGGCAAACATATTATAGCTTAAATGAGTTAATTATAATTTATTTTATTTTAAAAATCTGTGTTAAACTAAATTGAATATCAAAAAGTTAGGAGAAGTGTGGGTTTTGGCTATACTTTTTTATTATTAATTTTTAATTTATAAACAATTTAGTACAAACTTTTAAAATAAAAGTAGTTCAGATATGTCGTATCAAAAGCCAAAAAAATGAAAGTGTCCTAAAAAAAATGATTCCAAGCTACCAAAAAAAAAAAAAAACAATTTAACAGTAGACGACAAAACGATTTATTTGGCTAATTGATGAACAAAATTTCTACGTACAACACAATCAAATAATAAACACAAATTTCATATCAAGTTTTTTCATTCAATCTGTACATTACATTTAACAAAAGAATCCGAAACCAAAAAAAAAAAAACTGAAAAAAACCAAAAAAACATCAAACATTTGATGGAATCTTTCCAAAAAGATCCATCGCCAAAAGAGAGAGAGAGAGAGAGAGAGAATTTCACACTCCAAATTGATGGGCAAAAGAAGAAGAGAAGAAAAAAATGCATACAAAATAGTATTTGTAATTTTGTATAAGAAAAAAGGAAAACAAACCAATTACTGCAAAATTTGCAATGGAGATCGACTCGTAAAACACAGATTCCATCACAGAGAACTTCAAATTGTTCCATCTCATAATAAGCATTAATTGTGCATAATTAAGCGACGTTGATTAAGGCGACATGGTAGTAGACGTGGACTCAATGCTATTAGCTCTGCAGTATCTGAGTTCCAAAGAAATTTGTCGATCTAATTGAAGTTGACGATGAAAATTAGCTATGAACATCTCAGCTCTCTTGTCAATATCATCTTCCGATACACAACTCCATGTTCTTGAAAGTGTTCTTCCTCGTCCACTTCCTCCTCCTAGGCTTGAAGATCCCGGTGAATCAAACAATTCAACAAAATCATCTTCGCAGCACGCTCCCAATCCAGGCCGGTCATTGAAAGTCACCCTCCTATTGCTCTTCGTAATCATCGAAGCGAGTCGCCATCGATTAGCATTGAAATCTAGAAGAAATTTTATTTTGTTCACTGCGTTCCTTAGCCGCCCTAACAATCCCATGATGGAGAACTCTGAATAAATAAATAAAAATGAAATGAAATGAAATAATATGATGGATTTGTTGGATATGTGAGATTTGAATTATTGAATTTTGAAAAAAGTGGGGTCTATGGAATATGTGTGGGGATATATATATGTGATTGGTCTAATTTTGTAGTCAGGTATGGGGGAATTGCTTAGCTGTGTGTGTTTGCTTGGTGTTACTTGGTCCGAAAGAAAATGATTGTAAAAAGACCCATGAGTTGGCCGGCTGCCAATATGTAAGTTGAGAAAATTTACTTCAAAGTTTTACTCAGAGTCAGTGCCGATTTGGTAATTTGATTCTGTAGAATGATTTATTTATTTATTTATTTTATTGAATGGATTATTGTGAGCGAAAAAACTGATCGATATGTATAATATGATATTTTATTTTATTTTGGCCTTTTTTGTCAAAAAGTCACAAACCAAAGGGATTTTGGACAAATTAACATGTGATCTAAATTTAAATTACAAAATGTAGAGAAAATAATTAATTTTTGTATAGTGATTTTTGCCTTTTTTATTAAAATAAATTATTACCAAAACAGCCACTAATCCAAGTATAAAATCCACCACAAAATAACAAAGTCTTTGTTTGATATTAGCTTTTTTAGCTGGTTTTTTTGTATTGAGACTTTTTTAGTTTGGTTTTTTTAGCTTCGTTTGATTTGTCTTTTTTGGCTTTTTTGACTTTTGTGAGAGAAAAAATGTAATGATTATGGTTTGGATGTGACATTTTATTTTATTGACTTATGTAATCAATTTTATTTTTTTATATTTTTTTAACCAAAAATTTAAAACCAAACGAAACTTAAATATAGGCCACACATCACCTTTGATGGTTACATTTCATGACAAATTTTTTGAGTGGTTAGAATTAGGTAGAGGCTTGAAAATCAATTTGAGAGTGTTGTTAGGCTTCTATAGATATATCATGGAACTCACATCAATAATTTGTTTAATGTGTAAAATTTATTAAGTATTTTATCCTTATAAAAAATTATCTTGATCGTATATTAAAAGTTACTTGATCAAATCATATTTATATCAATAATTTATTATTAAAACTATACTTATCGTTGATATAAATGTGATATGATCAAAGGGAAATTATTTAATATTTCCAGAGTACCACGTGGTTATATTTCCTAACCAATCATTATTTATGTTTTTCAATCACCTAACATAATACTCCATTTATCCACCTTCTCCACCAATCATAATACTATGGAATACCACGTGTCCATGATTTGAGATTACTGAATAATTACCCTCAAGATCAAGGGGTTGTTTGGAGTGTCTTAAATAAGTGCACTTTTTGTCTTTTTAGACTAAAAAATTGAGGTTGAAAATATGAATGTTTGGGTTAACTTTTTGACTTTTTATGAAAAAATATGTATTAAAAAATTGTATAAATTAATGTGTAGAAGAAAATTAGTATTCGGAGTTGTGCAGCCGTAATTGTTGACTTTTGATGAATAGTGATAACTTTTTAACTTTTTGAGTAACTTTTTGACTTTTTGACTTTTTTGAGACTTCCTAAACTTAGCCTAAAAGTAACTATTTGTAATCAATGAACATACATTTTTATAAAAATAAAATATTTGATGAGATTTACACATTAAATAAATTAAATCATTGATATGGGTTTCCTAATGAACTCGTGGAAGCCTAATTATACTTTCCAGTCCAATATAGACTGAAGGAAAGCCTTGGTCCATATTTATATATCTGACACTAAGTTTAAAGGGATTAAGGTACCGTTTGGTAGAGTTTTAGAAATATGATTTGAAAATAGAATTGTATTTTGAGTTTGTGAGTTTTGGAATTATGATTTAAGTGTAAAAAATTTAGCCTCCGTTTGGGAAGTGGGTTGGCTTTTTGGCTTTTTGGCTTTTTTTGCTATATGAGCCTGGGGCTCAAAAGCTTAGTTTGGGAAGGGCTTTTTGACTTTTTGGCTTTTTGGTGAGGTGTCATCTTGTTAAATTACGAAACTACCCTTTTTCGCTTTTGTTTATTTTTATTTTTTTTATTTTTTATTTTGGGTTTGGTTTTCCCATATTTTGCTTAATTTATTTATTTATTTCAATTTTGTCGCATGTGTGGGCGTTTTTTGCTTAGTTTTTTTATTTTTTATTTTTTTATTTTGGGTTTTATTTTATTTTGGTAAAATATTTATTTATTTATTTTTATTTTGGGTTTGGATTTGGCGTATCTTGTTTAAATTTTATTATTTTTTATTTTTTTATTTTCGGTTTTATTTTGGCTTATTTTGGTAAAATAATTTATTTATTTATTTATTTTTTGGATTTGGCTAATTTTAATTTGAATTTAATACTTTAATTAGTTCTTGTTCTTTAATTTACGTTTTTTGGCTAATTTTAATTTTATTTTAATTTTAATTTTAGTTTCATTTTAGGATAAATTACCCATAAATCCTATCTACAGAAAAGTTAAACCATTTAGTCCTGTAAGTTTTTTTATATACCATTTAGTCCTATTTTATTGATAGATTTTTGGGGGTGTGATTTGATTCTATTTGTTTTGACATCTATACCCTTTCCATGTTTGTTTTTTTTAACATTCAACTGGGGATTTAAATCGTCAAATACATCACCAACATCACTAAAAAAACATCATCAAAAAATCAGTAACATTGTAAAAACATCATCAAACATCGTCAAATACATCACCAACATCATTAAAAAAACATCATCAAAAAATTAGAAACATAACCCAGCAACATCACTAAACATCTGCAGGTGCAAACTCTTCAACCTCTCCAGAATCCCCCAAATTCAATCACATACACATCTCTCTATACCTATATATCTACATCCATGAATCTACAAATGAGGAAAAAATCGAAACCCATAAATGATAAGAGATCCAAGTCTGAAACCAGTAGTGATTCAGAGGATCGGATCAGCAAATTCCCAAATCTGTCCGAAAACGGTGTCTACCATGTTCATTGATGGCCATTTTTTCTACTGTTTTTTTTATTGATTAACATTGTGTGCTTCAAAGGTGTTGATTGGTGTGTGTGTTTAGTAGTTACCACAGTGGATTTTGGTAGCAAGGCTTTACAATTTCTGGGTTTGAATGAAGATGAACAGGGTAACCCAGATCAACCCTCTGTTTCTCCAAACAATCATCAGGTATGTATGGATTTTCTTTCACTTTCTCGGATAAATCAAGGATTTCACATTGCCAATAAAGAATCTTCAACTGCAACGCCTAACATTACGCCATTAACATCGGCGTACTGTGCAAATTTCCATCCACGGCTCTTCGTTTCCGATATGCTTGGAGGGAGAACAAACATTAACAAATTAAGGACTTTGGGCATTTCAGTAAAATCCACATTGGATTTTCCTCAATTACCCTTACTGGAAGGTGGTAGACAGAGTCAAACACGGGTAATGTTGGCATTAACACTAGATTGGGACTAATTGGATTATAAGATAAAAAGTAGGACCAAATGGATTAGAAGATAAGGATTTGGGATTTATTGGTGCATGTCCCTTTATTTTAAGTATTAAAATAATGTAAATAATCTAAATAATTTAATAAGAAAAAGTGAAAAACAAATATTCAAAAAATTTAAATCGTAAAAATTTAAATAATTTAAATATTGACAAAATTATTTTAACAAAAAAATGTAAATAATTTAAATATTCAAAATGGATTAAGCATTTCCGATCTTGTGAATTTTGGTTTTCAAAGTGAGGCACGTCACCAACTGGAAGAGGCTATATCCCCGTGTAAACACATACATATTGTACATGATAATATATTTCAATACAGTCTGTTCCACGTGTGTCATTAGTAATGTTACAACCCTACGGAAATTAGGTCGACTTTTATATATTTCCTAACATTCCGTTATTACGCATGTAACATAATTTGTCGCGTATGTGAAGGCGCACCAATGCCATATGTGGGTCCTCATCCCCAACCATTAAACCATCATCGTCATGTTCAACTTCTGGTATGGCATTTACTATTGTCATAGCCTCTTCCTCGTCACAGATTGGGTGAACAGTTGTAGGGTTACTTGTGTTGCGCCGTATATAATTATGTAATGCCATTGACGCACCTACTAACTGAACTTGCACATTTGCAAAGTTATACCGAGGCATGTCTCGAATAAACCCCTATCGATTTTTCCAGGCACCGAAGGTGCGTTCCACCACACTGCGTAAGGACGAGTGCACTTTGTTAAATAATTCCCTTGGCGTGTTTGCCGTCGTGTTCCGTGCAATACGTCGAAATTCTTGTTGGTGGTAACGGTGGCCTTTGAATGGTGCTAAGTACCCTGTCCGGTTTGGATAACCAGAATCGACAAGATAATATTTGCCTGCAGACATAATAACAATGTATGACACCTAAAATTTGTACAGAGAACCCCCTAAATCCAATTGACATGGGCATGTGTTACCTTCGTCAGGATGTGGGAATCGGACATTGTCATTAGTTAGTATCTCGTTGAATATGCGACTATCATGCATACTTCCTTCCCATCCGCACGAAATGAATATGAAACACATGTCAAAATCGACTGCGGCCATGATATTTTGCGTGTGACAGTATTTCCTACCGAAATATGTTGTTGCATCTGGCCCCGTCACCCATGCACTTACATGTGTTCCGTCTATTGCGCCAATGCAGCCCTGCAAACAACCCAATTCTTTTGTTGCTTAAAAAAATATACGATGTTTTGTTTTTTCGAAATGTCATGTCCAGTTAATAATAAAAACAAAAGTAACCGACCATCTTTATGTATATGTGAATAATGTATTTCGGTTGTACCTTGAACGGCAGGTATTTCAGTCTAGACCGCACGTATAGATATATGCGATGCTGATTGTATGTGGGCCGGCAATGGACAACAGTGAACTGCTTCATGGAAGTTAATACGTTATGCACGTGCCGAGACACAGTCTCCCCCGAATGTTGGAACCGTTCTTGGATTTCCCGATTTTGCTTCCCTTTCAACACATGGATAAACATTGCAACGCTTTCTTCAACAGCTAAACCATGTGGACGTTGCGGGACTTGTAACCCAAAATCATTCACAAATGTTTGACACAGTGCGACAAAAACTTCCTTCGGCATGGACACGTTTTCCTCAAATCGGCCCATATGGCCCGCATATAGTTCGGATACCCATGCATTCCCAGTCAGTATAGAAGTGCGACATGGCGTTTTAGCCATGTGTTTTTGGTACCACTCTGTGGCATACTGGCATGCTTGTAAAAATGTGTAGTTGTGTTCTTGTTGCACCTGGACCGCCATTTGATTAAGCATTTCCATTATTCCGGTGTTGTAGCTTCCATCCCAGGGATTCATTACGCCTTCGTTGATGCGAAACCTACAAGAGTGGCACTGTTTCAATCAGTTTGCTTCCCCTTCATCGAGTCAATTAATTTCAAAATTTGCAATACTAAAAATTCAATATGTTCACAACCCAATTTACGGACTGCCGTCACAAATGTATTTTTTAACGCATAATGATATGAAAAATGGGAAAATTGTGAACCTGCTAAACTTTTGTGATACAGGGCGACCATGGTGGTGACAACCACAAAAGTTGAACAGAAGATATGAAACTAACATCGCACTTTGGAAAATATAAACATACACAAAGCTAGCAAGGAAATCCGTTGTACCCAATTCTACAAAATATCCATACATTTAATTTGAACAGAAGCATCCCATTCATGTCTCACAAAGCGTGCACACACAACCATCCTGTTTCATAACAGCATCCCATTCATGTCCCATTCATATCCATACCTAAAAGTTTTGGAAACCATAGGTTGCAAAAAAAAACATAAACGAAGGAAAGATAAAAAAAAATGCACACACAACCATCCTGTTTTAATACAGTGCCAACAAAAAACATAAGTAAAAGTTTATAGAATACAAGAAAAGGAAAGGCATATTCAACACTCGTAACAGCGCTACATCACATCCGGCAAGCCCCGAACAGATTTGCAAAAGGCGCCGACGTAGTGCACTGGAGCTGCTTCTGGGTAAGCCACCCTATGATAGAGTCGTCATCAGGCTGGCACATCATCACCTCCCATAAATCGGCGTTATCCATAAGTGATGTGGCGAAGTGGAATAAGGGCGTACCAACCAGCGATGTAATACCTGTCAGGCGATGCATGCACTCCGAAATAGTAAAAAGCGATTCGTTGCCTGTGACGTGCCTCACTGTAACCTGCTGATTCTTTGTACGCACCACATCTGTCAGAGTGTTCATGCTTTCCGTAATAACTGACGCTCCACTTGTTGCCTTCTTGGACTTTGAAACACTGCTTGATGGCGTCTTTCTCTTTTTTTCCTTTTCAATCGGAACATGCTCCAGTGAAGAATCTGAATGCACGTCCTGTACTCCTGCGGGTATCGGATCAGCAAATGGCTGGGCCCCCAAACTATGCACTGAATCAGATGAGTCCTCAGCAACTTCAGGAAGTTCCTCGCCCGGGGTCCAATGGTGCTTTCCAGTAGCTGATGCCCCCATGAAGACGGTCTCCATCAAGTCACGATGTTCCAAGGTTTTTTTCCGAAACTTGGCACACACCTTGTTTATCTGTTCAAATAGAGATATATGAAAGAGAATGATGTTACATTTCATATAATTAATAAAAATTTAACTACAAAAGTTAAAAATGTACTGGTAAATGACACATATGAAATATAAGAGTACATGTATTTACCGATTCCATTTTGTCCCACCACTCCTCAGGTGCCTGAAACATACCGGTGTCACAGTCAAACCCTATCCCTGACACTCCTTTGCTTGAATCCATCAACTTTGTCCACGCTTGCCACTCTTTTTTCAAACGCATGTACTTATTCTTCAACTGTTTGAGTGCATGTTTTCTTCCTGTTTTTCTCTCAAATTTTCTTGCCAAGGACTTGTACCCTGCTTGGCTGAGGACTAGGAATGGGCGATTGCCTTTAGTTATCTCATTCGCAATCAATTGCAGGAAAACTTGGGTTGAGGCACTGTCCCATGTGGCCTTGTGGCTTAAATGATTGTGTGTATCTTCAAGACTGCTTGACTTGTCAGTGACAACGCCTTTACTTTTGGATTGGGTATGCGGAGAAATACGTATGGAAGCCATTACTAATGTTCGGTTACAAAAGATTACCATCACACATACGGTTGTTATATATAAACTCATAAGCCATTACACATTAATAACACAAAAACAGAGAGATAGGATGCTAAATAACGCAGCAGTTAACCATTGCACATTAATTTTATACTACCACAGGTTCCATGGAAGTTAGTATTGCACATAGTTATGATAGTCATTAATACGTCTACCGTTTCGAAACTACCAACATAGTAACGTGTTCGTACATACTATTGCACATACTACCAATAAACAACCAACATAATAACGTGTTTGTACATACTGAAACATCGTAACGTTGCTTACATACGGAACAACAAAACGACAACGACAATGCATAGCACATACACGATGGTTTTAAGGACACGGAAGGATTGTTGAATGTCTATGACATCAGCCCGCAATTGCATGACAAATTCATCCCTGGGTGACGCATAGTCTTGGTTTTCTCGCCTGGGTTCATCGCACCAACCAACCAACTGACACAGGGCTGATGAGTGCAAATTATGGAACTATTAGTTTCATGGGTTGTTAACGAAGGACAGTTATGACCTAAAAGAATGGGTCACTCACCAAAGGGCGGGGGCATGCAAAGTAGGGATGCCCTGGATTTTTTGTGGACCTGGAAATCTTAACAACACAGGGTCCATGTCCACAGGCACACATTCGTGGCCATGTACTGGAAGTTGCAGTAGAGGTAAACGAAGCCATGCTACGATTTACAAACAATAGCGTAATTTTTTTTAAATGTACATGAATGAACAACGAAACGTACAAACCTTAACAAAAAAAAGTTTTTGATTCCGATCATGGACACTTAATTATGATAAGGTACATGAATGACATACTTGTTTGGTAAAAATATTTCGTAACTAGAAAAAGTGATTTCATTTTTCCTCAATAGGTATTTCACAGAATCAGACATGCATTCGCAGTGGTCATTGACAATACCAATAGCAACTGGGTAGAGACAAGCTGCTGAATTTATGTATACTTTAATTTGATAACTCAGAATTCATTCATGTACTGAATTCGTAACATTCGACATGCATTCACAAAAATCAGAGTGTTTCATCACAATGTTTTACCATAATCAGAAATGCATTGACAACAATCAGAGTGTTTCGTCAGAGTGTTTTACCATAATCAGAAATGCATTGACAAAACCGTAAGTGCATTCACAGTGCTCATTCAGAATTAATAATAAAATGAGAAACATATTCACTTGGGGAGTAAACTTGTGTAATTTTGTAATTTTATTGTGTAATATATATAACTGAAGTACTAATTTTATTGTGTAATTTTGTCTAAACAT
The DNA here is from genome assembly GCA_036172215.1 of Camellia granthamiana. Lineage (NCBI taxonomy): Eukaryota > Viridiplantae > Streptophyta > Magnoliopsida > Ericales > Theaceae > Camellia > Camellia granthamiana. The sequence continues at coordinate 149,420,035 of CM069906.1, forward strand.
TGTTCGTAAACATTATCTTCATAAATTACAATTTATGAATGAGTATATTAAATATTTTTTTAAAATATTAACAAATTTATTAGTGTATCTGAATATAATTAGAAAAATGTAAATTACAATGTGACTATTTACTTAAGAACAGAATCTGAAAAAAAAAAAAAAAAAAAATTTATTTATACGAAATTTTTTATTCATTAAGAACAGAATACGAAATTTTTTATTCATTAAGAACAGAATCTGAAATAATTTATTCATTAAGAACAGAATCTGAAAAAAAAAATAATAATAATTTACTTACAAAAAAATGTTAATTAATAAAGAACAAATATTTATTTATATGAAATTTTTTTGTTACCATTTATTCATTAAAAATTTTTGTTAATTTACAGAAAAATGTATATTAATTTTATTTTTTTTTTTTGTTCGTTAATTAATTTTTGTACTTATCAGAAAAATATTAAATTGTAAGTATTTATTTACTTGGTGAAAATGTAAACATAATTTTATAATATGTATAAATGAAGAACAGATTTTGGGGAGGAAAAATATGGAAGAATCAACCATGTTTGAGGGATATATGGGTTTGTTTTGCCCAAAGTTGGAGTCTCATAACAACTGAAACAACAAATTTCGAACTATGGCTTAAAAATTAACAAGGAAAAAATGTCAATATCCCCAGATCGGCAAATCTACAACGACATACCATCAATACAGGCCAAAATACAGTGCGATCTGAAGTGGGGGAAGGAAAAAAGTAGAAAAAAATAAAATCATTCCATTCATGAAGCATTGGGCATTAAGATCTACGAAATCATAATGGGTTTGGAAGAGTTACCAGTTAATCGGTGGTGTATCGAACAGGGTTCGGTCTTGTTCTCCGCCGCCAGAAGCCTACTCCGGTGCCGATCGCCTCTGCGAAGCCGTATTTTGATGGCGTCGCCGGTGGTTGGGAGAGATCGCCTCGCTCGCTTCTTCCGTGCCCTAGGACCGTTGGGTTGTGTGTGTGTGTGTGTGTGGTGGAGCGTTGGACGAAATGAAGGAAGGAAAGAGATGTGAGGGTATTTTGGTCAATTTACCCGTAGAAGGGTTCCTCTCCAACCCTAGCAAGCATGTTTTGTCGCATGTGGCTACATGAGACTGTTTTGTCGCATGTGGCTCATATAGCTGTTGAGCCCTTCCCAAACAGACGCTTATTTAGTTATGAGTTTTGAATTGAGTTTTGAGTTGAGTATTGATTTGAGTTTTGAATGTTTGATGTGATATGTGAAATAAGAAATTTGTTTGGTTATGAATTTTGAAAAGAGTTTTCAAAACTTAATTCAAAAAGTTATAACTTATAACCAAACACACAATTCAAAGCTCTATTAAAATTTCTGATCAACACTCATAACCAAACTCTTTTTAAAATTCAACTCAAAAAATTAATTATCAACAAAAAAATAACATAAAACTTTTTTAATTGAAAATAACTCGAAAACATATAACTCATAACCAAACACACAATTCAAAACTCTATTGAAAATTATATTCAAAACTTATAACCAAACTCTTTTTAACATTCAAAAAAAAATGTCATTTTGATCTAAAAAAATAATTTTTATATTTAAAAAAATATCAAAAATAAATATAATTTTTTTTTCTTCCAAATAACAGGTGACGATTGGCGATTGGCAATTGCAAAATATATATATATATATATTGTTCTGGTCAACTGGTCGGATAACCGCCTAGACGTCTGGGGACGTCCAGAGAAATGATCGGATAGACTTAAAATTCAAAAATCATCTACTTTTGATAATGGAGAACACAAAAGAGAGAGAATAACCAAACGTGAAGAAAAATTACATTTTAAAATGTGTGATAGAATCACATTTTGAAAACTCCATCCAAACCTAAAATATAAATGGAGGTGAAATTATGTTTACCGAACATAATCAAACAAACTATTTATTGAGAGCTTCAGCCGCCGATGTTAAATCATGGATGAGGTAAACCATTTGTTGATCTCATTTTGAGGTCAGATGCCTAACTCGTTGTGCAAAAACAATGGCCATCTATATGATATACTGAAAATAGAATTTTTAAAAAGATTTAAAAAAAATTATTGTATCCCTATAATTTACTCTACTTAGGTTTATTTTCATTATAATTCATTAATTATATGGATGAAAAAATAATATTATCATTTATTTTATGCCAAAATGTATATATTATTCACCTTTATTAAAAAAAAATCAATATAAATATATCTAATTTATAAAATTTACTATATTTTTGTAATTTACCCTTGTATATATATTAGAAATTTTATTGTGCAAGCCAAATATATTTTACTATCATTTATCTTTGGGAGGGGAATGTTTTTCACAAAGTCATTTGTGCAATAAAAGAGTTGCATGGGCCTTGTTTTGAAAGTAGAAATTTTAGTTAAAAAATCAATATAAAAAGTTAAATTATTCTCTTTATTTTTTTTATACTTTTTTTTTTATAAAATATTAAAAATTATAAAAAAAATTGTGAAAAAAATTAATTTCAAACTTCGAAGAAGTAAAGGAACATCATCAAATCCAAGTTTTGCCCAAAAAACAAATTGTATGTAGTTTTCTCTTGTTTGATCAATGTGCCATGCCCAAATAGTGATAACAGTATAAGTAATTACCAAAACGTAGGCAAACATATTATAGCTTAAATGAGTTAATTATAATTTATTTTATTTTAAAAATCTGTGTTAAACTAAATTGAATATCAAAAAGTTAGGAGAAGTGTGGGTTTTGACTATACTTTTTGATTAATAATTTTTAATTTATAAATAATTTAGTACAAACTTTTAAAATAAAAGTAGTTCAGATATGTCGTCCCAAAAGCCAAAAAAATGAAAGTGTCCTAAAAAAATGATTCCAAGCCACCAAAAAAAAAATTAACAGTAAGACGACAAACCGATTTATTTGGCTAATTGATGAACAAAATTTCTATGTACAACACAATCAAATATTAAACACATATTTCATATCATGTTTTTTCATTCAATCTGTACAATACATCTAACAAAAGAATCCGAAACCAAAAAAAAAACTGAAAAAAACCAAAAAAACATCAAACATTTGATGGAATCTTTCCAGAGAGAGAGAGAGAGAGAATTTCACACTCCAAATTGATGGCAAAAGAAGAAGAGAAGAAAAAAAATGCATACAAAATAGTATTTGTAATTTTGTATAAGAAAAAAGGAAAACAAAAACAAACCAATTACTGCAAAATTTGCAATGGAGATCGACTTGTAAAACACAGATTCCATCACAGAGAACTTCAAATTGTTCCATCTCATAATAATCATGAATTGTGCATAATTAAGCGACGATGATTAAGGCGACATGGTAGTAGACGTGGACTCAATGCTATTAGCTCTGCAGTATCTGAGTTCCAAAGAAATTTGTCGATCTAATTGAAGTTGACGATGAAAATTAGCTATGAACATCTCAGCTCTCTTGTCAATATCATCTTCCGATACACAACTCGATGTTCTTGAAAGTGTTCTTCCTCGTCCACTTCCTCCTCCTAGGCTTGAAGATCCCGGTGAATCAAACAATTCAAAATCATCTTCGCAGCACGCTCTCAATCCAGGCCGGTCATTGAAACTCACCCTCTTATTGCTCTTCGCAATCATCGAAGCGAGTCGCCATCGATTAGCATTGAAATCTAGAAGAAATTTTAATTTCTTCACCGCGTTCCTTAGCCGCCCTAACAATCCCATGATGGAGAACTCTGAATATAAAAAAATTGAAATAATGTGATGGGTTTGTTGGATATGTTAGGAATTATTGAATTTGGAAAAAAGTGGGGTCTATGGAATGTGAAGGGATGTATATATAGAGACACAGTGTGATTGGTCTAATTTTGTAGTCAGGTATGAGGAAATTGCTTAGCTGTGTGTGTTTGGTTTGGTTTGGTATTAACGTGTTAGGTAATGCGTAGCGAAAACAACAACCGTGTCTGGTGACGACGACACGGCAAAGTGTGATGTCAGAGAAGGAGTCAAAAAAGTATATAATTTAGTCAGAAGTTTGATAAATTCCTTCCACATTAAAATAAAAACTTTATTACAAAATAAAAAATTAAAAAAACAGAAGTTTAAATGAAATAAAAATAAAAATCTTACTAAATTATTCAATACTCTTAAAGTCTGAAAATGATTTTGGCATTTATTAAATTTCGAGAAAATTACCGGCATTTATAAACTTCGGGAAAAAATGCACCGGTGAAATAATTCCAATGCCAACAAAGAGGTTCTCTGGCCTTTTTTTGGGTTGTTAGTCGTATATTATTATTTTATACTTATCTATCTGTATTATAGATATATTTTATCTTATTTCTAATGTATATCTATCTCCTTCTATACTTATCTAAGTTGCTTTTCAGCCTATATAGATAGGCTTCTCCTATTGTATTATCATTCAATTCAATATATCAGAATTACTCTTTTCTCTTCTCTCTTTACTCTTATAACATGGTATCAGCGCCTAGGGTTCTCTCCTAGCCTCTTGTTCTTCTTCATCACGTTTTTTTCTCTCTAGCAGATTGATTCTGTCTCGCGTTGGTTTTTACGTCTCTAGTCCGTCCTTGTTTCAACATTTGGACTATACGATCCTCTTCATCTCTTCAAGACGAAGCCAACGCCACGAAAATCACCTCCATCTGATGTCACACGCACCCCCACGTGCCTCTTAAAGATAGGCCACGTGTTGTGACGCTTCATGTGCGTCACACGCACCTTCTGCTCTCTTGCCTCAAGCTATCTTGCGTCGCGGCCTCACCTGCTAACATGAGCCACATCTTTTGACGTCATCGTTGACATCAACCCTGGCTTCCTGTGCACTACTGCCCCCTGCTTGCTAACGTGCGCCGCGCGCATTTCTGCTGACGTGCGCTGCCCGTTTTGTGACGTTAGCCCTAGTTGATCAGCTCAGTCCAACAACTTTCACCAGCCAATTCCTTGCCTTTCTAGTCGTTTTTTGGGCTCGTTCAGACCGTATCCTGATTGTTTTTGGCCTCCTAAATCTGCTGGTGTGTTCTGTTTTAGCAATATCAGTCTCTACAAGGCCCATTCTTTTCTTTTTTTGCCTTTTTTGAGCATCATGGATTGTTCTGACAACATCCATTCAATCTTTGTTACACTTTATGGGTCCAACTATGTTCTCTAGGCCCAAGCTCTCTCTGGATTCATCAAAAGGAAGCGGCTTTGGCGTATTATCACTGGTGCTCTTTCTAAACCCATCTAGGAAGAATTAGAGACTGTATCTGCTTTCGATGATCGTCTTGATGAATGAGATGGAAAAAACTATCAGATTATCACATAGTTTCGGGCTACTTCTGTTCCTTCCATCAACCTTTAGTTTGGACGCTTTCAGGATAATGATTCCATTGCCTCTGTAGACGCGCCCGAACGTCCCGGGAAAATCCCGTTTTGTTCATTGGGCTTACTACAGTACGAACTCAATGTCACGGTTCTGAATCTAATCTCACAAAGTGCAATGCAAGATCGATAAATCACCAAAGAGTCCAAATCCGGCAAATCATTTTGAAAAACTGATTTTTAGAAAGAAGTGCCAAACATGGATTGCTTTGCCAGATACAGAGTCGCCACCTAAATATTTTATTTTGGGAGAATTTAGGAAACCCTGACTCGTGCCTAAGGCCACGTGTCCGTCATCACCAAAGTTGCCTCGGCTCGGGAACTTGGGTACGAGAGGGGAAGGTCATGCAATGAGCACCCCCGCCCGCCCGATCAAAGATCGGCCTTTACTAACATGATATCTTGTTTTTGAAAACACATGTGCTCTTATTCCGGTTATTAACCTAGAATTACTATGTGATGCGCACAGCATACAAGTATAGACTGGATTACCTAAGTTGGAACAAAGCATTGCATATTTGTTTTGAAAACGGTTTGCTACTCACAAGTAGGCTAAAATACAGATTTTGCCACCCTCAAGTGGGCTTAGAAAACATGGCGATTTGCCACTCTCAAGTGGGCTTAAAACTCGCACGTCCCAATTCAAGTAACCCAACCTTCACCCACAGGCATTCAGGCAGTTATATCACATAAGCAAATAGCTTCATGGCAAGCATGCTATCATAGCAACACTCACACTCATGCAAAATGCTAAAGCATAAACACTTACAGTGTACTCCAAGCTAAAAAAGAAGCTAGTTAGTAATCAATATATGATCCTAGCTATGTCAAGAATGCCTAATGCAATACATGCAAAATGCAACTAAGATAGGCTCGGCTATTCTAAAATGTCATGTGAGATACAACTTGATACATGTATTCAACTTGGAATTGAAGTACAATGCAATTAGTATGATTCGCCAAGCCCGGTGCATGCAAGACAGATGAATGAAAGCAAACATGCGAAGCATAAGGATGCTAATTGAAACATGCCCTAAAACTAACCATCGAAAGTAGGTAAGTAAAAGGGAGAAAGAGGTGGGGTTGGAAGACATCCATCACACACGCGCACACTTATTACAACAGTTGTGCCCTCTCGACGGAGGGTCTGAATGAATAATACAGACCTAACTAGCTAATCTAAGCTAATCTAATTAAACTAGTTATTACACAACGAAATGAATAACAAACTGCAGCTAATTATTACAAAACTCTAATTAATCAACAAATTAACTAAGTAAGCAATTTAAATAAGCATGTAAACTAAATAAAATAGGTTGCCTCAGTTCTGCTTTGGATGACAAAGGATGCATGCATGCTCGAGTCACCTTGTTCGGAAATCCCTCGCGACGCCCCGATTTGCCTCTGTTTGCAATTGATCTCAGAAACATGCACCAAGCTCCAGAGAGATAAAACTCCACCTTGGGAATCTGTGGGAAGGTTGCCAACCAGTTATTGGCTTTAGAGACCACCTGCCGACCACTTTTTGTGGTGAAAACCAGAAAAAGTGGTCGGCCTACCACTTTATCTGGTCGGCCGACCAACTTTTGCTGCTGGTTTCTGGTTTTTTGCAACAGAGGGCAAGAGAGGGGCATGGCAAAGTATTTACAACACATGTGTGCACGACCATCCTCCCTATCATTACATGAGCTCAAGGGAGTGTAGGCCTTGACCCTCAAGCCATCAATCACGCATCTCGATGCATGATGGCCGAGGAGCCGAATTGAGCGACTCAATATGAAATGAATGCACATAAGAACATGTAAAGCCTAAAACTCCATCATGTATAATCAAGAGTGTCGACGACCGAGTATTGAGGCGCGTTTCATCACTTCGAGTATGAAACGCCCCTCTTTTCCCATGTTTGGGCTAATTCCTATCCCAAACACAATGTGACAAACATGGCATGCACAATGCGACTTCAAGAACACAACCTAATGCGATACAACTTAGACATGCAAACATGCAAGGGATGGACATGCAAACATGCGACTAGCATACACAATGCTATGAATTACATGGCATATACAATGCTTATGACGCTTGCATATACAATGCACGTGGTAACTAACATGCATAATACGATGAAAATGGCATGCGCAAGTGTAATGATCAATCATGCAACAAAATGGCATACTCAGTGCTATGAACCACATGACATACTCAATGCACAATGGACTTAAGCCAAGATGGATAGGCCTCAGCCATGTCCAAATTAGTGGCCAATGGTAATGAAACCAAGGCAATAAAACACATACAAGCATGCACAATGTAAGGGCCCAAGCTTAAGGCACAAAACACAACTTCCCAAAAGCATTGAAAGGATGCAACATGGAGTACAATGGCATATGTTCCAGCACTGAAATGGCATACAAAATGACTTCGAATCATGCAAACAACTCACGCAATGCATGTTGAAAGGCTCAAGTATCGAAAGTTAGTGAAACATATTACACTAGAGGCATGCAAGGCGATGCTCAAATGACCAAATGAACAACAAATAGCCCCTATGCAGGCCCAAAACAGTAGCAAAATGGGTTGGGATGATGGCTTTAAAAGGCACCAAAATAGGGCTCATGCAATGGCTCACAAATAGGGCATAAAAGCATAACTCTAAAGAGCACCTAAAGAGTGGAAAATATGGAAGTATGGCAGCCCTACATGCTTTGAAATAACATTTCCAATGATGCCAAGACATGCAAATACCTCAAGTTAAACATGCAAGGGACCTCAAAACTCAAAGTTAGTCAAGGCTATTACACAACAAGCATGCATGGCAAGCATCATTCGACCAAGAGGCCTCAAAACAGAGCCAAGGAAGCCCAAAATATGAACAAAACCATGTTGGAGCATAGCCAAAATATGCTAGAATAGTGAGCCAAAACATCATGCATTCTAAGCTAGTAACAAGATTTACACTACATGCACATGAAGCATGCGAGAGGCTACTAAACCAACCAAAAACAGAGCCATGATATGTCAAATGATAACCAAAAATCCACTGAAATGGAGCTAAAACATGCTAGATTGACATGCTACCTTGATGAGCCATAAATGGGAATACACTAGACATATGAGAAGCATGCCAAGGGTGGCCAAACCAACCATGGACAGAGTCTAGGAAGGCCCTAAAAGTCACCAAAAAGTGCCTGAACCAAGCCTTGAAAGTATGAAAATGTATGCTCCTTTGATAGGCCAAAAATGCAAGTAAACAAGACAAAAAGAGAGAGGGTCACCCCTGTTTGATTTAGGACCTCAAAACCACATTCCAACCACTGAAAATCTATTGGATTTCAGTGGCTAAGAGTCCAAGCAAGGATTAGCTCAAAGGCCCTAAGGCATGGCACAAAACAAGGCCAAACAAGGCATTCAAGAGGGTAAGAGACCCTCAGCACCCAAGAGGCCTTAAACAAACATGTTAAGTATCTTAAAACAAGACTTTTTTCAGTTGAAAGCTAAGCCCAAATAAGCATGCAAGTATGGCTAAGAGAATGATCAAGACAAAGCTTAAAAGGGCAGACAAGAAGTTACCCTTGAAGCACTGCAATACCAGCAAGTTTCTCAGCCTAAAACCAAACTCTTGAGCCTTCTTAAGGCCCTTCAACACCTCAGTAACAAGGTAAGAGTGTTTGGGCTAGGAGGTTGTGTGCACAAATGTGAAGCAATGCACAAATATAGAGAGAGAAAGAGAGAAATATAGAGAGAATATAAGCCTATGCCTTAAACCAAATTCAGAACCTGTGGAATGGAGAGGGAGAACCTCTCTTATAGAAAAACAAAGGGTTCAAGCTTCTTGGAGAAGCTAAACATGGATGCAATCCCTCCATACACGTGTATGGAGGATACAGTCTGTGCCCTCCAGCTGGCACAGCTGGCATCCATTCAGTCTGACAAAACAGGGGGAAAGCTGCCGACCAGAAAAGGCGGTCGACCTGCTACTTTTAGTGGTCGGCTGACCACCCAAAGTGGTTTCCCAGAATAAAAGCTGGTCGGCAGGGGGAATTGGTGGTCTCCACATTGAAAGCAAGCCCATGGTGGGGTGGGAAACCAGAAAATATGGCCCAAAGACCAAGAAAACCAGTTTCCCGACCAGAAAACCGGCTGGCGGGGAGAAAAGTGGTCTCCCAAGATAAAAGCTGGTCTCCCACCCTTGTACCACTTCCCAAACATGGAAAGTAAGGTTTGTACCTAAGACAAACCAAAACGGATGGAAAATGAGGGTTCGGGAGGCAAGACGCGCGGCCGAGAGCCCCGAAAACCAGCTGCCGAGCATCAAAAGTGACGTACGACCACAAAAGTGGCCTCCCAGACCACAGTGTCCCTCTAGACAGAGGAAACAAGGTGTGTTTCAAAAACCATGCCAAACGGAGAATGTTAAGCGGTCCCGAGCCGAGGCGCACGGCCGACGGCTCCGAAAACCGGAAACTAGTCTCCAAATGGGAACAGTGGCCTACGACCACAAAGAGTAGCCTTTGACCACTGAGAGATGGTCCACAAGACCTCTCCCTCCCTCCGGGAAGAGAAAACAAAACTTGGTCCGCAGACTGAGTCAAAGTACAAAGGGTCCCGAGGTCCGGAGGCGAGGCTCTCAGCCAAGAACTCCGAAACCTCGAAATGAGCACAACATGCGCAATCACCGAGCGCTCAATTGATGACGTCTGAGTCTTAAGGTCGATCAAAAATGAGGTGTCTACAGTTGCCCTTCTTTGACAGAACTCGAAAGTCATAAGTGACGGGAGTAAATGTTAAAGCCCAGAGACGACCCATTTTTGACAAGGCCGAAGACTTGGACAAACAGGTGAGATAAACAAAGAGATGTGCCCGCAGACAGGGGCAAAATGAAAAAGACATGCACGAGGCCGAACATAACTTATGATCATGCAAAGAAAACTGTAATGAAGCACATATACACAATAAATGCAACAATTTAAGCAAGTGAATACAGACCAAACTACATCACATGCAGAAAGGATGTAAGAGAATTGTACAATTCTCGCTATGTCTCACGTGGAGAATACAATACCTTTCGGTTCGTCTGGTCGCACCAGCTTCAAATGAACCGTACATACAATATCGTGCCTGCAAAAGAAGGAAACTTAACAGGTACAATATAGTTAGCAACACATGCTCAACGCCATATCAAACGCGGACACATATCGTGCCGATGGAAAAGTGCACAGCAATGCAAGTGAAACATGCATGACGACGCATGCAAAGTGTGGGTGCATGGCAGTGCCAGTGAAACATGCATAACAATGCAAGTAGTGTGCATAACAATGTAGGACAAGTGCAACTTCCAAAGCATGTTTGAAACAAAATACTGAGTAAAGAAGTACAAGCCTTAAAGAGAGCAACTCAAACGCGACCTCCGATTTAGCTCTCGGAGGAACCGCAACGTACTCAAAAAGGATACACCTTGCTCTTGGCGAGCAACGACGAGCCACGCGTCGAAGACTTGGATTAAAGTTCCCGCGAAGACCTTTCGTGCCGAAAAATGCACTTTTCTTGTACTTTCTCGAGAGCCGAGGATTCCAATCATCACCAAAATACATAGGGAGAACAAAGGGACCTTGGAGACCATCCAGAAGGATGGCCAACCACCTAGGCTAGTGGCCAACTAGTTTTTGCTCACCAAGGTGGTCGGCCGACTAGAAAAACTGGTTGGCCGACCAGTTTACAGAAATTCGGGGCAATTTGGTCTTTTAAGGCCGGATCTTTAAGTTCACTTATTCAAATCACTTTTGCTCACACCTCCAAGGCCGAAATCAGCTCCTCTTGCTCCCTAGACCCTTTTCTCTCTCAGATCTGCACTTTATACGCGTTTTCCAACACCCCACACGAAGTTGTTTCGCAAAATCTTTCGATTCTCTTTGTTTTAAACCGATTAAAATTTGTTTTCGGGGCTTCTTTCTCCATTTTCGACACTTGAGGTATGTTTGTCTCGAACTTTGGCACATTTTCTCGGGGGTTGACTTTTGTTGACTTTTTCCTTTCCCGAGAGTTGACTTTTATTGACTTTTTGCGATTTTGGCTCATTTCGCTCATTTTTGCTCATTTTTGCAGATTTCTTTGGATGGTAGATCACTTTCATCACGACGGAGGTTCTCCACATGCTGGGGACGAGCCAGACATCATGTCATTGCCTCCGAGGATTCTGTCTTTCAACCCGGAGAGGTACCACCCTCAGGAGCACGTCCTACCTCCTACCACCTTTTATCACTTTACCGACTTCGCGCGGCGAGCACCCGCAGACCTACTGCTATGGGAGCCAGAGTCTCATCTATCTCACCAGGCACGAGAGGTACGGACTTCCTTTTACATTCTTTGCAGTGTATTCTGCATTTCCTGCACATTTCATGCCTTCGCAATGTATTTTATCTACTCGTTCTGAACACATTCATATACACAGTACTTCTGCTTGTTCTGGCATACGGCTCGCACATAGCACAATATTTATTTGGCACACAACTTATTTAGGATACAATGCTGACCTGGCATACAATTCTCAGCACAATATTCTGTTAATTTGGCACACAGCTCACTTTCGGGCGTACAGCTCGCTTTTCAGGCACACAGCTCGCTTTTCAGGCACACAGCTCGCTTTTTTTTTGGGCACACAGCTCATTTCTAATTCTAAACACGCAGCTCATACACTTTCATTTGTGAACACACAGCTCATTTTACTTCATTTGCACGCAGCTCATACATTCAATTTTGAAACTGAATACATCTGTTCATTCTGAATGTAGGTATCTTCCCGATCCACACGGGGTTATGGATCGATCCTTGCTAGGGAGTAGTTTATGGAGCTCCCAGATGCTGTACGTCACATCATGGACGAGGCGAGATTTGGACCTTTCTGCGCGGGGATATCACGTTATCCGGTGAGTAGGACCCTCATGGGGGCACTTGTGAAGAGATGGTGGGACACCACCAACTCGTTCCACTTTTCAGCTATTGGGGACATGACGATGACCCCGTATAACTTCTCTATGTTAACGGGCCTTGACGTGGCTGGCCGACCGGTCCTCTATGACGCAAACATGGGCGAGTGGGAGGCGGCTTGGATTTATCTGCTGGGAGCCCGCCCGCCGATAGACAGATCATCAGGTAGAGTCAGGTACACCCGGTTCTCCGAACGGTTCAAGAGGACTATACCTGAGACTGTCGAGGAGATAGAGCAGTATGCCCGGGGTTTTTTGATGTTCCTCATCGGGACCACTCTGTTCTCCGATAGGGGGAACACAGTTGGACTTTATTTGCTCAGTGCTTTGGTAGACCTATCACAGGTCAGCCAGTATAATTGGGGTGGCGCCGGCCTCGCTACCCTTTACTGTTATATGAGCGCGACCTCCCGCTAGCAGGGGAACATAGTAGGTGGCTACTGGAGAGCTTGTGAGGTACATTCTACCCTCTTGACTTACAGTTCTACTTTCGATTATCTGTACACTGCACACGGCACACATTACATTCTGTATTCTACATTCTGCACTCAGCATTCTACATTTTCTGTACATTCTATATTCTGACAGCCACTGCCTTGTTTTTTTTCACAGCTATGGGTTTATGCCTACTTTCCGACGCTGGCTCCTGAGCTCGAACTTAAGGTACCTCTGGAGATCCCCTTCTCTCGCAGATTTGAGGGTCGATGCCGGCCGAGGACTCGGAAGACTTTGCCCTATCTCCGACAGTTCTTCGATACTATACGGCCGACGGAGGTAATCCAAAACTCTCAGTTTGTCATGTTTTCAGCTTTGGTCCATCTTGCATATTTACGACATCTAATCAGTTTATGCACTTGTTATCCGCAGATCACTTGGCAGCCCTGGGCACACTTGTCAAGAGATGCCCGGTTCCAATTCCCTGGGGCGTGGGCCGCTTCTCGATACAGGATTTTATTTGAGGGGCCAGTTGGCAGGGCCTGGTTTCTTGGGGATTGCTTCATGCGTCAGACGATGGGCAACCCTGATCAGGGTATCCCCTCAGCACCTCCAGATGACATGCGATCCACTGAGAGACTCACTCCCCGGGAGGTCAAGGAGCTCATGTTGGGTACTGATGCAGTTCTGTTGCTGGAGGAGGGAGAGTACGCGATCTACCACTGTACATACTTGATGCCTCCGCTGTCAGATGTCCGTGCCCCCAGGAGGAGGGCTGCTGACGTGCCTTCCTCGAGTCGCGCCCGAGCTAGAGACATTCCTTCGACCAGCGGAGCTAACACATCGAGGGGTGGGGTTGGATTGATGCCCTCTACTTGCCAGTATGCCAGATGGCCGGATCTTCCGACCGGGCTGACAGGTTGGGAGTATGGGACACCCTACCAGATCCCGCTAGAGCCTCCGTGACCAGATCACCGATACGTCAGTGACCCTGACTCACCACCGGTATGCTTCACGGTTTTCATTCATCATTCAGATATATACTTAGACATTCATTCATTCACTGATGACTTGAACTTGCGTCTGCAGCCTCCCAGAGAGTACACTAATGGGTTGCTCGGAGTGGTGGCCTCGCTCGAGGGCATGGTCATGCGGAGGGAGATACTATTGTTTATCGCCGGCGTTTCGGTACTTTTCAATTTTCTTGCATTTATCATACTTCTGATGACATACTGAAATTGAATATTTCACTACATTGGTTGACTGCATGTGTAAAGCACATCTGACACACACCACATTCATATACTGTATCTGCATGCACACACTCTATGTAGCATTCTTGCATCTGCATCTGATATACAGACTGGCTAATGCACTCAAACTGTCCTTTTTAGGTCCCACCACTACAGGCCGGGCCATCCAGGCCTTCTCGAGGGACTGGGAGAGGGGACTCGACTCGCAGCCAAGGCAGGCGTAGAGCGCCTATCAGAGATGATGAGGAGTCCAGCGAGGAGGAGGAGTCCGCGCATCCTCAGTCGGAGACATCTGTAGGCAGAGAAGAGGACTCTGGCTCCAGTTCTCAGAGTGGAGGTGATGCCGGGGAGGGTTCCGAGGACGGCAGCTCCGATTCGGATGGTGGTGCTGGTGGAGGTGGTGCAAAGGCTACTCAGCCGAAGAGGATGAAAAGAGCCTCCCGATCTTGAGCCTGACAGCACTGATGCAGATGTTCTTGCTTTTATTTTCTTTATTTTTTTTTTTTTTACTAGTAATTGTAGCACATCATTTTTAGGCAGTTTTATTTTCTTTAAAACTTGTACCATGTTGTAAGATGTTGTAACAAAGAGGCTATGATGGAATGAAACAGCTTTTTGTTCAAAAAGTGTTGTATTTTGCATTCTTAGCATCGCATCGCATCATTTTGCACAAAAATGAGATTGGATGGAAATCGAGCATTGTATATTGCCAAGTCAGGTAATGAGCCAACATAGAAAACTAAACAGCTTAACTTACTAAGAAACAACAAAACCTCAGCAAGTTTACAACTCGATAAGCAAATTTCGACAATGTTGATAAACAAAGAGCAACAATTCGATGAACAAAACTCGACAACTCGATAAAACTTAACAACTCGATAAGCAAAACTTAACAACTGGGTAAGCAAAACTTAACAACTCGATAAGCAAATGCATTCCGGACTAACGGGGCGACGAAACGCATCCGAAACAGAGGTAAACTCAGACCTTCAACACTCCCAACACATGGAAAGGCTAGGAGCTCTCTTCTAGAGACTAGGAAAAGGCCAAAAACCAGCTTTTCTCCCTGGCCGACCACCAAAAGTGGCTGGCCGACTAGTTTTTTGCTCAGTAGACCAGTTATGTGGTCGGCCGACCAGAAAAAGTGGTCGGACGACCAGTTGGCATGGTGACCTCCAAATTTTTGACATTTGTACTCCAAACAGTGCCTTATCCTCCATAAAACTTCCAACTTCGTGGTTCTCTCATTCCATCTCAGTTTTACATCAAAATGGAGGCATTTCTCATCCAAAATCTCACAACTTGGATTGCTACCTTAGATGGCTCAGAAAAGTTGAACTTCCGAGGCTTCGACATAAATGCACTATTCACGTTGAGTCGCACTCCGCTGCACCTTCTGTTTCTCCATCCCACGGTAAGGTTTTGGAACTTGGTAACACATGTCTTTAGTTTTGGCAGGCAAGAGATGTGTCCTACCTTCCAAAACTTCCAAGCTTTGATGGAATCCGAGCGCAACGAAGAAATCTCGCCCTAGCTTCACTTCGGCCACGCCCAAACCTTAGGACAAATGTGTGGGCTCACTATGCACGACGCTCGGTCTTTGATCCATGATGGAGAATTGGACATCATCAGCTTGATTCATCGTTTTTCCAATGCCGGTGATCGCGGTGATCACCACTGGCAAGGTTTTCGGCGACATGCCCTTTGCTTGTGCATGTTATCTCACTTTTTGCTTGCCCCAGGCTTCAGTAGGCCTAGTGTTCGTTTGATTGAAGTTGCCCAAGGCTTGAAAGAGGGCAAGAGCTGCATTGCCATGACATTGGCCGAGACATTGATGGGCTTGGATGCTTTCCATTGCCGAGAAACGACCAGATTTGCGAGGAGTCCACTACTACTGCAGGTAATATTCCCACATTTCCTTACATATATTACTCACATCACTCGGCTCTCAGGCTCGGTTTTTCTCACAAAACCCTTTTCTCACTTTTCTCTCAACATACACCTCTCTATTCTTTATTCTCTCATTTTCCAACCCTCCCCAGGTGTGGTTGATGGACAAGTTGCAAGTTGTGGACTCTTGCCCAGCATACTCAGCTCGCGGCTACTTCTTTCGGCGACGTCTAGTCGATGCCCTTGATGAGGGATGGTGGTTCGACTGGATGTGCAGTTTGTCCGCAGATCGTATTGCTTGGTATTGCCCTTGGCTCAATCTACCGGCAATGAGCTACAGTATGTTCCGGCAGACTGAGATTCAGTTGATTGGCCTAACACACTACGTGTTCTACTTTCCTTTCCAGTTCCAGCGCCAATTCGGCCATGATCAGATTTGCTCGGCAGAGGAGATAGAGTGCCCAGCTGCATTTCCGGTCCGAGGCGCACAGCTAGCTCGGTATGCCACGGCATAGAGGACGAGAGAGCTTCTGGTCCCCGCCCCCACTTTCAGTTACACCCTTTCTGATGAGTGCATGAATTGGCTCAATGAAGAGGCACAGATTGGTCCCAGCTTGGCATCAGAGGCTTTGACCAGCTCTGGGAGGGAACACGGGAACACCTGACTGTGCCCCTGATTTATTTGCTTTAATCAGAACTTTCAAGTTTTCTTTATGAGTGTAATAAAAAAGCAACTTCAATTTGTATTCAAGAGTAGGAGAACTCTGTACTGAAATCAATATAATTGAAAGTTGTGGGTACTGAAAATTTCCCGTTTGGGCCAAAAAAGGTCTAAGTTGCAAAAGATTAATTTGAGCAAAATCAACTTTTATTAAAACTTTTCAAAACCATTTTCGATATGGATCAGAACTGGACACGCCTGAGATCTGTTACTGAGATGTGTAACCCCGGATCCCGGCAACTGAAAAGTTGCCCCTAGTCTGAATAACATTGCACTAGAGATCACAACCGAGCTCTTAAATGCAGAATGGACAAGGATGACCAACATGATCACATGGACAAAGTTGATCGGGGAAATGTTTATGGCTGGACTTCAAGATGAAGTTGCCTACGTATCCCAAAGATGGGAATTAAGCCTTACGTAGTTCGGCTTAGGTTCACTCGTGTATTAACCCTCACCTTTTACACTCTAACTTTTGCCAAGGCCGCCCTTTGCGGGTTTTCAACCTTGCGAGCTCAGTTTTTATAATTTCAAATTTTTCTATGCTCTAACTTTTGCCTAGGTCGCCCTTTCGGGTTTTCGGCCTAGCGAGCCACTCAGGAGTAATATTTCTTCAACTTGTCCATGTTGATCGGTTAGGAGAACTCTAGGCCATCTAGGTCAATCAAAATGACAGCTCCACCCAACCAGATAGACTTGATACTGTAAGGACCAGTCCAATTGGGTCTGAACTTACCCCTAGAGTCATGGATGGGAGCTCGGTTGTCTTTGAGCACCAAATCTCTTTCTTTCAAATTCCTGGACTTAACCTTCTTGTTAAAAGCCCTGGCAATTCGTCGTTGATAACCCTGAACATGGTATAGTGTTTTCAGCCTTCGCTCGTCAAAGAGCATGAGTTCTTCAAACCTGCTCTGCTGCCAATCTGCCTCAGCTATCTGGCACTCAGCCAGTACTCGTAATGACGGAACCTCAATTTCGATAGGTAGAATGGCCTCCATCCCATAAACCAATGAATACAGAGTTGCCCCAGTAGAAGTTCTAATTAAAGTCTGGTAGCCCCACAGAGCAAATGGCAACTTATCTAGCTAGTCCCGGTAGGTTTCCACCATCTTCTGCAAAATGTGTTTGATGTCCTTGTTGGCAGCCTCAACTGCTCCATTGGTTTGCGGCCGATATATAGATGACTTGTGAAAAGTCACATTGTATTTTTCCAACAAGTCGATCACTTCCTTCTTGAAGTGGGAACCATTATCTGAAATGATCTCGTTCGAGACTCCATAGCGACAGATGATGTTGTTCCTGACGAACTTCGCAACATGTGAAGCCTTCAACACCGCATAAGATTGGGCCTCAACCCACTTTGTGAAATAGTCTATCGCAACCAGAATGAACTCATGCCCATTAGACCCCTTCGGGGTGACAACCCTGATCACATCAATCCCCCAGACTGAAAATGGCCATGGCAAAGTCATATTGTACAGCTTCGACGGCAGGATGTTCATGCGGTTTGCATGGATCTGGCATTTGTGGCATCGCCGTACAAAGCCAATACAATCCTCCTCTATGGTGGACCAGTAATAACCCTGTCTGAGAATCTTCCGAGCTAGCATCACCCCACTCATGTGCGCTCCACACTCTCCTCCATGGATGGCCTCCATCAGGCTCTTCGATTCTTCGACGTCAACACACAGTTTATGCATTCCCAGATGACCTCTCTTGTACAGTTTACCCCCGCAGACGATGAACTGAGCAGCCATTTTTCTTATTGCCCTTTTATCCTTGGCATTTACCCCTGGTGGATATGCTTCTTTTTCCAAGAAGTTCCATACATCGTGATACCAGGGATTCTCATCTTGAACCTCATCTATGGCAGCAATCAGCTCATAAGCCGGCACAAATTTCTGATCAATGATGATCGGACGCATCCGGACTCCAAAAGGGATGTCTATCATGGAAGATAGAGTTGCTAGTGAATCTGCGAACCTGTTATTTTCTCTTAACAGATGAGCGAAGTTCAGCTTCTCAAACTGAGGAATCAACAAGTCCAAGGTCTGATAGTAGATTCTCATCTTTTCTTCTTTGACTTTCCAGTCTCCTTTAGCTCGAGATACAACTAGGTTCGAGTCCCCGATGACGTCCAACCGTTTTGCCCCTAGTTCTAGGGCGGCTTCTAAACCAGCAATGCATGCTTCATACTCTGCTTCGTTGTTTGAGACTTTGAACCGGAGTTTAAATGCTAGAGGGATACGGGAATTGTCGGGTGCTATCAGCAACACCCCTATCCCATACCCGTATTAGTTTGACGCTCCGTTAAAGTACATCGTCCAAGTTTCATCTTTGATATGCAAAATAGCCTCGTCTGGAAATAAGTACTCAACCGCTTCATCCCCTTCAACTGGGTGATCGGCTAGGAACTCCGCTACTGCTCTCCCCTTTACTGACTTGCGAGTCACATACTCCAGATCGAATTCAGAAAGCAGAAGCAACCAACGGGCTAACCTATCCGTAAGTGCTAGTTTCTCGAAGAGATATTTAATGGGATCTAATCTTGAAACCAACATTACAGAGTGAGCTAACAGGTAGTGCCGCAGCTTCCTGGTAGCCCATACCAAGGCCAAACAAGCCTTCTCAAGTGGAGTGTAGCGGGTCTCGTAATCCAACATCTTCTTGCTCAGGTAGTAGATAGCTCTCTCCACCTTGTCCTCAGACTCCTGTGCAAGCATGCAGCCCATTGTAGTTTTAGTTATTGAAAGGTACAAAATCAACGGTTTCCCCAGCTCAGGCGGTGACAACACGGGTGGGTTTTGTAAGTATTGCTTGATCTATTCAAAAGCAGCTTGGCATCGGCCGTCCTATTGGAATTTCTTTCCTTTCTTCAGGAGACCAAAGAGTAGTTCACAAGTCAAGGTTAATTTTGCAATAAACCGTCTTATGAATTGCACTTTACCTAGAAAGCCTCGCACCTCCTTTTTAGTCCTTGGTGGTGGCATTTCTAAGATGGCCTTGATTTTGGAAGGGTCGACTTCGATACCTCTCTGTGTAATCAAGAACCCCAGCATTTTCCCTGCTGTAACACCGAATGTACACTTCTGAGGATTCAGCCGCAACCGAAATTCTCTGATCCTTTGGAAAAAATTTTGTAAGGCGGTGTAGTGGCCCTCTCTTTCTTTGGACTTGACAATCATGTCGTCCACGTACACCTTAACCTCTTTGTGGATTATGTCGTGCAATATTGTGGTCGCGGCCCGTTGATATGTAGCTCTAGCATTCTTCAACCCAAATGGCATCATCCTATAGCAGTATGTCCCCCACGGGGTGGTAAAAGCGGTCTTCTCCCGGTCTTCGGGTGCCATCAATATCTGATTGCAGCCAGAAAAGCCATCCATGAATGAGAGTAACGCATGCCCTGCAGTGAAGTCCACTAATTCATCGATATGCGGCAGAGGAAAGTCGTCCTTCGGACTGGCTTTATTCAAATCTCTGAAGTCTACACATACCCAAATTCTGCCGTCCTTCTTCGGCACCGAAACTATGTTGGCCAGCCAAGTTAGGTACTTAGATACCAGCAGGAACCCTGCGTCAATTTGCTTGGTGACCTCTTCTTTAATCTTGAGAGCCCAGTCCGGGCGGATCCTTCTGAGTTTCTGTTTAACGGGTCGAGCCTCTAGGTCGAGAGGGATCCGGTGCTGTACAATCTCAGGATCGATTCCAGGTATGTCTTCGTAGGACTATGTGAAAACATCTTTGAAATCTTTTAATAAAGCGACTAAGCGCTCGCGCTCCTCCGAAGACAACGTGGACCCGATCTGGACCAACCGCGGGTCCTTCTCAGTACCAATATTAACTGTAGTGATTTCATCAACCAAGGGTTTAACAAATCTCTCTTGCTCTTGATCAATTAATCGTTGTAAAATCGGAGAAATTTTTTCCTCGTCGTTGTCATCAAAATTTTGAAAGTCCTGATTAATACAATAAATCAAAGGCACAAAAAAGTACTCAGAAACCACAACCATTCCATTCTCATTAATCACTTCCAAATCGTCCGATTCCTCTGTTACAACAGACTCAAAAGAGAAAGAAAAAGACGACCTAGACAGGACTGTGGCATCTGGGTTGTCACCCCAGGAATACCGAACTCAGACTTAGATGAGTTGGAACTTGATTCCGACTCCACAGACTCGGTGGAATCAGATTCCGGCTCACTACCTGACCCGGTGCTGCTTGATAAAAATCCTTCCTCGTACTGCTAGATGAGGGAGGGTACGATGGATGCATCCAAAATGTTTGAAGGTGGGCTCACAGCCGTTTCATTCCCGATCATGGACACCGAGAAGTTATCCCCCAAGCACTTCTGTACGATCGGAGGATCTGAAAGTAGACAAGCCAGTGCTACCCCCATTTCAATCTCGGTGTTCTTAGAATCCACTTTTCCACACTGCTTAACTTCAGCTGATGGGTCTGTCTGCTCCTCGGCAACATCATCCCCGGATAACTGTAGGTCAAAGAAGATCTCAAACCCTGGTAGGCGACGCTTCTCTGCGTTCAACCATGGCTCTGGGAAGCCGCAGAATGGAAAATCCTCCCCTTCCCAGACAAAGCGTCCGTTTAGGGTACCCATAATGGGTCGATGCATTAACTCATAAGGTTTTTCCACCTGCTTTACTCTGGCTCTCCCAGCCATCTCCTTGCCTTTCCTCACCCAGTCCTCTTTGGTGGGCAGATAACCCAAACCAAAGGTATGTGGGTTGTGCGGCACTTCGGCCGATACTGCAATGCCTTTCCGGCCACTTCTTCCTAACCCCATCCCAAGGATGTGCTGGAGTTTGTTCATGAGGTATACTGACTGAGCACTAACATACAACCCTTTATCAACAGCTAAGATGTTCTGTACGACCCGGGCCTCGGCTAGGGTAAAACCCGATAGGAACACATCCTCCATGCCATGCTCGATTTCCAAAACCGGTGTAGACACTTCTGGCGGCGGATGGATTGACGAATTCCCAAAAACTATAGCCATCCCCTTCCCGTGAGGGTATTTCAACATCTGATGCAAGGTAGAAGAGACTGCCTTCACCTGGTGCAACCACGGCCGCCCCAAGAGTAAATTAAAGGTTGCGGGAACGTCCAAGACATGAAAGTCAATCTCGTGTTGTCCTGGACCAACCTGAGTCTGAATTTTCACGGTCCCCATTACCTCTCTGCTTGTGTTATCATATGCCCTTATCACCTAGGCTGTTGGCACGAAGTCCGCGGGCTTCAACTCGATTGCATATGCCGTCCTTGACGGGCACACGTTGATAGCGAATCCCGTGTCGACAAGAACCACCGGTATCCATTTGTTTCTACACTCCACAGAGATGTAGAGCAGTTTGTTATGATTCACACCCTCAGGTGGCAGTTCCTTGTCGGAAAAGGTCAACATCGGGAAAGCCCCTCCCGGAAAAACCAATCCCACCAGCTGTTCAGGCGTGGTGTCTATTGAGAGTTTGGCCTTGTCCATTGCCGATAGGACAGCTTGTCTATGAACACGTGAAGCCATAAACAGTCCCCAGATGGAGATGTCTACTTGTATTTTTTTCAACTGCTTCAACACGACCTCTTCTTCAAGTAGCTTCTCTTTCTACTTCTCCGACTCCTTGTCCTTCCCGAACGCCTCTGATTGATCTAGGTGTAGGGGCTTGAAATACCACCCACTCCTAGTCATATGGTCAACTTCACCAATATACCAGGTATCATCCGGTTGATTGTTCCCCCAGTCCTCATCGGTGTGGGCGAGACATAGGTCATCGTCTTCCCACCACATTCCATCGGCAGCCGACAAACACCTGTCCGGCTCCATTACAACTGTCTTTGTTCCCATAGCACCTTCCGTCCATGTGCTCGCAGCACGCTCTGTTCTTGTGCACACAGCACGTTCAGTCCCCATTTTGGCCTTTCTGGCTCTCTCAGAATCTTTGATCCCTTCTCGTTCAAACTGCTCCAGTGCAATCTGCTGTTCAACATCTCCTATACTCAAAATACCCAAATCCCGAGCGAAATTCTTGGCACTGGTGCTCTCCAGCGATGCATTCTGATTTCCGGCCTTTCCGGCCATAGCTGATGTCCTTGTCCCTGACAGACCCTATTCTGGCTGCGATTCTTCAACAACATCTGGTTGGTCGTCAAGCCACCCTGTAACCTCTGCTGACCCATCAAGATCAAACCAGTTGACTGTCATGTCTCCTGAGTCTTGTTCGTTGAAAAACTGAAGGTTAGCAATGCCCCCTTCTAGAGCTGCTAAGTCATCTACCCTCTGATCAAGCCCGTCCCTCCGTACAGCACAAATCTCTATCCTCACTGGCAATTCTACATTCGGTCTAACCTAGCCTGTTGACGTAATGTAATCATTCGGATTATATACCTCCTCAGCACAGCTCCCAATTTCCTCGGACCTTAAATCAACAGCCCCACTTTCCTCCGAAACCATCCCTGTTCTATCTTCGATAGTCACCACCATTGGTTCAGGTTGGGTTCGGGAGATGTCCAACATGCACAAGTTAGTGCTGTCAAGAATGAACACCTTTGGCTTGGGTAGGTGAGACGGGGTGATGTATATGTTAGGGTCGTATGACACGACCCCAGTTTGGATTGAGTTGATGCGTTTGGGAGGTGGAGCTTGGTTATGTGGTGGGAGCGGGTTGGTTGTGACATTGGGTTTCTCTGGAGGCACAATCACCCTGTTATCAACGAGATCTTGAATCTCATGACGCAATCTAAAGCAATGGTCGGTGTCGTGACCATGCTGTTGGTGAAAGGCGCAGTATTTAGCTAGGTTATGGGAGGGGGGAAGTGTTTCTGGCAATGGCCGCAGCCCCAGGGGCTTCAAGTGCCCCTTCTTAATTAAAACCCCCAAACCTTTGGACAGGGGCATGTATAGTGGAGTGAAAGTTCTTTGGCCTCGGGGTAAGTACTTGGTTGTTTGTGAGTTACTTCTGGACGCGTCGGTGAATGGTGTAGCCGTAAGGGTTCTCAGGGTGGTGGTGGTGACCATGCTCACATCTAAAACTCTGGCAGCTGCAGCACTACTTGTGCCTGCATTCGTACTGCGGCTGAAAGTCCTCCTGGGCTATTCTCCTCTGTCATTATCAATCAGTCCCTGCTTCATAGCGTCCTCGATCTGCACCCCAATCTCATGTAGATCTGCAAAAGTGGGGAGAGGAAGGACGATCATCTTCTGCATGAGCTTGGGCTGGAGGTTGCGTACAACCATCCGTATTTGATCTTTGTCAGTCGGCCTAATGGTCATCATCGAGGCCTTGGCCCTCCAGCGGGTCACAAAATCAGAGAAACTCTCCTTGGGTTCCTGCCTAGTCGTCTCGAGATCACGGGTTGTAATTGTCACGCCCCAAGCTCCGTGACAACGCCGCACACTCATTTAGGTGAGCATGCAAGGCTAAGAGTCCAACACATAACCAACAATATAAAATACTCAAATTAAATCCTTTAATATCATAATGCTAAAAACCATACAAATAGACAATTCTTATCATATGAAATTGTCCACCAAGTCCACTAATAAAATAATAATAATAATAATGATCCAAATACTTAAATCATAGTCCTACTCTCGGCACTCCCACAAGTAAAAACCCCGCGCAGCTCTACTCCTCAGAATCTGAAAAATAAAATAAGGGTAAGCCAGACAGCCCAGTAAATAACCAACCATCACTGCTAGCTGGATCAAGTATACAAAAATAAATAAATAAATCGATGACCAATAAATATAATTTTTCTACAGTTCAATAAATGAACAATTATTTGTAAGATGGTTTCATAGCTAAAAATAAACAATGTACAATACGTTTTAAATGAAAAGCCAATGTGATAATTCAAAGTAATTCGTTGTTCAAATCGATGGTTCGATATTCAGATAGTTCAATTATTCGATTCACAAAACCCAAGTCTTAATGACTACGGTCA
Source organism: Camellia granthamiana (assembly GCA_036172215.1). Taxonomy (NCBI): domain Eukaryota; kingdom Viridiplantae; phylum Streptophyta; class Magnoliopsida; order Ericales; family Theaceae; genus Camellia; species Camellia granthamiana. The sequence goes on from CM069906.1 coordinate 149,444,683, forward strand.
CTTAGCCCGTGACAAGGCCCAGAACCACACATAGGCCGGTGGTAAAGCCCCAAAAGAAACTAGTTTCTGTGCCAATAAATAACCCCCATTGGCTAGGGTCCAAATCATAGTCAGACTAGAGTGATGTTCAAAATTCAAACAATACACAACTTTCAAATAAAATATTCGATATTTTCGGAATAAACATTTGGTACAATTCTCATAATAGTTTTACAAAATATTCAAATAACTTTCATAATAATATTCGATGTTGTTTTATACTTGACCCATGTTTTATTTTAAGAGAACACGAAGGCTATAAATATATATTTATGATTTTAAATGATTCGATAGGAATAAAAATGAACCAACAGTGATAGAGGGTTATTTACCTCAAACAGCTAAAATAACACTCCAACACCAACTCCAAACACCCAGCTTCACCACTTCAATCTCACAAACCTAATAAATAAAACCTCAAATAAATTAATATTTTTTTACATGTTACATATACCCACAAAAGCCCCACCATATTAGATTAATGTATTGCTTTAATATCCAAGAGATCAAACCATTCAACCCAACTTTATAGCCAAACACACCCTTACCCATGATACAAACTCCATTGTTTCTATTACCCACCCAAAATTACACTTACACATTGCACCCAATTCTCAAAACCTAAGTAGGCACCTATAGATCTTCCAATTCCCCTTAATGCATTGATTGTTAAATTCCTCAACATAAACTTAATAATTAACAGTAAAGATAGATTTTACCTTAACCAATGGGTGTCCCAAAATCACCAACGTGCTGCCTCCAATCCCTATTGTAGCCTCACTTGAACCTCTCTTCTCTTTTTCTTTTCTTTTTTTCTTTTTTACCTTCTCAAACCCTAGCCGCCTATGGAGCAATTCCTAGCCTCTGTTTTGTTTCTTTCCCAAGACTTAAAGCCACAATATATAGGTGGGCTTATTAACCTAATTTCTCAAAGTTACAAAATTACCTATCTAAGTAATAGAAAATATAATGCCATCTCATAACTAATTCTTTGATATTAATAAATGACCCATATAAATTAATTTAATTACTAATCTATCCAACAAAATAATCCTACACACAACTTGGGTTTTACATTCTTCCCCTCTTAAAAGAAATTTCGTCCTCGAAATTTGACATACATGTAGTCTCAAAAAGTTGTGGATACTTTTGTCTCATTTCATCCTCAAGTTCCCAAGTAGCTTCTCTCTCCGAGTGATTGCTCCATTGAACCTTAACATAGTGGATGACTCGACGCCTCAAAACCTGCTCCTTCTTATCAACAATTCTTACAGGGTGTTCTTCATAGGTCAAATCCTCCTTAAACTACAACGGTACATAATCAATCACATGATTGGGATTCGGTATATACTTCCTCAATATCGAAACATGGAAGACATTATGAACTCCAACTAGTAAAGATGGTAAGGCAAGTTTGTAAGCTACCTCTCCAATTCGATCTGAAACCTCAAATGGTCCAATAAATCTAGGACTCAATTTACCACGAATACCAAACCTCATTACTCTTTTCATAGGAGACATCTTAAGGAACACATGGTCTCCAACCCCAAACACCAAATCGTGTCTCCTATTATCTGCATAACTTTTCTGTCTACTCTGTGCAGTGCGGAGTTGCTCTCTAATAAGATTGATCTTGTCCACTGTTTGTTGCACAATCTCAGGCCCTAATAACTTCCTTTCGCCCACATCATCCCAACAAATAGGTGATCCACACTTCCGTCCATATAAAGCCTCATATGGTGCCATTTGAATGCTCGCATGATAACTATTATTATAAGAGAATTCCACTAAGGCCAAATGCTCATCCCAAGAACCTCTAAGATCAATAATACAGGCCCTTAACATGTCTTCAAGAGTCTGAATAGTTCTCTTTGACTGTCCATCAGTGTGAGGATGAAAGGCCGTGCTAAAATTCAAACTAGTATCCAGAGCTGTATGCAAACTCCTCCAAAACATAGATACAAATCTATTATCTTTATCAGACACTATGGTCACCGGAATACCATGCAACTTCACAATCTCCTTGATATACAAATTTGCAAACTTCTCTAAGGAGAACCCTACCTTAAAAGCTAGAAAGTGAGCGGATTTGGCCAATCGATCAACAATAACCCAACTAGCATTGTTACCACCTTGGGTCCTAAGCAACCCCATCACAAAATCCATGGTAATATGTTCCCACTTCCACTCGGGAATAGGAAGAGGTTGTAACTTACCTACAGGTCTCTGATATTTAACTTTCACTTGTTGACATACCAAACATTGAGCAACAGACTAAGCAATTTCCCTCTTCATATTATTCCACAAAAAGTTCCTCTTCAAGTCTTTATACATTTTAGTGCTTCCTAGGTGTACCGTATATCTTGAGCTGTGAGCTTCTCTTAGGATTTCTTTCTTGAGCTCTAAATCATTAGGCACACACAAACTCTCTCCAAATCTCAAGGTTCCATCTTTATGCATACAAAATTCCATCTATAGCCCTATTTCCATTTCAGCCTTAAGTTTTTGCAACTAAGGATCTTTTCCCTGAGCATCTTTAATTCTATCAATCAATGTGGGTCGAACTCTAGGGTTTGCCAACTGCACTCCATGGTTATGCCATCTAATCTTGATATTCAACCTTTGCAAGTCCTCCAAGATATTCTTTTGGTCAGTGATCAAGGTAGTCAAATTACTCAGGGTCTTTCTACTCAAGGCATCAGCCACTGCATTGGCTTTTCTTGGATGATAATTGATAGTCAAATCATAGTCCTTTAATAGCTCCAACCATCGCCTTTGCCTCATATTCAATTCTTTTTTCAGTGAAAATATACTTCAGACCTTTATGATCAATTAATATCTCACATTTCACCCCATACAGTTAGTGCCTCTAGATTTTCAATGCAAACACCACTGTAGCCAACTCCAAATCATGCGTAGGATAATCTGCTCATATGGCTTGAACTGCCTAGACCCATATGCCACTACTTTATCGTTCTGCATCAGGACACAACCCAAGCCCATCTTCGATGCATCACTATAGATGGTAAAACCTTTATCTCTGGACGGAACTATAAGTACTGGAGCACACACTAATCGACTCTTTAGATCCTGGGAACTCTTCTCACACTCATCAGACCATTCAAATTTAACCCCTTTTTGTGTTAAACGAGTCAAAGACATAGAAATTCGGGAAAAACCCTCAACAAACCTTCTATAATATCCTGTTAAACCCAAGAAACTACGAATTTCAGTGACACTAGTAGGCCTATTCCACTCTACCACCGCCTCACTTTCTTGGGGTCAACAGACACCCCGTCTTTAGATATCACATGACTCAAAAATGATACACTCTCCAGCCAAAATTCACACTTCTTTAATTTAGCAAATAATTTCTTCTCCCTTAATAACTGCAACACTATTCTCAGATGTTCTTCGTGCTGCTATTTACTCTTTGAGTACACAAGAATGTCATAAATAAAAATTACCACAAACTGATCTAAGAAAGGGTTTAAATAATCCATAAAAGCTGCAGGCGTATTGGTCAACCCAAACGACATCACTAAAAATTCATAATGCCCATATCTAGTTCGAAAGGCTGTCTTAGGTATATCTTTCACTTTAACCTTCAACTGATGATATCTAGAACGAAGGTCAATCTTAGAAAAGACTTGTGCTCCTTGCAATTGATCAAATGAGTCATTTATCCTAGGCAAATGATATTTATTTCGAATTGTTACCTTGTTCAACCCTCTATAATCAATGTAAAGGCAAAAACTACCATCCTTCTTTTTCACAAATAAAATGGGCACACCCCAAGGAGAAACACTAGGCCTAATAAAGCCCTTATCTAGTAACTTTTATAATTGTTCCTTCAACTCTTGCCCCTGATTTCCTCCGACTGCTTGAGAACCACTACCAATATTAGTCACATTCCCTCACCGATTGTTATTATCAGTTCGTCGATTCGTTTGACCCTAGCGTGTATTCCTAGCCATATTTGCCAATGTCTCCTCATGTTCCATTGCAACCTATATGCATCAATAATAAAACCTCATCTTATTCTATTCTCAAGTCCCTATAGCACGTAAATAAAATTAACATTTTACCAAATTATAAGCGTTCCCAATCCTACATCTACCCAATCTCACCACTATTCTATACCAACTTTTAAAATTACAACCTGGCTCTGATACCATAAAATTGTCACGCCCCAAGCTCCGTGACAACGCCGCACACTCATTTAGGTGAGCATGCAAGGCTAAGAGTCCAACACATAACCAACAATATAAAATACTCAAATTAAATCCTTTAATATCATAATGCTAAAAACCATACAAATAGACAATTCTTATCATATGAAATTGTCCACCAAGTCCACTAATAAAATAATAATAATAATAATGATCCAAATACTTAAATCATAGTCCTACTCTCGGCACTCCCACAAGTAAAAACCCCGCGCAGCTCTACTCCTCAGAATCTGAAAAATAAAATAAGGGTAAGCCAGACAGCCCAGTAAATAACCAACCATCACTGCTAGCTGGATCAAGTATACAAAAATAAATAAATAAATCGATGACCAATAAATATAATTTTTGATACAAATCAATAAATGACACGATTATTTGTAAGATGGTTTCATAGCTAAAAATAAACAATGTACAATACGTTTTAAATGAAAAGCCAATGTGATAATTCAAAGTAATTCGTTGTTCAAATCGATGGTTCGATATTCAGATAGTTCAATTATTCGATTCACAAAACCCAAGTCTTAATGACTACGGTCACTTAGCCCGTGACAAGGCCCAGAACCACACATAGGCCGGTGGTAAAGCCCCAAAAGAAACTAGTTTCTGTGCCAATAAATAACCCCCATTGGCTAGGGTCCAAATCATAGTCAGACTAGAGTGATGTTCAAAATTCAAACAATACACAACTTTCAAATAAAATATTCGATATTTTCGGAATAAACATTTGGTACAATTCTCATAATAGTTTTACAAAATATTCAAATAACTTTCATAATAATATTCGATGTTGTTTTATACTTGACCCATGTTTTATTTTAAGAGAACACGAAGGCTATAAATATATATTTATGATTTTAAATGATTCGATAGGAATAAAAATGAACCAACAGTGATAGAGGGTTATTTACCTCAAACAGCTAAAATAACACTCCAACACCAACTCCAAACACCCAGCTTCACCACTTCAATCTCACAAACCTAATAAATAAAACCTCAAATAAATTAATATTTTTTTACATGTTACATATACCCACAAAAGCCCCACCATATTAGATTAATGTATTGCTTTAATATCCAAGAGATCAAACCATTCAACCCAACTTTATAGCCAAACACACCCTTACCCATGATACAAACTCCATTGTTTCTATTACCCACCCAAAATTACACTTACACATTGCACCCAATTCTCAAAACCTAAGTAGGCACCTATAGATCTTCCAATTCCCCTTAATGCATTGATTGTTAAATTCCTCAACATAAACTTAATAATTAACAGTAAAGATAGATTTTACCTTAACCAATGGGTGTCCCAAAATCACCAACGTGCTGCCTCCAATCCCTATTGTAGCCTCACTTGAACCTCTCTTCTCTTTTTCTTTTCTTTTTTTCTTTTTTACCTTCTCAAACCCTAGCCGCCTATGGAGCAATTCCTAGCCTCTGTTTTGTTTCTTTCCCAAGACTTAAAGCCACAATATATAGGTGGGCTTATTAACCTAATTTCTCAAAGTTACAAAATTACCCATCTAAGTAATAGAAAATATAATGCCATCTCATAACTAATTCTTTGATATTAATAAATGACCCATATAAATTAATTTAATTACTAATCTATCCAACAAAATAATCCTACACACAACTTGGGTTTTACAGTAATCTCGATCTGTGTATTGTAGGAGTATTGAGCTATGAAGGCCTCGGCCATCTCCTCCCAGTTTCTCTTGACGGAATCTTCCAGTTTTGCATACTAGATGGCCGCTACACCCGACAAGGTCCGGCCAAACAAAAAAAGTTTTTGCAATCTGGAGAGGCCCATCGGCCTTAGTATATCTGAAAACAACCGTAAATGCACCATAGGATCCCCAGACCGGTCAAAGCAGTCAATGTACGGCATTTTAAATCGATCTGGCAGCGTCACGGCCGAGTCGGTGTACCCATCCTCAATATCCGGAATGGACTTCACACCCTGAGATTTCTTGAACAGCTTTTCAAGCTTGCTCACTTTTAATGCCGTGGGGTCCACTTCGAACTCAAAGGGGAAATCCGGTAGGTTGACAGGTGCTTTGGATAGCTGGGGTAGGATCGGGGGCAGGACCGGGCCGATTGGAATGTCCGTATCTCCCTGGACGTTTGGTGTCTCCCCGGGTATTGAAACTCCTGGTGGAGGAGGAACTTGGTGTGAAGCAGATGCTCCGGTTTGCTGCTGTAACCTGGCGATCAACTCTGCCTGTTGGGCCATGACCTCGGCCTGTTGTTTGGCAAATTCTGCTTGACGGGCAGCGTCCTGTTGCATGGCTCTCATACTTTCTTGGAGTTGATGCATCATCTCCTCCATTCCTGCTATACTGCCCTAATTTAACTGAACTGCCGGTATATCTGTCTCCGCAGTAGACTCGGAAATCTCAACCTGACTACTCAAGGACCACTGATCTGGCAACCGTGGTACCGATACACTGTGCCTTACTGACCTCCGTCTAGTAACCGGGGGTAAAGAATAGAACACTGGTTGTCCGTCTACCAGATCCTCAGATCGATGGAGTCTGCGACCTCTAGTCTAGAATGCTTGGGGAATATCTGCTTGGTCGGAAGCAATTGTGCTAAACTACCTAGCAAAAAGATAAATAAAGCATAATAAGGAAATAAACAACCAGAAAAATAGACAGCATAACAGCTTAAATAAACACAACACACAGTCGGTCATAACAACACACAGTTGGCATTTGTAAGCTGAACATACTGTTCTCAAACACTGATCATTGTTTCCAAATCACTGCCCCAAATCTGAATCTGATACCCGCAGATATAACTGATACCCAAATACTGATACTGATGCCCTCAAGCCTAATACCCAGACTTGCAAACTGATACATGCATTCCTGTAGAGACACACTCTAAAAGCACATAGCAAGCAAGTGAGAGCCAAAACATCCCTATGGAGGGGTAGGCTTTTCCTGTCCTAGTTTCGTCAAGAACTAGGGTTTCACTACGCACACAGTGGTTTCAAACAACCTATAATCGGGTAAGCAACCTGTCCTATAGTTTGGAATGGTCACTATGGATTCCGATATGCACTAGGTCGAATGGTCAAAAAGGGTGCCCCGGTAAAAATCGGGGTTTGTATTCCCATCGTGGCAGAGCCCGTAACCGGTCAACCTTATGGCACGCTTCTCAAAGCGAGCCTCTGGCAAACCGTTCAGGAATAGCAGATGGCAAACACGGTGTCTTAGGTGCACCAATGTAAATGCAATGCAAAGAGACACATAAGTGTAATCAAAACAAGATATCATGAGTTCGAGTCAAGTTCTCTAAATTCCCAACAGAGTCACTAGAAACTGTAGACGCGCCCGAACGTCCCAGGAAAATCCCATTTTGCTCATTGGGCTTACTACAGTTCGGACTCAATGTCACGGTTCTGAATCTAATCTCACAAAGTGCAATGCAAGATCAATAAATCACCAAAGAGTCCAAATCCGACAAATCATTTTGAAAAACTGATTTTTAGAAAGAAGTGCCAAACATGGACTGCTTTGCCAGATACAGAGTCGCCACCTAAATATTTTATTTTGGGGGAATTTAGGAAACCCTGACTCGTGCCTAAGGCCACGTGTCCGTCATCACCAAAGTTGCCTCGGCTCGGGAACTTTGGTACGAGAGGGGAAGGTCATGCAATGAGCACCCCCGCTCGCCCGATCAAAGATCGGCCTTTACTAACATGATATCTTGTTTTTGAAAACACATGTGCTCTTATTCCGGTTATTAACCTAGAATTACTATGTAATGCGCATAGCATACAAGTATAGACTGGATTACCTAAGTTGGAACAAAGCATTGCATATTCGTTTTGAAAACGGTTTGCTACTCGCAAGTAGGCTAAAATACAGATTTTGCCACCCTCAAGTGGGCTTAGAAAACATGGTGATTTGCCACTCTCAAATGGGCTTAAAACTCGCAATCAATGAATTGTCCCAATTCAAGTAACCCAACCTTCACCCACAGGCATTTAGGCAGTTATATCATATAAGCAAATAGCCTCATAGTAAGCATTCTATCATGGCAACACTCACACTCATGCAAGATGCTAAAACATAAACACTTACAGTGTACTCCGAGCAAAAAAAAAAGCTAGTTAGTAATCAATGCATGATCCTAGCTATGTCAAGAATGCCTAATGCAACACATGCAAAATGCAACTAAGATAGGCTCGGCTATTCTAAAATGTCATGTGAGATACAACTTGATACATGTATTCAACTTGGAATTGAAGTACAATACAGTTAGTATGATGCGCCGAGCCCGGTGCATACAAAACAGATGAATGAAAGCAAACATGCGAAGCATAAGGATGCTAATTGAAACATGCCCTAAAACTAACCATCGAAAGTAGGTAACTAAAAGGGAGAAAGACGTGGGGTTAGAAGACATGCATCACACACGCGCACACTTATTACAACAGTTGTGCCCTTTCGACGGAGGGTCCGAATGAATAATACAGACCTAACTAGCTAATCTAAGCTAATCTAATTAAACTACTTATTACACAACGAAATGAATAACAAACTACAGCTAATTATTACAAAACTCTAATTAATCAACAAATTAACTAAGTAAGCAATTTAAATAAGCATGTAAACTAAATGAAATAGGTTGCCTCAGCTCTACTTTGGATGACAAAGGATGCATGCATGCTCGAGTCACCTTGTTCGGAAATCCCTCGCGACGCCCCGATTGCCTCTGTTTGCAATTGATCTCAAAAACTTGCACCAAGCTCTAGAGAGATGAAACTCCACCTTGGGAATCTGTGGGAAGGCTGCCGACCAGTTATTGGCTTTGGAGACCACCTGCCGACCACTTTTTGTGGTGAAAACCAGAAAAAGTGGTCGGCCTACCACTTTATCTGGTCAGCCGACCAGCTTTTGCTCATGGTTTCTGGTTTTCTGCAACAGAGGGCAAGAGAGAGGCATGGCAAAGTATTTGCAACACATGTGTGCACAACCATCCCCCCTATCATTACATGAGCTCAAGGGAGTGTAGGCCTCGACCCTCGGGCCATCAATCACGCATCTCGAGGCATGATAGCCGAGGAGCTGAATTGCGCGACTCAATATGAAATGAATGCACATAAGAACATGTAAAGCCTAAAACTCCATCATGTATAATCAAGAGTGTCAGCGACCGGGTATTGAGGCGCGTTTCATCACTTCGAAGATGAAACACCCCTTATTTCCCATCTTTGGGCTAATTCCTATCCCAAACACAATGCAACAAACACGGCATGCACAATGCGACTTCAAGAACGCAACCTAATGCGATATAACTTAGACATGCAAACATGCAAGGGATGGACAGGCAAACATGCGATTAGCATACACAATGCTATGAATTACATGGCATATACAATGCTCATGACACTTGCATATACAATGCACGTGGTAACTAACATGCATAATGCGAAATGGCATGCGCAAGTGTAATGATCAATCATGCAACAAAATGGCATACTCAATGCTATGAACCACATGACATACTCAATGCACAATGGACTTAAACCAAGATGGATAGGCCTCAGCCATGTCCAAATCAGTGGCCAATGGTGATGAAACCAAGGCAATAAAACACATACAAGCATGCACAATGCAAGGGCCCAAGCCTAAGACACAAAACACAACTTCCCAAAAGCATTGAAAGGATGCAACATGGAGTACAATGGCATATGTTCCAGCACTGAAATGGCATACAAAATGACTTCGAATCATGCAAACAACTCACGCAATGCATGTTGAAAGGCTCAAGTATCGAAAGCTAGTGAAGCATATTACACTAGAGGCATGCAAAGCGATGCTCAAATGACCAAACGAACCCCAAACAGCCCCTATGCAGGCCCAAAACAGTAGCAAAATGGGTTGGGATGATGGCTTTGAAAGGCACCAAAATAGGGCTCATGCAATGGCTCACAAATAGGGCATAAAAGCATAACTCTAAAAAGCACCTAAAAAGTGGAAAATATGGAAGTATAGCAGCCCTACATGCTTTGAAATAACATTTCCAATGATGCCAAAACATGCAAATACCTCAAGTTAAACATGCAAGGGACCTCAAAACTCAAAGTTAGTTAAGGCTATTACACAACAAGCATGCATGGCAAGCATCATTCGACCAAGAGGTCTCAAAACATAGCTAAGGCAGCCCAAAATATGAACAAAATCATGTTGGAGCATGGCCAAAATATGCTAGAATAGTGAGCCAAAACATCATGCATTCTAAGCTAATAAACAAGATTTACACTACAAGCACATGAAGCATGCGAGAGGCTACTAAACCAACCAAAAACAGAGCCATGATATGTCAAATGATGACCAAAAACCCACTGAAATGGAGCTAAAACATGCTAGATTGACATGCTACCTTGATGAGCCATAAATGGGAATACACTACACATATGAGAAGCATGCCAATGGTGGCCAAACCAACCATGGAAAGAGTCTAGGTAGGCCCTAAAAGTCACCAAAAAGTGCCTAAACCAAGCCTTGAAAGCATGAAAATGTATGCTCATTTGATAGGCCAAAAATGTAAGTAAACAAGACAAAAAGAGAGAGGGTCACCCCTCTCTAATTTAGGACCTCAAAACCACTTTCCAACCATTGAAAATCTACTGGATTTTAGTGGCTAAAAGTCCAAGCAAGGATTAGCTCAAAGGCCCTAAGGCATGGCACAAAACAAGGCCAAACAAGACATTCAAGAGGGTAGGAGACCCTCAGCACCCAAGAGGCCTTAAACAAACATGTTAAGCATCTTAAAACAAGACTTTTTTCAGTTGAAAGCTAAGCCCAAATAAGCATGCAAGTATGGCTAAGAGAATGATCAAGACAAAGCTTAAAAGGGGAGACAAGTTACCCTTGAAGCACTGCAATACCAGCAAGTTTCTCAGCCTAAAACCAAACTCTTGAGCCTTCTCAAGGCTCTCCAGCACCTCAGCAACAAGGTAAGAGTGTTTGGGCTAGGAGGTTGTGTGCACAAATGTGAAGCAATGCACAAATATAGAGAGAGAAAGAGAGAAATATAGAGAGAATATAAGCCAATGCCTTAAACCAAATTCAGAACCTGTGGAATGGAGAGGGAGAACCTCTCTTATAGAAAAAAAAAGGGTTCAAGCTTCTTGGAGAAGCTAAACATGGATGCAATCCCTCCATACACGTGTATGGAGGATACAGTCTGTGCCCTCCAGCTGGCACAGCTGGCATCCATTCAGTCTAACAAAACATGGGGAAAGCTGTCGACCAGAAAAGGTGGTCGACCTGCTACTTTTAGTGGTCGGCTGACCACCTAAAGTGGTTTCCCAGAATAAAAGCTGGTCGGCAGGGGGAATTGGTGGTCTCCACACTGAAAGCAAGCCCATGGTGGGGTGAGAAACTAGAAAATATGGCCCAAAGACCAAGAAAACCAGTTTCCCGACCAGAAAATCGGCTGGCGGGGAGAAAAGTGGTCTTCCAGGATAAAAGCTGGCCTCCCACCCTTGTACCACTTCCCAAACATGGAAAGTAAGGTTTGTACCTAAGACAAACCAAAACGGATGCAAGATGAGGGTTCGGGAGGCAAGACGCGCGGCCGGGAGCCCCGAAAACAAGCTGCCGAGCATCAAAAGTGGCGTACGACCACAAAAGTGGCCTCCCGGACCACAGTGTCCCTCTAGACAGAGGAAACAAGGTGTGTTTCAAAAACCGTGCCAAACGGAGAATGTTAAGCGGTCCCGAGCCGAGGCGGACGGCCGACGGCTCCGAAGACCAGAAACTAGTCTCTAAATGGGAACAGTGGCCTACGACCACAAAGAGTGGCCTACGACCACCGAGAGATGGTCCACAGGACCTCTTCCTCCCTCTGGGAAGAGAAAACAAAACTTGGTCCGCAGACCGAGTCAAAGTACAAAGGGTCCCGAGGTCCGGAGGCGAGGCTCTCAGCCAAAAGCTCCGAAACCTCGAAACGAGCACAACATGCACAATCACCGAGCGCTCAATCGATGACGTCTGAGTCTTAAGGTCGATCAAAAATGGGGTGTCTACAGCCTCTCCTGCCAAAGCAATTTGGGATTTCTTGAAGGAACATTATCAGACCACTGGACATGTTCACCAATATCAACTGTTACAGACTCTTCATCACATGCGCCAGGCAACTGGTCAGTCTATCAATGACTTCTTATCCCAAATGTCATCTGTTTGGGACCAACTAACTCTATCTGAAGACGCACAACTGTTTATTACTTATCGGAATCATCAGTGACTATTACAGTTTCTTATGACTCTTCATAGCACTTTTGAGCCCGTGCGTGCTTCTTTGCTCCATCATTTACCCTTGTTCACTTTAGAGCAAGCAATTACTGAGCTATTATCAGAGAAGACTCGTTTTGGGATTCTCAAATCTCAAAATATGGATTTTGCTCTTGCTACACCATCATCTTAGAGTTTCTCATCTTCTCAACCCTCTAGTATATGCAGTTATTGTCGCAACCTCGGCTTGCCAGCCACTCATTCTCTTGTTCAGTGCCAGGTTCACGAATGTTTGACTTGTCACAAGACTGCTCCAGGTCATCTTCAAAGCAATTATCCTCGAGCTTCCTCCACTACTTCATCTTCTAGGTATCAGTCCAAATCTTGACAAGGTTCTCGCTCTGCTACTATTGCCTCTAAGGGTTTTTCTACTCACCACTCCACTGATTCTACTGCTCATTCCTTCTTTATGGATGATGTTAAGTTATCATCCACTAGGTGCTCGCCAAATCTGGTACTCCTCCCTCTACTGCTCTTTCAGTGACCTCAAGTAACTCTTCATGATATTTTGTCTCCCCATGCTATAATCATATGACTTCAGGTTTTTGATAAAACTCATACCTGGGATGTGGTTTATCTTCCTCTTGAAAAGAGTACTGTTAGTTGCAAATGGGTTTACAAAATCAAAACTCATTCTGATGGTTCCATTGAGTGTTACAAAGCTCACCTTGTCGCCTGGAAATAGACTCAAGAATATGGGATTGACTATGAGGTAACATTTGCTTATGTTGCCCGTCTTACTCAGTTCACAACTTACTTGCAGTTATTGTTGCTCACCACCGGAGTTTTTATCAGATGAATGCTAAGAATGCATTTCTCAATGGTGACCTCACTGATGAAGTTTATATGCAACCTCCTCCTCTGTTCCATCAAACAAAGTTTGCAAACTTCGCCGTGCTTTATATGGTTTGAAACAAGTTTCGCGTGCCTGGTTTTCCAAGTTCAGCTCTACCATTCGTGACTTTGGTTTTTCCTCTAATGCCCATGATTCTGCCTTATTTATATGTAAGACGGAGCATGGTACTATTCTCCTTCTCCTTTATGTAGATGATATGATTATCACTGAAGATGACGTAGTGGATCTTTCTAGTCTCAAGCAGTTTCTCAATCGCCAGTTTGAGATGAAAGATTTAGGTTTGCTTAGCTACTTCCTTGGCTTGGAAATTTCCCAAGATTCCTCTAGTTATTTTCTTATCCAAGCCAAGTATACTTCCGATCTCTTGGCTCGTGCTGGCCTTACCGATTGCAAGATTGCCACTACTCCAGTTGACCCTCAGACTGGTCTTACACCCCTGACAGTCCCCTATTGTCTGATGCCACTTTATATCATCAGCTAGTTGGCAATCTTATCTATCTCACGGTTACTCGTCCAGATATTGCTTATGATGTTCACATTGTTAGTCAATTCATGGCTGCTTATCGCTCTCCACACTATGTGGCTTCGTTGGCTTCTTTATGACATGACAGTTTCTCATTCTGCTACCACCAATCTTTATTGTGACAATCAGAGTGCTATTCAAATTGCACATAACAATGTCTTCCATAATCGCACAAGCATATTGAGATTGATTACCATTTCATACGCTAGCATGTTACTGGTGCCCTTGTTCATCTTCTCTTTGTTAACTCTGCTGATCAGACTGTCGACCTCTTCACCCAAGCTCATCTTCCAAATCACTTTTCTGATCTTGTCTCCAAGCTCAAATTGATATCTGCCTTACCACCTTGGCATGGACCGCAATATTGGAAAGTGCTTCTTCAAAACACCAAATGTTCTTTCTATGACATTACGTAACGACGAATGTCGATGGTTAAACAATTCCTTGGGTCCAGAATAATGACGACCATGAAACACTTGCAAGTGATAACATTGGGAACGAAATGGAGGAAGAAATCCAGGCATGTTCGTGAAGCTGGCATCCACTAAATAATACTTGCCTACATGTAAATAATGTAGGCAATGCTCTGTCAAATACATGTACACAAAAATCAACATTTAAGACAGTACAGTGTGTTATTTGGTGACACTCACCATAGGGTGGGTGTGGGAAATGTAGATTAGCTCTTGTAATTGAGTCAACTAAAATTGCGTTGTTGTGAATGCTACATTCCCATCCAGAATTGATAAATGTGAACAACATGTCGAAGTCGCAAGCTGCGAGTACATGTTGTGATACCGTAGTTTTGCGACCACAGAATGTATTTTGTCTTGAGGCAGGGACCCACGCATCCACCAATGTGCCATCGATAACACCGACACAATCCTACTTGAAATATATTAGTTTGACATTAAACGCAAAACAAACCTAGATATTACTTTTAAAACATTAAAAAAAAAAAAAATTTAATTCGTTACTATTGTTGAAAACTTACAGGACAAACATGTAGTCGTACCTTGAACCAGGGAAAAAACCTCCTATCATTTAAAATTTTTGGCGGTATCTCATCTTGGTTATGCGATTTGATAACCGTTGATACAAGTTTGCATAGTGCCCGTATAATGATTTTGATGTGCCAACAAATAGTTTCAGTGGAGTGTTGAAATCTATCGGCTAGTAGTCTATGCCGGTCATTTTGTGCGAAAGTGTACAAAAAAATTCCAAGCAATTCCTCGACACTGATATGCATATGTTCAGTTTTGACAAAGCCATTTTGAAGTAAGATGTCTTTCAATAAAATGAATGTTTGGGCATCTATTCGCATAATGTCCATCATTGTTTTTGAATGGCCATTTAATAAACTAAAGATGTAATCATCACCTTTGAATGGACAAGTTCGCTGTAGTCATCTACTAGTTGACGCATTCATATGCTCATTCATAAAAGCAATCATCAAAAAATCCATAAAATCTTCAATAACCTCATCCTCCTTTGATGACCTCTTCATTGCATTGTTTTCTGTGTCGGATGACATACTATTTCAGCTACATCACAATAGCACATAAATATAAAAAAATGATTAACAACATGCTAACTGTTACCATTATTGGTGAAACTACAATTAACTACTGCTACAATTTGTCAGCCATAGTCATTTATCGAACTAAATGAAAGTATACATACGAAGAAAAAACATATTAATATTTAGTCATATTGTCATTACTACCTTTTTATATTGTATGCTGTGTTTAAAATTGAAAGTTGAAGCAAAAATAAGAAAACAAACATAAAAAAACGCAGAAGAATAAAATCATATCTAAATGTAAAACAGAAACAGTTTCAGAAAAATATAGAAATAAACATACAAAGACGGATAAAAAAAGAACATGTCATCAAATGAGAAAAAAATTAATAAAATCAAAACAGAAATCATCAAATCATGTTGCACAACCACAAAGAGAACCGCAAGCTCGATCAAGCCACAACTTCTCCATTCACTACAAAGCTAGGATCATAGCTAGGCGCATATGAGCAGGAGTACACATAAAAAACCTTCGCCATTTCTTGTTTTTGAATAGTGTCAGTACCCTAATGTACTGGACCGGTGGTATGTCCCCAAGCTCTAACAAGGTATCTAGACATGCATCAAGGGAATAGTCATCACCACATGTACTTACAGCCTCTGTGTCTGTTGATTGGGCACGAGAATGTTCCATTTTTGCCCGATCAACAGACATCATCAAAGCCACTTGACCATGACCCTTTAGAACGACCACTATCAATCTGGCTATTTGTAGGGCCCCTCTTGTGACTTTTGCCCTTCGATAGTTCCATGTACTCATCGCCGAATATGTCAACAGCAATAGGTTCAACCGCATTACTCCGACCAACTCCAGGCGACCAAAATTTATTAAGCATTTCGTCATCTTCATCAGAGTCAGGGGCTCCTTGTGTGGATACACAGGCCAAGGCCCCTGTAACACAACAGTTTTCAACAATTTCGGTCATTTCTTGAAAATACTCAAATCCTTTTGTCCTAAATTTCTTAATATTTTTTGTTGCCTACAGCAATTGAAAATATTAAAAATAAGCATACTGTACATGTGATCAAATGTTACAAAAAAAAATAAAAATGGTACAGGTTAATTCAATATCTTATCCTAAAATTCATCGGGTGCAACAACCATTCCTACAATGGGATCCCATCCTAGACCGGTTTGTGCCTGCAATCGCTTGAAGGTTTGGTAATCAACTTCAAATTGTTGATATTTTTGTCTTACCTGTTTTGGTGTGCATTGAAACCCATACAGATTTTGCAACTCAATTGCAAAATGGTTCCAATGCCTGACTGTCCACACAGTACTATGACCTGTTGTTTGATTTTTTTATACCTTGCCTCTCAACATGTTTATTAGCTTCATTTCAATTCTGGAACTCCACATTCTTGTGTCCTGGTTGTCATTAGAATTGTTGTTATGCATCTAACAACACATAATTTATATCTAAACTAATCTGAATTGGATATTAAAAAATAACAATGCAAGAATCTACAATTATGTTTCGATAGGAAAAAAAATTCATCAATTGAAGTTGTTAACAGTGTTGGGAAAAATAGATACAACAACAAAAAACAGAATATTGCATGCAAAAAGTTTGTAAAAGAGGTGTACACAGTAGACAATAAGCAGAAATAAACAGAAGGAGAGTGGAAGAAGAGAAGCATCAAAGGGGGTGAGTGGCGGTCGACCCAGAGAAAAGGGAGCTAGACTGGCAGTCGACCGGACCACCAGCCAGTTGTCCTGGAGATTGACCGGTTTGACAGATCAGAACCCATTTCTGCTTGTCAGCTATTACATAGTAGATCTATTGAAGGATTAAAGGATATATGACTAGCAGATCGATTAAAGGATATACGTACCAAAGTAGTAGGAGTGGAATAGTTGTCACCGGTGACGGAGTGGGTACAGTAGGTAGATGTGCGCTTTTTCGGTAGGCGTCTGATTCGAGAATATGCTTCACAAATTTGGCCTGAAACAGATAAATTGGGAATGAATTTGGGGATGTTTGAGGAAATCAGTGAGTTGTAATTTAAAATTTGAGAGAAATTTGTGATTTATTTGACCTCAGTCTTGTCGTTATTTTGTTGCTCGAAGAGTGAATCTTCCACAACGCACAAACTGCAACTCATTTGATTTGTGGAAGCTGGTGGATGCAATTTTATGGGTTGTGAGGGGGTTCATAGACATGGTTTAGATTTGAAGGTCTCAGTTCACAGAGAGGAACACGACCCGTGAAGAATCTTGAGCTGTGATCATTCAAATAGAGGAAGACGACTCATAAAGTTCAGCTTTAAATTTCTTTCGACGTGAAGCTTTTCAGAAGTTCAGCTTTAAATTTCTTTACATGTGAAGCTTTTCAGAAATGGAGAAGACTGAAGACACAGAGTATGTACCGTTTGAAGCTTTTCACAGTGGAGAAACGAAGAAAGAAATCTGCCAAACAGGAAGTGGAGATGTATTTGGAATTGTATGGTGGAATTATGATTTGAAAATTGTATCCAAACGTGAAGTGCAAATGGACGGGTGGAAATATATTTTGAGAATACAACCAAACACAGCCTGAGTTTTCTTTTTCATAGATTCTTTTTATATATATTTTTCCATAACAGTATAATTTTAAAGAATAATACTTGGTGGCTCGAAAACTATTGGCCCGAAGTGGCTCGAATACCCTATTTCTCTTTTTCTTTTCTTTTTTTTCTTTTCTTTTCTTTCCCTTCCCTCTCTAAAACAGAGAAGAAAGAGAGAAGAGACGAGAGAGAGAGAGAGAGAGAGAGAGAGAGAAAGGAGAAAAGATGGAGAGAAGGGAGAGAAAGAGATGAAGGAGACGGTGATGGCGGTGTCGGTTAGTGGCTCTCTCTCTCTTTCTCTCTATGTGTGTATAGATCTGTGTATACATACAGATCTGGTGTTAATGATGATATGTGTGTATAGAACTGGTGGCTCTCTCTTTCATATATATATATGTGTGTGTGTGTGTGTGTAGATCTTTGCATACACGCAGATCTAGTGTTGATGATGATGTGTTAAGGGGATGAAAGGGAGAGAAGATAAAGAAAATGAAGGAAAAAAACAAAAACAAAAACAAAAAAAAATTGAAAAAATTGATGCTCTCTCAGTTTTTTTTTTTTTTTTTTGATGATTTGTGTATACAATTTGATGATCTGTGTATAAAATTTGATGATCTGTATATACAATTTTTTATTTTTTTTGTGATTGTTAGTTGTTGTTGATGATGATGTATTGTTGTTGATGTTGATGCTCTCTCTCTCTCTCGCGGTCCCCGGCTCCCTTTTTTCTCTTTCTTCTCTCTTCTCTCTTCTTCTTCTTCTTCTTCTTTGCCTCTTTGTTCAAAACAGAGAAAAGAGAGAGAAAAAAAAAATCCAAAATGACGTCATTTTGGATTTCGAGCCAGTCGGGCCAACTTCCTCTCGAGCTACCTAGCAGCGCTGAATTTTAAAAGCCTAATTGATATATAAATTTTATTATGTTGACTGTTATTGTTATTTGACATTTTTTCTTGGGCTTAAAACTTATTATTTTCATCGTACCAATTATATAATCGTGTTAAATTATGGTATTCATGTACTCTTAAAAAATACCATAATTTCATTGATTTTTTTATAAATAAAAAAAATCTTAATTATGATTGGTATTAATGAAATTTGTGACTATAATCACATAAAATAAGTATTTATTGTAAGTCCTTAAATTATAAAAACATGTAGAGGATAAATAAAAATGATGGTATAAGACGTGCAGTAATATTAAAAACAAAGAACCCAGATATATAAAAAAATGCCAAGAAAAATAATATATATGCTCCAAATTCATTTTACATGTGAATTTCATAATACAAAAATTAAATTTACACCACATATTATATTTTTCTTGGTACTTTGTTTTGTCTGAATTATTTATCTTTAGTGTATTACTCTTTAGTCAAATCTAATTATAAGAATAGTTGAAAAAATATTAAGATAAATGAAGAAGAAAATTCAAGAGACAATATAAAATTATTCTTCGTAGTTCCATCGAGGAAACTTGGGCACAACACAAGTAATGTCCAAAAGAATCATTACACAAAACAATCACCTCCCCCACAAAACAGCCACCTTCCAAGAAAACATTAACCTCATTTTGAAAATTTACTTTTTAATGATTTTTTAAATTTTTTTAGGTAAAAAAAAGGTTCATAGGTTTGAAAATTACTTTTTTTTGTTGTATACAAAATTGTTGTACTACTTGCACAGAAAGTTTCAAAGACACAATGTACATATGCAAGATAAAAAAAAATGTTCACATTTATGGTTACAAACGTATGTCACATATGTGCATTCTATGTTTGAAATCTTCTGCGCATCTAGAATTTTTTTTTTTATTGATTTATCAAATTTTTTTTATAATAATTTTTAGGTTTTTATTTATTTTGTTTTTTCTGATATTGTAGCCAAAAGCCAGTTGCCAAATAAGATAAGGAAACAAATCGATTAAAAAATCTTAATTATTTGTGTAAGTCCCAAGATACTCTAAAAATATTATGTGACATTATTTGTATGTTATTTTCAATCAATAAAAATTACTGCAAATAGTGAGTAAATCATTATTTAATTCTACAGTATACAAGAGTTGAATCTCAACCTTCTATTAATTTTCTAGATATATTTTTTTTGTCTAGATTATGTGCACATAGTTTACTTTTTATTTATTTATTTATTATGTTTTCATGCTATACAAATAAAAAATTTATACATACCGATGTGACTAATTATGAACCTTTCACTTTAAAATAAAATGCTATTAAAGATAAATTTATTTTTTATAGTGATATTTTCATGTCATTTTTATCAAATTTTTTGTATAATTTTTATGTAAGAGTAGAATTTGCCTTCATACAATTTGGTATACTACACATATCTTGGGTCTCCACTAACCAAACTATAGCACATCTACAAAGCCCAATATATGGGGCAACAAAATACAAGTCACGCACCCATTACCTAATAGAATGCTAAATTCTAATTCTGTTATCTATTAAAATAAAAACTAGAAAAAAAAATGTGATAATCGGTGATAAGTTCATTTATATGGAGATATAACATTTAGTTGAAGGATTGATCTTTTATGAAGATAATAATATAATTAGTAAAATTGTTTAGTAAGGAAGACAAATTATTATTTTGACTGAATTTTTATTTTATTTTTTATCCCACTACCACTTGATCATTGTTGCACCACTAACGGCCAACCGCTGCTTTGCAAAAGTCACTAACACTGGAAAAGTTTTTGATCGAGGTGACTAATGGTAGTGGTGATAGACAAATAGGCGCATTTAATAGATAGAAAGGTGATTTATGAATAAATAAGAAGATGACACGTAAACAAATGAGTGAATAAATAGATGACACTTGGATAAGTAAGTAGACAAATACATGACGTAAGCATATAAGTAAACAGTGGATAGATAGACAAATAGATAAAGATAATATGATATTTTAAATTATATTATTTTTTTGGGCCAAAAGAATAGACTTTGGGAGTATTGCTAAAAAAGCAACATCATCTATATATGTTATACAAAATTATTAGCTAATCTTGGAGTGTCATGTGATGTTGTGTACGTGATGGTCTGACAAGTGAAGAATTACAAAACATATTAAGTGGGTTGCTTGTTCCTTGCTCTGGAACTCCATAATAAAGATAAGAGCAATGTTAGCGGTATTAAAATTGTTATCAAATATTTTATTAAATGTCTCATACGGGTTGGGTCCTATATAAGTGTAGGGTCCACATTGATATGAAATATTTGGTAAAATATTTGGTAGAAATTTTGGAACCTCTAACATTTTCCTAACGATAAATCAACAATGATTAATGGCACTACTTAAAATAGTGTGATATAATACCCTGAGGTCATATTTAATTGCCTGCGATGGAACCAAGTGATAAAATTACAAGCGTGGTAATATTGGGAATGACAAAATTACAAGTGTGTAATATTGGGGATGAGCTCCCCTTCATACTTCATCCGTACTTCTTTTATAGGTTTCGATTCGAACTTACTTTGATGATTCAAACTGTCTACTTCATAGGTTTCACAGTAACAGTTATGCATACAAAAAATTAGATTTATTGGACAACTATAATTACAGAAACAAATCACGTTTTGTTTTACAAAATGAATGGTTTAACTTTACAATCCTATTTGTTATTAATTTTATAAAACAAAATACGATTTGTTCTTATATTTATAGATGTCCAATAAAATTGATTTTTTTACATAAATGAACTTTATTATAGAACCTACAAAGTAGACGGTTCGGATTATCGATGTGAGTTCAAATTTGGACCCACAAGAAGAGTCTGGATGAGTATGGAGGTGTAACGCCCCCAAAATAATACAATAAATCCAACTCATGAGCGGAAGAATAATAGAAATAAAGTACTTTCATTCATCAGAGTTCGTTTACAAATATTAACACATGCGATATGATGTCCAAATTGTGAAATTAAATAAATAGATTTATAAAAAAATCAAAATTATATACCAAGAACATATGCTGACAATTACAACTAAATTACACTAGAAATACACAATACAATAAAATGGTAAAGAAATTAAACCGAAACCTACACGGTAGTAGTTTCCTTAAAACAGATTTCGCCGCCTCACGGGTCGAGTGCTTGAGGAATCCCGGCGTCTGTCTCCCAAGATAAGATGATTAAAAACCAGCTACAGCAGAAGTACTTTCTGTCTAGCTTAGCGAACAAAAACTGTGGCAGCACTCTCTCACTGTAGGAACTTTTTGGCAAACTAACTTGTAAAATGAAAGAAAAAATTTCTATATATTGAGAGTTGACAAAAGGGTCTCAATTTATACATGTATAGGGGAGAGAAGAAGACCCTCCAGCCTTTAAGGCTGGTCATTAAAACACCATTAACCAGCATCCATAGTCCCTTTCAAAAAGTTGAAAAGTTTGAATGCCTAAAGGATTCACACCATGTAGCCAAAAAAAAAAAAAAGATTTAAATACCCTTTAAAATCTCATTCATGAATCTAACATCATGAGACAATTTCTTGGCAATTTCTTATTCAAATCTCAATGGTTTTTGGCCCACTTGGACCCAACACAATAGATGGTTGGGACCCACTTTAATATTTAATTAAAGTCATCACACTTTAATATTAAATTAAAGTCACCAAAAAATCATTTTTTCCAACACGATATACATTCACAAATGTTCATCATGAATCAACAGCATGTGTTACAATGTTAAGAGAATTAAAATTAAACATATAGTCATATGCCCTATAGGCTTACATCTTTTCAAGTCATGGCTTGGTTACACAAAAATGAGTCTAACTCAATACAATTTAAGCCCTTGGCTACACAAAAGAATACAACAAAATAAAGAAGCTCTTGTTCCCAAAGTCCCTCCACGCTATTGCCCTGGTGAAGGCATATCACCAGCACCTGAAAATAGTTTTCCCCAAATAAGGTGAGCCACAGCCCAGTAGAAATAATCTAATACAGTATATGAGATTTAACAAAAGATATAAGTACAATGTGCATATACAATGCCGATGACAAAATCTCCACACTTTATGTAACCGTAAGACACCAAGGTTTATATTTCAATTCATTTTCTTTCAATTCATTTCAAGTTCATTCAGTATTCTCAATTCATGAGTCAATTTCATTATTTTTCAATAACCCAACTGAGACTACAACTCAGTGGTTTTCCAAATCAATACACTACTACGAAAACACTTCAAATCTGTCATTTTACGGAAATTTTGTCAGTGGGATCGACACCCATGTATACACAAGATTTCGGGACTTTCACCCTGTACACTCCGGCCAACTTAATTTCAATAGAGTCCATCCCCTATCTCCTCCCAAAAAATGGAGTACATCTACTTTCTCCTCCCAAACAATCATATATATACAATGTATATAAATCATAATCATATTCAATGACAACCAACAGCATACACACGCCCAGTAGGTCTCTGCTCAACCTGCTCACCCCTCGGAGCATAAACCTGATGCACTAACTGAGCTGAAGAGGCTCCTTGATTAGCCCTCGAGACCTATGTTGATTGTGTTGGCTGGTGACTCTGTGCCTGCCTCGAATCAAATGCACCAGACGTGTCACCCAACTGTGGGCAAAACCTCTTCATGTGCCCTGCTTGCCCACACTGATAACAAATGAGCGGCTAGCCTCTCCCTTGACTCTGGCCCTAGGAACAAGCTGAAGACGATACTGCTCGTTGTCCTCCTCCTCTCTGTGGGTAAGCTGGAGACTTGTGGCCCAACTGACCATACTTGAAGCAAGTAAAATCTCCCTGACCACCCCTCCCATAACCTGAACTCAGTACTGGAAAGGTAGATCTCGCCTGGGCTCCCTAGGACGACTGAGGGTTAGAACCCCTCTATCTTTTGTTGTCCCCTTAACTGTCCTGACTCCTCCTAGAGTCCCTCATTCTCTCCTCCTCCGACTGCATAATAGTCTCAAGATGGGCTACTGCCTCTACAAGACACCCATAATCTCCAATCATGGATCCGGCAACTCTAAACATAAGTCCGGTCTTCAATCGCTTCTCGAACTCCAGACAACGGCGCTCTTCAGTCGCTGCAAGTTCCGGTACAAACCTCGACAAGCTAGTGAACGTGGCCTCAAACTCGGCCACTAATGTGTTCAACTGCACCATCTTAGAGAATTGGTCTCTCAACTTCTCCCTAACAGTAAGAGGCAAGAACTTATCCTGGAAGGCGTCGACAAAAACCTCCCAAGTCCCTCCGACGTGCCCATGCGCATACTTCCACCATTGACCCGCGTCTCCCTTTAGTTGGAAGGACACCAAGGTCACTCTCAAATCCCCGTCTCCGATGCCGAGTATCTCAAACGTCTTCACCATTTGCTCTAACCACTTATCTACCTTCAATGGTTCCTTGGGATCACCCAAAAACTCATCCGAATTCGACCAGAAAAACTCTCTCTTCAAGAAAGATGGCCCTACTTCAGCTACTTATACCTGGACTTGATTCTCAGCCTTGAGAATGTACATAGATTCCCGCAAAGCCCTGGCCATTTCGCGAGCTAAGGTGCCCATGGCCTGTTAACCAACCAGTTTAGCCACATTGGCCTGACTAACCCCTTCTTCCTATGCTGGAATAACATCCGGTAGAGGCATCTCATGCCTTCTAAACCTACCACCACCACGTTCACGTCCTAACATCCTAATAAGGGTAACAAAAGGTATTAGCACATTTACAAATGTGCCAAAGCTAACTCACTCACGTCCTAATGCGATGGGCAACAGTAAATCATTCCATATAAGCACGTAATCACATAAATACATACGAATTTCCTTCCTAGATAATGACCGTCCCGTGGCGTTGCCAGAGTTCTAATTAGAAACAACAGTGATCAAGTGCTCTTCTAATAGGACTTCCAGAAGCCCCGTAGACCCAATCAGCATCTTAGGAACTAAATCTCATACCCATATAATCATAAAAGCATGCTATCATATAAGCACACAATGCATACCAATGTCTCAACCAAGCGAGACAAATTCATTGTGGTACTAACCACTTCTCATGTACCCAAAGTATTCAAACCCGATACGCTCTAATACCAAGTTGTAACGCGCCTAAAATAATACAATAAATCCAACTCATGAGCAAAAGAATAATATAAATAAAGTACTTTCATTCATCAGAGTTCGTTTACAAAAATTAACACATGCGATATACATCCACAAATGTTCATTTTGAATCTACAGCATGTGTTGCAATTTTAAAATAATTAAAATTAAACATATAGTATATGCCCTATAGGCATACATCTTTCCGAGTTATGGCTTGGTTACACAAAAATGAGTCTAGCTCAATACAATTTAAGCCCTTGGCTATACAAAAGAATACAACAAAATAAAGAAGCTCTTGCTCCCGAAGTCCCTCCAAGCTATTGCCTTGGCAGAGGCATGTCACCAGCACCTGAAAATGGTTTTCCCCAAATAGGATGAGCCAAAGCCCAGCAGAAATAATCTAACACAGTATGTGCGATTTAACAAAAGATATAAATACAATGTGCATATACAATGCCAGTGACAAAATCTCCACACTTTATGTAACCGTAAGACACCAAGGTTTATATTTCAATTCATTTCAAGTTCATTCAGTATTCTCAATTCATGAATCAATTTCATTATTTTTCAATAACCCAAGTAAGACTTCAACTCAGTGGTTTTCCAAATCAATGCACTACTACACAAACACTTCAAATTTTCTATTTTACGAAAATTTCGTTTGCGGGATCAACACCCATGTATACACAAGATTTCGAGACTTTCACCCTAGACACTCCGGCCAACTTAATTTCAATGGAATCCATTCTCTATCTCCTCCCAAACAATGGAGTATATCCCATTTCTCCTTCTATACAATCATACATATACAATGTATATAAATCATAATCATATTCAATGACAACCAACAATAGATTAGTTTCAATTTACCTAATCCTCATGCAATTTTTACAACAATCATAAATATCCTCCACCGATAGCCCAATACAAATATTTCTAAACAGATATAAAATTTTCTCAACAGATATGGTATTCAAATTTCCATGGATGAGAGACAACACATGTCTAACTTCACCATTTACATCAACAACCATCCAATTTCATATTACCATCATCAATTTCAATTATTTATACAAAATAACAATTTGGCCCATTTAGGGCAAAACTTTCCTTTTTTCCAAATATCAACCCAATTGGCCCAAATCAAGTATTACTCCATAACCATTTATTTCACATTCACTTAAAAATCCCTCTTTTATTTCACACCTAAACCCTAGGTTTGCTCAAACTACTCCCCAAATCCCACTATTGTTACACAATGACAAATAACTAAACTAAAAATCATATGAAAGTGTAGAAAATCCCTACCTCAAAGAGAGAAGACGAGCCAAGCAAGAGTGAAACTTCAAAGATGCCCAAATCCAACTCTATTTAGATTAAAATAGAGATCTTAAGATGGCCTACATTTTTCTCAAAGGGATTAAAGTGAAGAAATCACTAAAACTAGGTGAAAATGTAGAGAGAGAGAGAGAGAGAGAGAGTGAGAGAGAAAGAAAGAGTGTGTGTTTTAGAGAGAGAGGGTCCCAACTTTAGGTTTTAGGAAGAAAAGATCTTAAAAGTGATGTAAAAAGTCCTTTTTGTAATCTGATTACGCACAGTCCACTTGAGCGGAAGAGTTGACTCTCGAGCGTCAAATACAAAAAAGTTGTTCCGCTCGAGCGTAAGAAATGCCGCTCGAGCACCAAGACACAATGAACAAGATGCTCACCACTCAAGCACAAGAAATGATGCTCGAGCGTAGAAAACACACATCCAATAGTTTTGCAGACAACAAACCAACGCTCGAGCGCAGGAAAGGCCGCTTAAGCGTAGAAAACACTCTCCCAGTAGTTTTGCAGATCTGCAAGTATGGAGAGTTTGCAAAGCCCGTTTGAGCGCAGAAAGTGCTGCTCGAGCAGAGGACCAAAATTCTAGGCAACACAAGGTTTGAAAAACAAGCAATCAACCTACCCAAACACAACCGCGGCAACCCCAAAGCCAATTTCAAAGAAATACAAGGGAAGAAAGAGGTAAACAATAATATGAAAGCATTAAATCCGAGTTTGGAATACCACAAGAATCGGATCAAAACTGGGATCACTATAAGAGGGGAGTTTATCCCGGTAATATTAGGTTAGAGATATGACATAAATTGTGTTTGTCTTTGTGCTACTATAGTGATATTAGTTGATTGATATTAAATTTACAAAATTATGTAGAATACCTAATTACATATAAGATATTTTATGATTTTGTAAAATCACTAGTCACTAATCCATATGATTAGATTAACAATCCCAACCTCAACTTGGGAATGCTAATTCCACCATTAAGAAGGATTCGTATTATCATGGGATTAGGTATTATTACTTCTATGCCAATTTTTCAAAATTCGAACACAATTTAGGTAAGTTAACAAAAAAAACTAATTCAATCCCCGCTTCAAACCTCCAATCAAACAATATTTGAGAGTCTAATGTGGTTTGAGAATTCGTTTGTTTAGTGACGTTTCGGCTTTTTAGTTTTTTATAAAATGAACAAAGTTAATATATTTAGAAATAACTTTTTTAGTTATATAGAAAAATGTAAAAAGCTAATGTGATATTTTTATTTTTATTTTTATCTAAAATTCTTATTTTACCGTTGTTTTAGTTGTATGGAAAAAATTTAATGGTAGAGTATGTTAAGTCTTTTTACACTGATAGAAATCAACTTTTTTAAATACATTTTAAATATGATAATTTTTTTACTATTAAATTTTTTAGAGCGCTTGGGTCGAAAGTTAAAAATTGAATTTTCTTTATCCAAAGGTTCAGGCGTTGATTTTCTTTGTCCATAAGAATATACTTTGATGAAATGACTAAAACACCCCTTTTATATATAAGTAAACACGGTCTGACATTCACCATACAAAATGGCAAAACACCATCTGGTACAAATCTGCTACTCTGTCTCTTCTAGATCATATCAATATGTATATGCGTATATACCTTATACTTGGGAAATTCTCGAATCAAAGAGCTTGGGAAGCAAGCGATTATGCAGAGGAATGGAGTTTACAGAGCTCTCGAACCCTTCTGCGATTTTGTGAAGAGAGAGAGAGAGCTATTGTTGTGAATTTGGAAGATATTAAGCCTTTGTTT
This sequence comes from Camellia granthamiana, assembly GCA_036172215.1. Lineage (NCBI taxonomy): Eukaryota > Viridiplantae > Streptophyta > Magnoliopsida > Ericales > Theaceae > Camellia > Camellia granthamiana. The sequence goes on from CM069906.1 coordinate 149,472,988, forward strand.
GGTATGTGGGTTGGCTTTTTGGTTATTTTAGCCTAGGACTAAAAAGTCTCGTTTGAAATGGGCCTTTTTGTTTTTTTTACTTTTGTAAAATAAAAAATGAAATAATTATGATTTGAATATGGCATTTTGTCTTATTAGCTTTTTAGCCTATTTTGTGGTTAAAATAACCTCAAAACCACATGCCAAACATAGCCTAAAGCAATTATAACTGTGAATAAAGTTCTGGTACCAAACCCTGAAGATCCTTTTATGGGTTCATTTGTTCACAATCTCGAATTCAAGCTCTCTGATTTTGGTATAGCTACTTTTCTTCATTTCTTTCATCAAGTTAATTTGATTTTGATTTGGTTAGTGTGATCATTCTTCTTTTGATTTATTTTAGTGGGTTGATCTGTGAATATGTTGGGTGAATTTAGTATAATTTTGTTTTTGGAATTTTGAGTCAATAACACAACATGAAAAATAAAATGAACAAGCTGAGAAAAAACTTTTAAAACATGTAATTACATGGATATTTGTACATATATGAGAAAAAAATATGTAAAATTTGTTCTTTTGTTGATCAGATGATGATAATGAGGATGAGATGAAAAATTTGCACAAATAAAATTTAGACATATAGAAAATTTGGATAGATAAAATTTATACAGAAAAATTTGAACAAATAGAGAATTTACACATAAAAAATTAAACAGATAGACAAAAAAATTGAACAGATAGATATAAATTTTAACAGATTAAAAGTCAACATATAAAAAAAAATCAAAAGGTAAAACTAAAAACAAAATTCCTCCAGGACTTCTCACTAAACTATTTCACAAAATATGGACCTCTCATCCAAAGAAAAAAAAAAAAAAAATCACTAGACCTAATGCTTTAGGCAATTACTAAAATGGATTTTTTATCAATTTTTTTAAATTTTTAATGACTTTTTTATTTAAAAAAATCTCTTCCCTAACCAGACCTAAAATGAGAGGCAAGGCGAGTCTTCAATGGTAGATCGGCAAATTAGCTATTGTCAAAACTCTGCCAAATCACCCTCTATCGGCGTGATCACTCTTTTCTGTTTAGGGATTTGAATTTGTAGTATAAAAAAAAATTAAAAATTCATTATAAATTATCATATTATTTTTTTAATTTTTTATATTCATTTTTATAAAAAATTAAAAAATTAATTAAAATAGTCAATTTCTAAATGGGACCTAATTTTGATTTCACCCATTCCTTAATAATATTTTTGGAGATCTTCTATTTATACAATAAATAAAATATTTCAACTTGTCTCTAGTCAGAAATCAGACTGTAATGTGTTGTTGGGTTCTGTGAGCTTACTATAGAATCCACATTGATAATCTCGACTAATGTTTAGGGTCATCAAATACTTTATCCTTATAAAGAATCACGTTGATTAGATATCAATAATCACTTGATCAAATTAAATTTGTGTCAATGATAATTATAATTTTAAAAATAAATTATTAATACAAATGTGATCTGATTAATATTATCAACGTAATTTTTTTTTATAGAAAAGAAATAGCCAACAAACTTTATATATTAAATAATTTAAATAATTGATAAAAATTTCATTGTGTGCTCACGAAAATCTAACATGACACTCCAGTTGAGAAACGCCCATCCCTAAACAAAAATTGCCCATTAGACCCATTTTCCAATGATACCCACGTTTCAAACATTTCGTTGCCCGCAAATCTTATAATAGCGTTTGGTTTAAAACTCACATTATAATTTTGATAAAAAAATTTTAAAATATATAATCAAGCATACAACTTCAAAATTAATTCAAAACTTCTATTTAAAAAAATATATTTTTTTATTTTATTCTTTATTCTTTAAAATTATTTTTTATTTTTTATATTTTTAAGAAAAATATTTTATTTTTTTGAAAAATATATTTTGTTATTTTTTTAAGCATTGATCAAATAATTTGTTATGATATATATGAGTGATCCAAACAATTTTAAATTTTAAAAAAAAATTAAATATTTAAAAATTAAATAAATAAATATTCAAAAAAATATTTTAAAATATTTAAAAAATAAAATAAAATTTATATATTTAAAATAAAAAATAAAATTTTTTAATTTTTTAAATATTTAAAAAAATACAGTGCACAAATGTAGTAAATAAATCACACATTAAAATAAATAAATAAATATTTACAATAAAAAATATTTATCCTAAAAATATAAATTAAGAAAATTTTTAAATATTTAAAAAAATAATCCAAAAAATTTCAAAATACAATTCAAAACTCTTTTCAAAACTTATAACCAAATAAATTTTTTCTTTTCAAAAACTTAAAACTCAAAATACAACTCAAAACTAAAATTATGATTCAAAAACTAAACCAAACAGATATATCTTTCTTTGCACAATTGAACATTTTTCAAACCTATCTGTTTGATTTTTGAGTTTTTAATCTGTATTTTTTGTTTTTAGTAAATTTATTTAATATTTTAGTTAATTTTTTTTATCTTTTAGATTTACCTAATTTAGATATATTTAAAAAATAAAATATTTGTGAATTTTTTTTAAAAAAAATTTATCAAATATAACAGAAAATATAATTACTTTTTCTTTTTGTATTTTTAGAATTTATTAATTATTTAAATTAAGTGAATCTAAAAAGTAAAAAAAAAAAATTTAAAAAATTAACTAAAATTAAAAAACTAAAAATTCAAAAATTACTTTTGAAAATTCGAAACCAGAGCATTTTAAAATGACGATTTAACTCTAGTATTTTTTGTCCTTGTCAGTTTCCAAAATTGCAAAATTGCAGTTTAATCCCTAAATATTTTTGAAACTATTGATTAACCCTAAAAAAAAATTCCAAAAAACTACATTTTGACCTGAATTTTTCCTAATATACTCTCCAACCCCAAAACTTTACAAATTATTTTGACCCCAAAACATTTTTATTTGCTTAATGAATATTTCTAAACATTTAACTAATCATGAATGTTCATTTAAGTATTGTCATATACCATTTCTCTAATTGATTAATCTGATCAGTGCACAGGACACATTTTCTGGACTTCAGTTTTATTTACCCAACAATATCTTCTTTTCTAATTTGCTAACATATTCCATTGTTAAAATTAAAATAATAAATAAATAATAAAAAAGAAGTTTAGAAAGTGTAGATCCTAATCTTAGGGATATACTTCCATAAACTTAGCTGAGAGTGGTTGCCGATAGAATGACCGTGATATTAGTGAAGTGATGATTCGAGACAAACATGTTGGAATAATCCTATGTGTAGAGAAATAAATATTGAAATAAAATAAATAAATTACTTATAGGATGTTCTGGTTTCGGAAATTGAGAACAATAAATTACCGAAAAAATTGATCAAGTCGAGTGTGTGACACTCTGTCTTTAAAACAGATTGGTCGCTGCTTAGATGCTTACGGGTTATCAGCGTCTATCTCCCAGGATACAATTATCAGAAAGCGCAGATTATAGCAACACTAAAAATAATTTGCCAGGTGAATCAAGCCTATGTTCTACAACTCTTTGAAATCTCTATGAACTAGTATGAAGAATATAAAAAGAATGCTTGAATTTGAAGAATTTTTGGAATCAATAAAATTAGAATATGGTTGCTTTTATATAAATTTTGTTGGCACCTATTCAGTTTGAATAGAAAAGGCATGAAAAAGGGACATGACTCTCCCTTTAAACTAAAGAGACACCATGAAAAAGTGGCACCCTTTCATTCAAATGGAGGATTGACCCTTCCTTTAAAACAAAGAAATACCATAAAAGGTTGCATCATTTCATTCAAATAGAGTATATTTCAATTCACCACTACCTTCATAAATTTTCCAATAATCCCCCACATGAATGAAATTGACTGAAAGAAAATGCAACAACATGATGTTTTTTACAGAGAGTATAGAAATCAGAGATATTCTGCAAAAGATATGTAACTTTTGGCTTTGAACCTTCCCTTGTGAGACACTATCGGATTTACTAACTAATCAGTGAACATGATGTCTTGAACTGTTCAGTCATTTGTGTAAACCAAAACAATAGAACTCACATAGCATATTTCCAAACACAGTTTGGTTCTCATTATTGTGTTCATTTTGGCCCTGAACAACCTGATTTTTTATGAGTGCTCTAGAGAATTATAGCTATTCACAAATCTCATAAAATCGGCCCAGTCCACACTCATATAAGTGATTCTTATGAAGAGTATCCTGCCATACTCAGTATTTTTAGATATAAGAATCATTAAAAATATTACTTAACCTAAAACGCTGCAGACATCATTATTTCATCATAGAAATAGGTAGGAGTTTGACTCTCTAGTGATCCTTATGAGTTATACATAACTCAGTTGTCCTTTTGAACCTAGATTTTAGGATCTTTAGCCAACTAAGTTGGGTTACCATTGTGATAACTCTTATTTAATAGGCTTAAGTCTCATTTCCCTTGATGAATTTTTAACTAACTCTCTTGCTAATCCTTTGGTTAGTGGATTCGTCATGTTGTCTTTAGACTTCACGTATTTAATGGAAATAATTCCATTAGAGAGTAGCTGTCTCACGGTGTTATGTCGACGACCAATGTGTCGTAACTTACCATTATACATATAACTATGTGCTCTACCTATTGCTGATTGACTATTACAATGTATGCATATAGCAAGCCCCAGTTTTGGTTACATTGGAATATCTTCAAGGAAGTGACGAAGCCATTCTACTTCTTTTCCAGCTTTATCTGAAGCTATATACTCTGATTTCATAGTAGACTTAGCAATGCAAGTTTGTTTGCTAGATTTCCAAGATACCACCGCACCACCAAGAGTAAAGACATACCCACTGGAGATTTTGAGTCTCTAGTATCCGATATCCAATTTGCATCACAGTATCTTTCAAATCTCGCTGGATATCTAATATAATTTAGCCCAATATTACAAGTAAATCGAAGATATCTTATAACTCTTATAATAGTTTTCCAGTGTTCTACTCCTAGATTACTCATATATGTACTTAATTTACTTAGTGCATAGGCTATATCTGGGCGAGTGTAATTCATCAAGTACATTAAGCTTTCAATAATCTAAGCATACTCTAATTGAAAAATACTTTATTGTACATTCTTGGAAAGAAACAAATTAACATCCACAGGTGTTCTAGTAAGATGATCATCATCTTTGCTAAATTTGTTAAGTATTTTCTCAGTAATGTGATTGTGACAAAGCATATTCTTCTGATATTTTGGTAATTTTCATACCAAGAATTACATCAGCAATTCTCATATCCTTCATGTCAAAATGTTTATTTAAGATTTTCTTCGTAGTTTTTATCATGTCATTATTACTACCTATGATGAGCATATCATCTACAAAAAGACATACTATAACATAACTTTTGTTTGTGTTTTTAATATAAACATATTTGTCACAATCATTAATCTTAAATCCATTTGACATTATTGCCTTGTCAAATTTCTCATGTTATTGCTTTGGTACTTGTTTTAAACCATATAATAATTTAACTAATTTGCACACTTTCTTTTCTTTTCCTAAAACAGAAAATCCTTCTGGTTGTTCTATGTAAATTTCTTTATTTAACTCACTATTTAAGAAAGCTGTTTTCACATCCATTTAATGAATTTCTAGATTGTACAATGATACAAGGGCAAGTAGCATTCTAATGGATGTTATTCTAGTAACTGGTGAGTACGTGTCAAAGTAATCAAGACCTTCTTTTTGTTTATATCCTTTAACCACAAGTCTTGTCTTGTATTTGTGAATTGATCCATCCGCTTTCATTTTTCTTTTGAAAATCCACTTGTACCCAAGATGTTTACAACCTGATGGCAAATTCACCAATTCCCAAATGTGATTTTGCAAGATAGATTTAATTTCGCTATTTACAGTCTCTTTCCATAAAGGAGCCTTAGGACTGGGCATAACTTCTTTGAAAGTTAGAGGCTCATTTTCCAACAAAAAAGTTAGAAAATCTGGACCAAAAGATTTTGAGGTTCTAGCATGTTTACTACGCCTAGGTTCCTTTTCCTCATTTTGATCTAACTTTTGATTTTGTTCTTGATCTTGTTTTTTATCATGACTAGTAATGGCATCATAAGATCTTTTGTTAGTACTAGTCTTTTATCCAATTTTATTAGGAAATATATGTTCAAAGAATGATGTATTTCTAGATTCAATAATACTATTTACATGCATTTTTTAATGTTCTGACTTATGAATCAAAAATCGATATGCACTACTATTCTTAGCATAACCGGTGAATATGCAATCAACAGTTTCTAGACTTATCTTAGTCTTTTTAGGACTAGGAATAACTACTTTAGCCAAACACCCCCACACTTTTAAGTATTTGTAGGATGGTACTTTCCCATGCCACATTTCATAAGGTGTTTGATTAACTTTCTTTCGGGGTATTTTATTAAAAATATAATTAGCAGAAAGTATTGCTTCCCACCACAAGTTCTGAGGTAATCCAGAACTTATTAACATAGCATTCATCATTTCTTTTAAAGTCCTATTTTTCTTTTTAGCAATTTCATTTTGCTGAAATGAGTAAAGAGTGGTAGTTTGAATTATTCCATGTTCTTTACAAAACTCACCAAAAAGTGATTCATATACGCTACCTCTGTCACTTCTTAGAATTTTAATTTTCTTACTAGGTTGATTTGCAACTTCATTCTTATATTGAATGAAAGTTTCCAAAGACTCATCATCGATTCGAATTAAATAAATATAACTATATCTAGTATAGTCATCTATGAAAGTGATAAAATATTTTTTCCCACCTCTAGTTTGAATTGATTTAAAATCACAAATATCTCTATGAATTAATTCAAATGGTTCCGTACTTCTTTCAATTGAATGAATTTGGTTAATCTTGTTTCAACACAAATTTCACATTTATGATTTGGATCAATTTCAAATTTAGGCAAATATTCTATATTAATTAATCTACGCAAAGATCTATAATTAACATGTCCTAATCTACCATGCCATAAATTTGAAGATTCAAGCAAGTAAGAAAAATGTGTATTTTTATTAATCATATGAGAAACAATTGGCATTACATTCATTTTGAAAAGGCCATCATTCCTGTAACCTTTTCCTACATACATCCCGTTTTTGGTAAGTACAAATTTGTCATTTTCAAAAACTAATATAAACTCATTCTTGCTCAACAGAGATCCGAAAACAAAATTCTTGTGAATGTCCGGTACATGCAGCACATTGTTGAGAATGAGTTCTTTTCCGTATGTCATTTTCAAAATTACCTTTCCTTGTCCTTCAACTTTAGAAGTCGAGGAGTTACCCATGAATAGTGGTTCTCCATTGTCCACCACAGAATAAGAGGAGAACATCTTTTTGTCAGCACAAATGTGACGAGTGGCTCCAGTGTCCACCTACCATTCTTTGAGATTTCCGACAAGGTTGACTTCGAAAACAATGACTGAAAGGTTTATGTCATCGACACCATTGGAGATTCTGTCCACTTTGGTGACATTGGCTTGAGTAGGTTTCTTACTTGACTTTCCTTTACCTTTGCACTTGTTACAACAATCTTTGACCCGGTTGTCACGACCCAAACCCGCCCCTATAGGTTTAGCACCGTAACCGGCCAGTAATCCGAGATTACCGAAGGCCTGCTTAACAGTAATACAGTAATACAGAGTACAGGGGCATGGCGGAAGCCAAAACAGTAATTAAGAGATGTCCAACGAGCTGTGACAGTCTGTATGCAAAAAGATTTAACATACCTATATATACAATCAGTGCAAAACAGTATGTACAACATTTAGAATCATTCAGAATAGGGACCTAATCCCTATTAAACAGTACAGTAACAGTCTATACAAAACAGAACAGAGGGGGGGGAAACTAAAACACCCCTAAGCCATAGCTTGGCAGGCTCGGGACCTCGCAGTGAGGCACGATGGTTGGCTTGACAAAACTGGAGTTTACCCCGACGCTTCTAGCAACGGTCTAGTGCCTAAACATCTACATATATATATGAGTCGTGAGCTAAAGCCCAGTGAATAACATAATGCGTAAAGAGGTTAAGAATGAATGTCCTTTCAGTAATGAAAACAGTTCATTAAATCAGTATTTCAGTCATTCAGTCTTAACAGTCATATGTGGTACATCCATTAGCATAGCAGTACAGTAAACAGTAGGTCTTAAAAGACCGAACAGTCAATGATGGCCATCATAACAGTAAATAGAAGTCCCAAGATAGGAACTGACAGAGATCTCTGTAACAGTAGCAGTAACAGTAAACAGTAGTTGCTATGGATGCCACAATACAGTTCAGAAAAGATGACAAACATTCAATCAGTAAACAGTATCAGTTCAGAAACAGTACAGTTTAAACAGTCACATTTGAACATATCTTTACACAATTGTTACTCACAGAGTTCTGGGCTATAAAGCAGCTAGATTGCGTCTCTGAAAGCCAACCCTATACAGTGACAGAACGAACACACACTAAGTTCACATTCGGGAATCAAAGACTTAGTCTCTACTTAGACTCGGTGTGGTTCTACATCTATATCCTCATTAAGATGCCTTAAACTAAGCCTAAGAATGCCTAGAATGGAATGAGGATGCAAAGATGCACTTTAAAACATTTTTCAAAATTTTCAGTAAACAGGGGATCCGCTCGAGCGTAGTTTACCCCGCTCGAGCGTAAAGGCAAACAAAATACTACGCTCGAGCGAACTGTAAAATATGCCAAAAGTACTGGATGCTCAAAAATCACGCTCGATGGGCGCTCAATAACCGCTCGAGCGTAAGACACAAGGTCCCGCTCGAGCGCACTTCAAAACAGTGCAAAGTGCTGTGAGCACGATTTTCACGCTCGAGCGCCAGTATCCCCGCTCGAGCGTGAGTTCAAAATCTGGAATTTCCAAATTCGAACCTCAAGCTCAAAACCAAGTTCAAATACATCAAATCCAACCTTTTTAGGCTAATTTTCTGGAAAACATTTCAAAACTCATAATGTTACAAGATTCAAAGCTCAATTGTAAAACCAAAGCCCCAAAGGAAGATCAATTCCACATGATTTTCAAACCAAATTCATGAACAAGATGAACATGGAACATGCATGAATTTAAACATCTCAAAGCTTTAATTGTTTGCTCAATTGAGCCAATTCTTTTTAAAACATAATGAAATCGTGGACTATACCAATAATATGAACATGCATGTACCAAATTTCATGAAAACAACTTTAAACTCATCAATATAGGCATGCATGCATGCATGGAATGAGCTTCAATTTAACATACTAGAACCAATTCATGACTTAGCTCTTCAATATGACATGAACCATGAAAGGATCAACTTAAAGACACAATTAAGAGGTTGAATTTCCTTACCTAAGTCTTGAATTAGAGGTATGGGGGTTCAATGTTGCAAGTCCTCTACAATTTCCTCAAGTTTCCAAGCAAAACCCTCAAGAACAATTCAATCTCCTAACTCTCTCTCTCTCTCAGTCGGTTTGTCTCTCAAATGGACAGAGCAAATGTTGTGTTTAGGTGTAATGAAGCTCAATATGTTTGGTGTAGTGGCCCACTAGGATGGCATTATGGTAAATAAGGCAACTTGTATAATTTAACTTATTTTAATATAATTTAATCATACCAAATCACATTTTAACTGAATATACCATAAAATCACATTAATTCTAATGATTATAAAACACTAACCAATTTCAGGTTCGGTCGCCGATAAGGCCTTCAATTCACAATTTAAACATAAAAACATGAACAGATATTCAAACAGGCAACAGATAGACATACAATTAAACAGATATACTCAATCAATTCAGTTCCAGGTTCCAGTCAGTCCGTTCAGTATTTCAATCAATTCGATTACTAATCATAATCAGTCTCAGTTTAGCAGTAATCAGTGGTTAATCGGTAAACAGTTGGGAGGGTTGTTACAGTCTCCCCTCCTTATAAAGAGTTTATTCCTCTAAACTCGAGTTACCTTTATTCTGGAAGAAAACAGGATTCAGAGGGAACAGTTCAGGATATCTCTTGGCCATGTCATCTTCCCTTTCCCAAGTGGCATACACGCCACCATGGTTTTGCCAGTCAACTTTCGTTAACGGAATCTCTTTGTTTCTCAACTTTTTGATCCGTCTGTTCACAATCTGGATAGGCCGTTCATCACAAGTGTAGTCATCACTTAGCACTACACGGGTCGGCTCGATCACATGAAAAGGATCCCGGAGGTAATCCCTCAACGTAGAGATATGGAACACATTATGCATATGCTCCATTTCAGGAGGAAGCGCAACTTGATACGCCACCGGATTGATTTTCTCAATAATCTCATACGGTCCGACATATCTTGGTGCTAACTTGCTTTTAACTCCAAAACGAGTCTGGCCTTTCATCGGTGTCACTTTCACAAAAACGTGATCACCTACTTCATACTCTCTGTCTCGTCTTCTGACGTCCGCATAACTTTTCTGTCGACTCTGTGCGGTTTTCAGTCTCTGTTGTATCAGTTTCACTTTTTCAGTTGTTTCATACACAATCTCGGGCCCAAGTAAAGGCCCATCTCCAACTTCTGCCCAGCAAATCGGGGATCTACATTTCCTGCCATACAATGCCTCGAAAGCCGCTATTCCAATACTAGAATGATAACTGTTGTCGTAGGCGAATTCAGCCAATGACAAATGGCTTTCCCAGTTTTCCTGAAAATCAAGGACACACATTCTCAATAAATCCTCCAGAGTCTGGATGGTCCTTTCTGACTAGCCATCTGTCTGAGGATGATAGGCACTACTCAGTCTCAATTCAGTACCCAATGCAGTCTATAAGCTTTGCCAGAATCTCGATGTAAACTTTGAATCCCTATTAGAAACAATGGACACAGGTACTCCATGCAGTCTGACAACTTCATCAATATAGAGTATAGCCAATTTGTCCGCATTATAAATTGTTTTGACAGGTAAGAAGTGAGCAGATTTAGTCAGTCTATCAACAATAACCCAAATTGAATCCATACCTTTACTGGAGCGAGGTAATCCCACAATAAAATCCATGGTGATATGTTTCCATTTCCACTCCGATATGGGTAAGGGTTGTAGTAAGCCTGCGGGTCGCTAGTGTTCCGCTTTGACTTGTTGGCAATGAAGACATTTCGATACAAAATCAGTAATTTCTTTCTTCATTCCCGGCCACCAGAAATTTAGTCTCAAATCTTGGTACATTTTCGTATTTCCTGGATGGATAGACAGTTTTGAATTGTGGCCCTCTTGCAGAATTCTTCTTTTCAGTTCAAAGTCATTCGGTACACACAATCTTCCCTGAAATTTCAGTACATTATTTTCAAATTTGAAGTCCGATTTCGGTTTAGATTCCCGTTCTTCGATGATTTTCTTCAAGAAGTCATCCTGTTGCTGTTTCTCTTTAATTTCTTCAATCAGTGCTGGTTGAGCAGAAATGGCAGCTAAGGTTCCACCTTGTTCTCGCAAAACAATTTCAATTCTAGATTTTTATTTTTCAAGGTCACAAGCAATTCTTTTTGCCCAGTGAGTAAACAGGCTAGGTTTCCAATCGATTTCCGGCTCAGTGCATCGGCAACGGTGTTGGCTTTTCCCGGATGGTACAATATCTGTAGGTCATAATCTTTGATCAGTTCTAGCCATCTCCGCTGTCTCATATTCAGTTCTTTCTGTGTGAAGAAATATTTCAAACTCTTGTGGTCGGTATATACTTCACATGTCGCCCCATAAAGGTAGTGACGCCAGATTTTCAATGCAAATACTACTGCAGCAAGTTCTAGATCATGGGTTGGGTAGTTCTTTTCATATGGTCTCAGTTGTCGGGAAGCATAAGCAATAACTCTTCCATTCTGCATTAAAACACATCCCAAACCCTTATGAGAAGCGTCACTAAAAATGGTAAAACCATCCGTACCTGAAGGTAGGGTAAAAACCGGTGCAGTCACAAGTCGAGTTTTCAACTCTTGGAATGCTGATTCCCTTTGGTCATTCCAGTCGAATGATATCCCCTTCTGAGTTAACTGTGTCAATGGTAAGGCAATTTTGGAGAAATCTTTGACAAATCTTCTGTAATATCCGGTAATCCCAAAAAGTTTCGGACTTCTGTAACATTTGTTGGTCTAGGCCAGTTCACTACTGCTTCAATTTTTTGCGGATCAACTGAAATTCCATCCATGCTAATAACATGTTCCAAAAACATAACATGATCAAGCCAAAATTCACATTTAGACAGTTTAGCAAAAAGTTTCTGTTCTCTTAGGGTCTGTAGGGCAAGTCTCAGATGATGTTCATGTTCCTCTATACTTTTGGAATAAATCAGAATGTCATCTATGAATACAACAATAAAGTCATCGATGAATGGTTTAAAGATTCTGTTCATGAGGTCCATAAATGCAGCGGGTGCATTGGTAACCCCGAAAGGCATAACTAAAACTTCGTAGTGTCCATACCTCGTTCGAAAAGCAGTTTTATAAATATCCTCTGGTTTAACTTTCAGCTGGTGATATCCAGATCTGAGATCAATCTTAGAAAATACTTGAGCACCCTATAACTGGTCAAATAAGTCATCGATACGCGGCAATGGATATTTATTTTTCACAGTTACCTTGTTCAGTTCACGGTAGTCAATACAAAGTCTCAGTGAGCCGTCTTTCTTTTTCACAAATAAGACAGGTACGCCCCCATGGTGAAGTACTAGGCCTAATGAACTTTTTGTCTAACAGTTCTTGCAGTTGCACTTTCAATTCTTTCAGTTCAGTTAGAGCCATTCTGTAAGGAGCTTTAGATATTGGCTGTGTACCCGGAATCACATCAACGGTGAATTCAATCTCCCTGTCAATCAAATCCCCTGGCAGATCATTTGGAAAAACATCTGGGAATTCTCTGACTATAGGAATACTGTTCACATTAGCAGTAACATCGGCAGATACAGTCAATACAGAACAGAAATACCCTTTACACCCCTTTCTAATCAGTTTGTATGCTTTCATAGATGAAATCAAATATGGGGGAGGTACCACTCCACTTCCGTTAAACACAAATTCGGGTAAACCAGGTGGGTAGAAAACAACTTGTTTTGTCACACAGTCTATAGTAGCATAATATTTTGTTAACTAGTCCATTCCCAATATTACATCAAAATGATCAATGTTCAGTGGCAGTAAATCAATATACAGATGCATATCCCCAACAATAATTTCACATGCAGGGTACATATAAGCACACGTCACAGATCCCCCGACAGGTGAAGATACAGCTAACAAGTAATTCATGGGTTCCAATGGTCTATTCATTTTTTGCGAAAAAGCATGCGATACATATGAATGTGTAGACCCCGAATCAATCAGTATATATGCATTTTGTGTACAAATAGAGAGAATACCTGACACAACGGTCTCGGTATTCTGCACATCTCCCGGTACTAGTACGAACACTCGGCCTTGCCTCATAAGCTCTTTCCCGATAGCTTTGGGGTTAGGTTTCGGTGCGACAGTTGATGCTGCTGTGCTAGGTGCAGCTTTACTATTGCCCGGAGCAGTGGAAGGGCAATCTTTGACCATGTGGCCTACCTTGCCACACCTGTAACAAGCACCAGAGATTTTATAACAAACTCCATTATAGTTCTTACCACATTCAGGACAGGGCGGTATAGAACGGTTCCCTTGACTAGAAGTAGTCGTTAACCCTGTATTTTGCTTTTTGTTCAACGGGTTATTCTTGCCTTTCTTGAACTTAAAACCTTGCGTTTTACCACGCCATTCAGACGCTGGTGTTTCAGTTTGTTTCAGTGCCTTAATGTTCAACTCAGCCATTAATGCTCGGTTAAGAACATTTACATAGTTCGGTAGCTTTAAAACATTTATTCTGTCAAGGATTGCGACATTAAGGCCGCCTTCAAATTTCCTGGCCTTCTTGTAGTCAGTGTCCACCATATGTGGTGCATATCTAGCAAGTTCGGTGAACTTTGTTTCATATTCAGCAACGGACATAGTACCCTGTCTCAGCTGTTCAAATTCAGTTACTTTTCTGTCTCTGACACACTGAGGGAAATACTTTTCGAAGAAGGCTCCTTTGAACTGAGCCCAAATCATAACGGTGTTGGTGTCACGGATTAACATCCACCACCTTCTGGCCTCTTCCTGTAAGGTAAAAGTGGCCAATAGCACTTTGTGTGCCTCAGAACATGGAAAAACCTCGAACAATTTCTCTGTCTCAAGGATCCAAGCTTCAGCCTTTAGCGGTTCAAGGCCTCCCTGAAAGGATGGCGGTTTCATTTTGCTGAACTTCTAGGTGAGAGCAATTATATCCTCATCATTAACATTCTGTTCCGGTTGTACCGGAGGAGGAGGTGGGGGCTGTTGGTTCTGTTGTTGCTATTGCCTTAAGGTTTCAGTTTATAGTTCAACAGTTCTTTCCAGTCTTGCCATTCTGGCTTCAGATGATTCAGGTTCATTTGTAGTGCTTGCATTATCCATTTCACTTTCACTATATATGCAACACAGTAATAATAACATAGGAGGTTGCACACTTTAAACAGATTATCACATTAGCATATATTCAGTCATGTCCACACACACTTATTATGCTCATGTAATGCCCTATTACTTTTCTAGGACACCCTATAGCTCATTTGGACACGTGTGTGCGGTATAACTCGTGGTTAAGTATCGCTCTGATACCGCTCTGATACCACTCTGTCACGACCCAAACCCGCCCCTATGGGTTTAGCACCGTAACCGGCCAGTAATCCGAGATTACCAAAGGCCTGCTTAACAGTAATACAGTAATACAGAGTACAGAGGCATGGCGGAAGCCAAAACAGTAATTAAGAGATGTCCAACGAGCTGTGACAGTCTGTATGCAAAAAGATTTAACATACCTATATATACAATCAGTGCAAAACAGTATTTACAACATTTACAATCATTCAGAACAGGGACCTAATCCCTATTAAACAGTATAGTAACAGTCTATACAAAACAGAACAGAAGGGGGGGAACTAAAACACCCCTAAGCCATAGCTTGGCAAGCTCGGGACCTCGCAGTGAGGCACGGTGGTTGGCTTGACAAAACTGGAGTTTACCCCGACGCTTCTAGCAACGGTCCAGTGCCTGAACACCTACATATATATATGAGCCGTGAGCTAAAGCCCAGTGAATAACATAATGCGTCAAGAGGTTAAGAATGAATGTCCTTTCAGTAATGAAAACAGTTTATTAAATCAGTATTTCAGTCATTCAGTCTTAACAGTCATATGTGGTACATCCATTAGCATAGTAGTACAGTAAACAGTAGGTCTTAAAAGACCGAATAGTCAATGATGGCCATCATAACAGTAAACAGAAGTCCCAAGATAGGAACTGACAGAGATCTCTGTAACAGTAGCAGTAACAGTAAACAGTAGTTGCTATGGATGCCACAATACAGTTCAGAAAAGAGGACAAACATTCAATCAGTAAACAGTATCAGTTCAGAAACAGTACAGTTTAAACAGTCACATTTGCACATATCTTTACACAATTGTTACTCACAGAGTTCTGGGCTATAAAGCAGCTAGAGTGCGTCTCCGAAAGCCAACCCTATACAGTGACAGAACGAACACACACTAAGTTTACATTCGGGAATCAAAGACTTAGTCTCTACTTAGACTCAGTGTAGTTCTACATCTATATCCTCATTAAGATGCCTTAAACTAAGCCTAAGAATGTCTAGAATGGAATGAGGATGCAAAGATGCACTTTAAAACATTTTTCAGAATTTTCAGTAAACAGGGGATCCGCTCGAGCGCAGTTTACCCCGCTCAAGCGTAAAGGCAAACAAAATACTACGCTCGAGCGCGAGTTACTCCGCTCGAGTGGACTGTAAAATATGTCAAAAGTACTGGATGCTCAAAAATCACGCTCGAGCGTAAGACACAAGGTCCCGCTCGAGCGCACTTCAAAACAGTGCAAAGTGCTGGAAGCACGATTTTCACGCTCGAGCACCAGTATCCCCGCTCGAGCGTGAGTTCAAAATCTGGAATTTCCAGATTCGAACCTCAAGCTCAAAACCAAGTTCAAATATATCAAATCCAACATTTTTGGGCTAATTTTCTGGAAAACATTTCAAAACTCATAATGTTACAAGATTCAAAGCTCAATTGTAAAACCAAAGCCCCAAAGGAAGATCAATTCCACATGATTTTCAAACCAAATTCATGAACAAGATGAACATGGAACATGCATGAATTTAAACATCTCAAAGCTTTAATTGTTTGCTCAATTGAGCCAATTCTTTTTAAAACATAATGAAATCGTGGACTATACCAATAATATGAACATGCATGTACCAAATTCCATGAAAACAACTTTAAACTCATCAATATAGGCATGCATGCATGGAATGAGCTTCAATTTAACATACTAGAACCAATTCATGACTTAGCTCTTCAATATGACATGAACCATGCAAGGATCAGCTTAAAAACACAATTAAGAGGTTGAATTTCCTTACCTAAGTCTTGAATTAGAGGTATGGGGGCTCAATGTTGCAAGTCCTCTACAATTTCCTCAAGTTTCCAAGCAAAACCCTCAAGAACAATTCAATCTCCTAACTCTCTCTCTCTCTCTCTCTCTCAGTCGGTTTGTCTCTCAAATGGACAGAGCAAATGTTGTGTTTAGGTGTAATGAAGCTCAATATGTTTGGTGTAGTGGCCCACTAGGATGGCATTATGGTAAATAAGGCAACTTGTATAATTTAACTTATTTTAATCCAATTTAATCATACCAAATCACATTTTAACTGAATATACCATAAAATCACATTAATTCTAATGATTATAAAACACTAACCAATTTCAGGTTCGGTCGCCAATAAGGCCTTCAATTCACAATTTAAACATAAAAACATGAACAGATATTCAAACAGGCAACAGATAGACATACAATTAAACAGATATACTCAATCAATTCAGTTCTAGGTTCCAGTCAGTCCGTTCAGTATTTCAATCAATTCGATTACTAACCATAATCAGTCTCAGTTTAGCAGTAATCAATGGTTAATCGGTAAACAGTAGGGAGAGTTGTTACACCGGTGTCCCTCTTTGTCACAAATATAGCATTTGCCATTAAACTTAAATTTCTTAGTTTCCCCCTCTCCCCTCCTTTAGAATGTTGTGATGAACTTTCTTCGAAAAATTTCCAATTCTTTGTTTTTGGAGCATGTTCCACCACATTAGCCTTTGACTCCATAGGATGCTGGCCAACCCTCTTCTCAAAAGTCTGGTTGTCTTCCTCAATTTTCAGTCACACAATTAATTTTTTCAAAGTCATTTCTTTGCGTTTGTGCTTGAGATAGTTCTTAAATCTCTTCCATTCTTGTGGTAATTTTTTAATTAGAGCAGTGACTTGGAAGGACTCGCTTAGTGACATGCTTTCTGCATGGATATCATGCAGAATGAGTTGGAGATCTTAAACTTGACTTATCACAGTCTTTGAATCAACCATCACAAAGTCCAGAAATTTGCCCACCACGAATTTCTTCGAACCAGCATCTTCTGTTTTGTACTTTTTTTTCTAATGAGTCCCATAATTCCTTTGTCGTTTTGATGAGGCTATACACGTTGTACAGTGTATTATCAAGCCCATTCAAGATATAGTTGTGGCAAAGGAAATCCACATGTTTCCAAGTATCAACCGCGGCAACCACTTGTCGGTCGGTTTCATCTTCTTTTAACACAAGAGCATCCTCACGAAGGAAACGTGCCAGATTCAATGTAGTAAAATAAAACAACATCTTCTGCTACCATCTTTTAAAGTCAATTCCTTGGAACTTTTTTAGCTTTTCCCCGTGATTTACCAGGACTGTCACAGCAGCAAGAGAGATCGAGGCAGTCACAACACCGGTCGGATTAGAGGTTTGAGCATTTTCAATAGTCATGAATTCTAAATTATAAAATAAAATTAGAATTAGAATTTTATACCACACAGAAATTAAACCATAAAACACAGAATTTAATTCTGTGAAAAATAAAATAAACAAAATTGTATCTTTTATTTCAAATTAACTTGAAAATAACTTTTTATTTAAGCAAATTAATTCCACACAGAAAATTATTTCTGTAAACTTCAAAAATTAAAATACTTAAAATAGAATTTTAATTAATGAAAACTCAAAATATTATTTCTGAAAAACAGAATTAATTTCTAACCAATTTCACACAGAACAAAATAATCAGAAATTAATATTCTAGAAAAAACCAATGATAAACAGTATAACAGTATATTTCTACTATTTGTCAAACAGTATATTACTATTATTTGTATTTTCCAACCAGAATATAACTTTGTAGAATATAAATTATGTAAAACTAAATCTAATGTCAATAATTTAGAAAACTGAAAATCAAAATTTTAATTATTGAACAAACCCAAAATTTTATTTTTGGAAAAATCAGAATTTGAATTCTGAAAAAACCCACACAGAAAATAAATTCTGTAAAGAACGAAGAAAACGAAACAAACAAAAAATTCTGTATAAACCGAATAATTCGAATATGTCTTAAAATTGTTAGAATAATCTTCTGTGTAGAGAAATAAATACTGAAAATAAAATAAATAAATTACTTACAGGTCATTTTGGTTTCGGAAATTGAGAGCAGTAAAATTACCGAAAAAATTGATCAAGTCGAGTGTGTGACACTCTGTCCTTAAGGCAGATTCACAGCCACACAGGTGCTTATAGGTTATCGGCGTCTATCTCCTAGGACACAATGATCAGAAAATACAGATTATAGCAGCACTACAAATAATCTGCCGGGCGAATCAAACTTATGTTCTGCAACACTCTAAAATCTCTATGAACTAGTATGAAGAATATAAAAAGAATGCTTGAATTTGAGGAATTTTTGGAATCAATAAAATTGGAATGGCGTAAAGAATGGACGTGGCCCTTCCTTTAAAATAAAGAGACACCATGACAGGGTGGTACCCTTTCATTCAAATGGAGGGTTGACCCTTCCTTTAAAACGAAGAGACACCATGAAAGGTTGCACCCTTTTATTTAAATGGAGTCTATTTTAAGTCACCATTACCTTTATAAATTTTCCAACAAATCATCTAATTGTTGTTGCCTTCGAAAGCAGGAAACTGAATGAGACAAAGCATAGGATTAGAATAGGCTATGGAAGGTGCCGTGTGAAGAAAGAGACAAGCGGCGTGCCAAGGAACCTACGAAATGGATGCCTAAGCCTCATTAGCCAACAATATCTTCTTTTCTAATTAGCTAAAATAGTCCTTTGTTAAAATAAATAAATAAATATTTGGAAACACACAAATCAGTTATAGAACCAGACGCAATCCTCTCATATGAGGTGGTCACACATTAATGTAAGAGAATTATTTTTGATTTTGTTATTAGTTTCTATATCCTTGAAAGAATTGTTGTTTTAAGCATTCGTTTGGAATGTGGGTTGGTTTTTTAGCTTTTTGACTATTTTAGCCTAGGGCTAAAAAGTCTCGTTTGGGATGGGCTTTTTGTTTTTTTTTTAAACTTTTGTGAGAGAAAAAATGAAATGATTATGATTTGGATATAACATCTTGTGTTGTTGACTTTTTTGCCTATTTTGTATTTTTGTGGCGATTCTATAAAATTTTATTACAAATTCATGAAAAAATTATAATTATAATTATAAATATTTATAAATTTTATCACTTATTTGTAATTATTTTTCAAAATCCCAATTGAACTATAATTTTCCTTAAATTTTGATGTTACAAAAATAAATATTTTAACCCACTATTGATTGTTGGAAAATTTCCCGGTAAATTCCATTTGGGTAAATTGTGATGCATTGTCTTATGATATTTCTTATTATCCTATTAGTACCATCCATTTTGGTAAGGTGAATTTCATATATTGTATGGGGTGTGTTTTTAAGTTGATAACCTTGGCGCATGTTGATTTCATTTTGGGTTTCCCGTTGAGAAAGGAAATTTGGGAACAAAAAGGAAGATTTCGTGGAATTTTAGTGGAAGATTCACAGATTTGATTGATGTGGGATCTCTATCTTCTGGTATACGATTAGTAAGATGGGTTGAAAACCTATTATTATCCAGAACAACATCAAAAAAAACTACACACAAAACCACATTAATCTTGGGTGTCAAAACCACATCAATACGACATACCTAGAATGCTACATATATATGTGTGAAGTGTTACATTTAAAAAATATATATTAAGAAGTTTTTTTATATTACATTAATTGAAGTGTTACGTTTGAAAAAAGTACATTAAGAAGTTTTTTGTATGTTACACTAATTGGATTGTTACGTTTGGAAAAAAAAAATACACTAATGAATGAGTTTTTTTGTGTGTTAAATTAGAATGTTACATTTAAAAAAAGTACACTAAGTTTTTTTTAGTGTGTTATATTAGAATATGACAATGAAATGTTATGCTCTTGTTTGTAACGTGAGATTTGTTCCATAATGAGGGAAAACCTAAAACCCCTGTAGTGCAAATTGTCAAAATATGTAATTTCATATTTAGAGAAATCCACTTTTATTACTCAAAAATTTAATCCAAACGTGTAAGTAAATACCTTTTTGTATAATTTTTACTTTAATGCGACTTTTGGGTTTATAAGAAAAAAAAATAATGACTAAACAATTCATAAGATCACATTTTGAAATTAATTGGTACTTTACCATTGATTGTTTTTATTTTTACTTTTTATAATCGGATATTCAAACTAACATGTGTTCAATTCGACTAATCTTAAATTCTAAAATTAACGATCAATTAAATTTTTAATAATTTTTTAAAATAAATCAAATTCAAATCTTATTCGCAGGTTGTACCATTCAGCCAACTGCTTACATTCCACTAGTTATTGCTATGGTTGTCATCAACACTGGCAACATCCAACATGCAGTTGGCACAAAAAAGAATGAGAGAGAAAACAGAGACAGCTTTAAAAAGAAGATCATTTCAAATTTTCCAGTGAGATTTATTGGGGGATTGGCTCATTTCCAAGTCCACATGGTCTGTTTTACTTCCATAGCTATCAAAATTGTACCAAATTCTCTGTCTTACTTTTCATTTAATTAACATAAGCTACGGTTTGCTTTTCTTTTTTGATCTTAAAAAAATAAAATAAAATAAAATAAACAGCTTCACTTGATGAACTTTGCTATGTTATTATATATTCAAAATTTTAATTCCAAATTTTATAAAGAAATATCAATGTATAATCTAAATTCATTTTATGCATGAATTTCATAATATATCGATTGAATCTCAATCACACTTTTCTATTCTGGGTAATATTCCTACCAAAAATTTTAGATAAGTAGATTTAATGAAGATAGAGAATCAATCATCTATCATAATAAGGAAGAAAGAAGGGGACAATCACCCTCTCCAAAAGTATGATGTGGTTGTAATGTAATGTGTTTGGGAATATAATCCAAACATATCGGATAATACACCACATCGTGTCATCCGAGTTATAATATATTTTAGACTCATTGTAATTGTCGTAAGGTCACATCTAAAATAAATTTTAACTACCTAATACACTCTAAATGTTTTAATTTGTATTTTTTGGTTTTCGAATTTTTTACACTACATTCTTAAAAATCAAAATGGTCCTCGACAGTCAGTCATGATGTATAGATGGATCTATATAGCTCTAGACAAGGCAACCATTTTTTTTGTCCATGGGAATAGGGGCAAATCCAAGATTTTAAAATATGGGGTACAATATTAATTTCTATTGACATAAAAAATAAAAAATAAAACATGAAAACATAAATAAGTATTTTCTTTTTTTTGAATATTCTATCTACTAAAGTAAAGTATCTTGAATTGTACTTAACGATCTTTCACATCATTAAAGATAAATATAAAATTGATATTAAAATCTTAAACAATGTATTTTTCAATAAGTTTGATCAAATACCTTTCAAAATTTTTAGTTTCATACTTTGACACACATGTTTCGCTTAATTTTTTCAAAAACTTCGAGGGGTATTCAAAAGTATTAAAAAAAACATCGAGTCAACATAATTTTGAGATAGTTACTAACAAATATTAATATTATAACAGTTTTTATTAATAAATTATATTTTTTAATATTAAATAATAGAGTAAAAGATCACCCCCTCTTGCCCCTTTTAAATCTATCCTTGATGGGAATTACAATTCACTTCTCTAGGGGTTCATTGCTGCATCACCCAAATGTTGAAAAATTTGTTAAATCCCCACAAATAACATGTGCCATGCCATGGCACACATATATAGACCATCTTACCACCTATTAGAATTATAATTCAGTTATAATTTTTGCACATTTTATTGACACGTGTCAATCATTCGTTCCAAGTTGCATAATGTCTTCTTGGATCACTGAAAAAGCAATGGCTTTGGTAGTCAATGGCTTTATATTCAAGTGTGGTGAGGAATAAGTAACTTAAAAGCCTCCCATGTTCATGCAAAAATACCTAATTTGCAAAAAGTTGACCCATTTATAACTTCGATTGAACTGAACCTAAAAACGTAGATTAGGCTCAATTCCACCACCTTTTTTCTACGCCCTCTGTTCATGACTTCAAAAGGGCATATTGAAATTACCAAAAACTCCTCAATCACAAATTGACCCACTTTGTTGAACAATATTAAAATTACCCATATTTTGTTAAACAATAGATTATTTTAACTCTCAAAATGGAAAACCCTAATAAATATATGGGGAATAAGACCCATGTAAATGAAGAGGTTTAAATCATTAATCTCTTAGTGAGGTGTATGAATTTTGGCCAATTAGACTGCTCCCACTGATTCAATAGATTAGTTTATTTCAGCAAACTCAACCCACAGTTGTCTAGAACAGTAATATAGACTTACTTCTTATTTTATTTACAAATACTTCTTTTTATTATGTGTATTGTCATTTTGATATTATTTGAGAGTTCTCTAGATGGTATGATAGTTTATTGTAGCATATATGCAGGATAGAGGAATAATTTTGAAATATTAATAATTAAATTAATTTTTTAACCAAACTAAACACTATATCCCAAACTAATCTAACTTAATTAATAATTTGTCTTAGGATTGTTCACTCTCAATCAAAATTTTGATTCAGTCACTTGAGTGACATAATATAAGGCTCACTAAATTACCTATATTCTGTATGTATATATATATATATTTTTTGAGAGAGAGATTAAAGACATATTCTACATATATTAGAGCTATGATGGAGACTCCCTCAAAACTCCCACCCCCACCACCCCCACACACACGTGGGGGTGGGGGTCGGGGATTGAAAAAAAAAAAAATTAAAAAAAAAAAAAAAAAATAGACCATTCAAAAGCAAAAAGGGTGAGAGAAAGGGGGTCTTAAACATTTTTGCATATATTATTAGCAATATTCTTTGTAATTATATAAATCTTACTTTACCAGTTGACTTAGAAGTCTTGAGGCTATATTGGTCAATTTACTAGTTTTGTGCTCTTTCCACGATCACCTTTCTTCAAGGATGAAAAGTCCAAATGGTAGACTCAATAGCACGAAATCGCCAACATAATGCTTTCCATGTAAGAAAGACTAGAATTTATTAGAATCACCAACTCATTCATTCAAATGATATTCTCACTACTCTCTTCTCTTTGAACCAAAACCTCTCTCATTTTTTCTCTTTTTTTTCACAGCTTTTAATTTTAATTTCATATATGATTATGAAGCCTACAAAGTCCGATGGCCGGCGATTCATCATAACATCTTTCTTCTTCATTCTCTTTCTCTGTACCTTAGCTTCAATCAACGAGGTTCGATTTGATACTCTGTTAAGGTTTGGTAGATGTGCTCTATCGAAAATCCCATCCCAAACAGAGAAATTTCTCACTCCAAATGATTCATCATCTGACGATATCCGAATACTTCTTGGGATTCTAACACTTCCCGACCAATACCATCGCCGGCACTTCCTTCGTATGATCTACGGTACACAATCTCCGGTAGGTGCAAAAATCGACGTGAAGTTCGTGTTTTGCAACTTAACAAAGGAAGATCAAAAAGTGTTAGTTGCGCTAGAGATAATGAGATACGATGATATTATCATACTCGATTGCAAAGAGAACATGAACAAAGGTAAGACTTATACTTACTTTTCAAGCTTGCCGGAGATGTTTAATGGCACGGAAAATGAAACCACGCCATACCCGCCTTACCATTATGTGTTGAAAGCAGACGATGACACATATTTCAGGTTAGAAAACCTAGTTGAGTCATTGAGGCCATTGCCTAGAGAAGACTTGTACTATGGTTATGTTATTCCATGCCCTAGCATGGACCCTTTTGTTCATTACATGTCTGGAATGGGTTTTTTGATTTCTTGGGATATAGTTGAGTGGATTAGGGTTTCAGATATTCCTAAAAAGCATTTGGAAGGGCCTGAAGACCAGGTTTTTGGCCAGTGGCTTCGTGATGGTCATCGAGCCAAGAACCGGTTTAATGCTAAGTGGTCGATGTACAACTATCCGGAGCCACCGACGAGGTGTACACACGCACTTTGGCCGGAGACAATTGCAGTACACCTTTTGAAGAATCAAGTAAAGTGGATTCATACATTGCTGTATTTTAATGTCACTCAGAATTTGAAACCATCTAAGCTGTATCATATACCTTAATTAGGTGCTGCCACATTAACATGTTGTTCATTCTTTTTTTTTTTCCCCTCAATGGAGTATTCAAATCATACAAGCTTATTTTGGCGATTATTCATAATTCTCTGTTCATTTTTATTTTTTTAGTATGTGATTTTGACTTGCAAAAGTGAAAATATTAGAGCAGCTTCTGGCCTTCCAAAGAAATGAAATAATTTATATTGCATTTGAAAATAGAATTCCATGAGTTTATTTTAAATGGCGATTGTGATTTTGATATGTAAAACTGAAAATATTAGGGCAGCCTTGTGGGTTTCTAAGAAAATGAAATAATTTCATTGGATTTGTAATTTGACATATGTGGCTTTTTAATTGTGATTTTTTAATTTGACGAGTTGATGATCAAATCGTTCATTTTGTATAACCTTTATTTATATTATTCACACAAAAAATAGGATAATCAGATAATTGCAACCTTTTTAATTTATTGCATTTGTCTAAAAAAATAAACAGCAAGCGTATTTTTGAAAATAGACCGTCCATTTTTATTTTTATTTTTTTGTGACAAACATGATTAATTGAGTAGGTTACAATTATCAAATTAATTTAATTTTTTAAATATGATGATATACATAAAAAGTCGTACAAAATTAACAATTTGAATTATTAAAACGGCACATGGATAGTACCTTCCAGTCCAATGAGACTATCCAAACCCTTTTTTTAATCTACTTCAAACAAATAAAAAATGCATTTTTGTAGCCATCTTTGTTTGATTAAAATGTTTATTTTAACCATCTTCCCTTTCTGTAACTCGCCCAAGTCCCAATTTCTCCAAGAATTCAGATCATATTTGTTTAAATTAAGAAGTTATTTCTAAAGTGAAATATCTATATTTGTTCACATGCCATACTTATATTAAATAGTTTTAAAATCGCAAGTACAATATCAATTTTTCCTATGATGATCTTGACTAAAAAATCTTTCTTGCTTAGAGGCCCACCAAACTACAAAAGAAAACCTCCTTACTCGTTATTCGAAGACTCAAAAAAAAACAATAATGGAAAAAGAAAAACATTATTCAGAAGCCTATAAAATATCTTTGTAAAGTAGTCAAGCCATATATAAGAACCCTCATAGACTCAATAATAATAATATCCATATCCAAAAATAAATAACTATTTGGTTCAGTTTTTGAATTTTTATTTTTTAGTATTTTTTTTCATATTTTAGTTTTAAAAAATTTATTTTGTTGCAAAAAACATTATCATTGTGCTTGAAGCAGGGATTTTGATAAGAATTTGAAAATAGAAAAAAAACAAAGAAAAAAATTACCTTATATTTCATTCGCATTATCTTTACATTTTTTCCTTTTCTTTTTAAATTCTTATCCAAATCTATAATCTAAACATAGCTTAAGAAACCAATTTTAGTCATTGGGTGAGTCGTGACAGAAAGAGCATTCGTCAAAAAAATGATGTTTAGCGACAAAATTTTGTAAATGTCACTAATAAATGTGATTTTAAGAATTAAACATTTTTGTGGCAAGATGTTTTCTTTTTAAGATGAAATTTTTCATACAAAAGGACGTTAATTTATTATTAAATGTTTAATTTAGTCACAAAAATATAACAATAATATTTTTGACAACTAAAATATTTCATTCCCACACAATGATTTTGTTTCTAAATTTTTTGGCTTTAAAATCTAAATTTGTTATAGTTGTATATTGTAACAACCCCACCCCATGATTAACGTTAATGCATGATTTAATATGCCTAACAAGTTATTAAGATCAGATTTTGAATCAATTGCATATGTGTGACATTATTTGTGGTTATATCTGTTCATCGTAGAGATATCTGTTTGAATTTCTATTCTATTCTGTAAATCGAAAGTCTTATCGGCATCCGATCGCAAAATCAACTTGAATTATGTGTTAGTTAGAATTTTTAGAATTTTATGATAAATTTAATTGAAATTCGACTTGGAATCAAATAATAGAATTAATTAATTAGGACTAATTAAGCCAAGCCTATATAAGGCTTATATGACTCAAGAATCTTCTATTAAACCCACACTTATCTTCCTTGAGCATATACACATAGAGAGAGAGAGAGAGAGAAAGGGAGAAACTTGAATCAACTAGAAGAGGAAAGCAAGCAAAATTTGTGGGATTTGAAGATAATTTAGAAGATTGAGCTAGAATTACACTACATTCAAGACTTGGGTAAGATTACTATCCATAACTCTTACAATTACTCCATGTAAGGGAAGACTATGTGCATTATATGAGATCATTTGCATGGGTATGTAGGGAAATACATGAATTAGTAAAGAATAGAATGGAATGAATGCACATGCATGCCCAATTCATGAAGTTTTGAAGATGTTTACAAAGAATTCTCACATGCATGCATTGATCATAGCTTTGTTTGAGATTTCATCACATTTCATACATTTTTATCTCAATTGATCATGTTTTGAAAAAATAGAAAACACATCAATTCATGCATGATTCATATATTGAATTTCAAACTTGATTTTGGATATTTGTCAAAGCTTTTGGACTTGATTTTGCGAAATGGTTTCAATTCACAATATATTATGAGTTTATATATGTTTTCTCAAATTTTGAACCCAATAGAATGTGTTTTGATGCTTTGAAATTGAGATTGGAAGCTTGAAGGCGAATTTGGAAAACTCAGAATTCGTACCCTCCGCTCAAGCGAAGGGATCCACGCTCAAGTGACCACTCTGAGTACGTGCACTTCTGCTCAAGCGACCTTAAGTCCGCTCGAGCGTGAAATGCAAGCTCCCAGAAGTTCTTATGTTTTGCAGCACGCTCGAGCAACAAAAGTCACGCTCGAGCGAGAGTCAAGCGAGCGTCGAGCGGAAAGATCAAGCAACCAGTACTTTTGCAAAAGTTTACAGACCGCTCGAGCGACAGATCTTACGCTCAAGTGACCACTCACATTTTACATGTCTGCTTGAGCGTAGGAAGTTACGCTCGAGCGAGGACCCTATTTTCAGCAATTTTTGTTAAGTGTTTTCAAGTACATTTTTGCATCATTTTTCCATTCTAGGCCTTCATAGGCCAAGATTAAGACACCTTAATGAAGATAAAGAAGTAGAAATACACCAAAACAAGGAAGAACCAAGTTAATGATTCCGGGTGTGTAATTAAGTACATGATCGTTGTGTATTTGTGTAGGTCACGTGCTATAAGATATCTGACTTGCCTACTCTGTCCATTTACTTTGAGCTATCTGTTATCTGTGAATAATAACTTTGTAAAATTATGTTCAATTATAAGTATTTTCTGAATGATATAAGATAATCTGTTTTCCAAAATATTATTTTCTGTATGAATGAATAGTTGTCCAATATTTTTGAAAAGTATTCGTGGCATCATTAGATTCAGATGACATCTGTTATCTGTTCTGTTACATCCCAACTATGGGCCAACTGTACGTCTCATGAGCCAACTGTTATGAATCCTTATGTATACGTCTCATTTATAGACCAATTGTACGTCTCATGAGCCAACTGTACCGTTTTCGTGCACGTGAGTCAACTATATGCCTTCATGGATGTCCCTATAATGTACCACGTTTGAATAACTGTAAATTCTCATTATGAATGTGATTCTGAATCTGTATATGTTATGAAGTATAATTTCTAAACATAATTATGAATTCATTTCTGATAGCTTTTAAATTCTGTTTTCTGTAACCATTATGGACAACATTCATTTAACCATTTATTCTGTTATTATTCACTATTTATATTATGTATATAGGTGACCAAGCACGTGATTAGACTCAGAGTTAAGAACCTGGCGTTTCAGTTCTTTTGTCAGCCAGCCTTGTGCCTCCTGAGGAGGTTCCCTATGGTCATGTTTGTGAATGTAAAGGCTTGGTTTTCTTTTGGATTATGAACAAATTTTATGTTAACTGTATATTGGGTTAAGTCTCTTTTTGGTTCTATCTGTAATGAATGTAACAATATAACGTCAGGTATATATGTATAAAAGTTTTTTTAAAAAAAAAAGAAATTTATGTCTCATATATGTCTGCACAGCTCAATGGACTATGTATGTTTCTATATTTGCTTTCGCAGTCCCTAATTATATGATATTCTATTCAGAGGACTTTGGTAATCTAAGGATTACTGGCCGGTTACGACGCTAAACCCATAGGGGCTGGTTTGAGTCGTGACATATATGCACCTAAAATCTGATTTTCTTTTATCCAATGCATTTGGACTTGGCGTAATACATTTCACTTGCATGCCCTTACCGAAATTAGCTAACTCTCATCTATATCTCATCTTTCTATATTTATTCATACTCTTTTTGTGAATTCTAATTCAAACACACAACGATAATCCAAAACGTCTACCTTATAGGTTTTATAATAAATGTCATTCATATAAAAAATTAATTTCATCAGGCATCTATAAATAAGAATAAATTATATTTTATTTTATAAAATAAATGGTAAATATAATTGTAGACTTAAACTATCTATTTTATAAAATAACATATGGTTTTTTTTTGTATTTATAGTTGTCCGATGAAACTAATTTTCTGCATGAATAACTTTTACTGTGAGAACTGTAAAATAGATGATTCGGATCATCTATGTGTGTCCAAGTTGGGGCCACTAGAGAGACATAAAGATATGGATGTGAGCTCATCCTATCCTGACCAGCCAAAATAGTTGAGCGTGAATCATTCAGTTAGTAAAATCTCTTGAGAAATTTATTCATGTATAACATTATTCTAACTAAATTGATATAATCTGTTAATGTGGCCCGTAACAAGCTTTACAAACATTTGTGCATATGGTTTTTATTTTGAAATAATTGCCAGCCGATCCTATGAATTAAAATTATTGACTCATAAATTTTTAATGTAATTTTTTACATATTTATCTCTCATTTTGATAATAAAATTTTTTTTTGAGACTTTTTGACATATATGTTTTGTATATGTGGAATGATCATTTGGTACCAAAGTGATTTTAAAAATGCATAAAAAGTGTCTTGAAAATATATAAAAATGTTTAAAAAATGTATTTATTTCAATAAAAGTATATTAAATTTAGTAAAAGGTTTTTATGTTTTTTAAATTTTTTTTTATAACCAACCCATAACGGTTCCTTTTATTTCTTTTTGTTGGTCCAAGAATTTTGTTGATTGTCAATTACTTTGTAGTTGGGCTAGGCTTACCACATAACGGGCTTAAACCCAAAGTTGCAGACCAAATATCTAGGGCTTTTTCTTGTATTATTTTCAATTATTTTATAATCACAAAAAGTCCTTTGTTTTTCAGCGGCAAATTTATAGACGCTCACGCTCCGTTTGTTTTGAGTTATTGGGGATGAAATGTGATTAGGATGAACGAGGGATTTGTTAATATTGTGGTTGTTTACAAAATAAGAAAGGAGATTCACCGTATCTTGAGATTATGATAGGCCTTTATGGATGGGATTAGTAGTCCCCCATAGAAGATATATTAGAAAAAGAGAAAGTTACTAATAAGTCCCATATATAAAATTCAAAATCCATCTAATTTCAAACAAAAAACTTGTACCAATTAGTCCTATATATTTTTAATTGTTATAAAAAAAATCCTATTTTTTCTAAAAAAAAATTTAAAGACGCTCCTACATTCCACTACCGTCGGACTTTCGTTAGACAGTCATTGGAGACTCACTGGAATATTCAACATTACCGGGAAGTCGGCGGAATTTCAACAGAAATTCACCAAATTATCACCGGAATGTTCTGAATGTCATCAAAAGTCGTCGGAATGTCTAGAATATTCGCTGAACATCAAGAATATCGCTGGAGATTGACCGGAATATCTAGAATATTGCCCAAAAAAATAAAAATAAATTAAGAATTTAAAATTTAAAATTAAAAAACGTAGCAAAATATGCTAAATATTGATAAACTAAAAAAAAAAAAAAAAAAACTAAGAACAACAAACAATAACGATGAAAAAAAACATATGTTATTTTCAATTTTCGTAGGGTTTAAGTAAATAATTTCTAATATTGATCAAACTACAAAGTAAGTTTTGAAACTGTAAAATGTTACAATTTTAAAGTATGATTTTATTAAGTATTTATCCTCATTAATCAATCTGAAAAACATGTTATGAAACTGTAAAATTTTACAATTCTAAAGAAAGTCCTGAAACTCTAAAATTTTGCAGTTCAAAAGAATGATTCAATTCAGCACAAAAAAAATTGAAACTGTAAATTTTTGTAGTTTTCACCGCCTATAATTAAAATTCGAAAACAACTTGCTCAAAACTTGAAATTTTTTTCCATTATAATAGGAAAATAGAAGTGTATACTACAAAAATAAAAATAAAAAGTATTAAAACTGAGAGATCGAAGGAAAGAGACAGATATAGAGAGAGACTTGTACTCCGACAACTATTTTTTGGTTTAGATCTAGTCGAATCTAACGTAAATCTACTCATCAGATTGAGTAGATCTGCTCATTTTCTTCGTCGGAAACTCATTTCTTTCGCTGTCGGTGAGCACGGAATAAGGAGTTGGTGCTCGATGGTTGCCCATGAACTCCAATCAATGGTGGTTGGCGGTCGTCGGTGATTGTAGATTAGAAAGAGAAAGAAAAAAAAGGAAGGCATGGTCGTGGTGGTCATCGATATTAGAGAAAGAGAGATATAGAGAAGAGAAGAAGCAATATGTAAAGAAAGAGGAAAAGATAAATAGGTATAGAACTTTTTGGTCTATCTAAGAGATTTTGAGATTAAATAGAATACACACTTTTCAAAAAGGACTTGTGGGTAATTTGCCCTTAGAAAAATAATCACTTGGAATTAAAGAGGGATTTATTATTTCGTCATCTATTATCCTACCTAATTTACTTACTCTACTTGATTAGTATGGTTTTTTCTCTATATTTTTTTTTAATTATTCCACCATTTTTGACTCCACCATTCTTTTATATCAAAATAATTAATATAAAAATATAGTAGTATAATATTTATGCCGAAAAAATTATATTAAAAAATTAAAATAGTTCCAAACATATATATATATATTTATGAAATATAATTTTTAATATTAAAATATATTTTTAATATTAAAATATGTAATGCATTTATTAGTTGGTATAAGCCCAAATTTGACAGTAATGTAATAAGGGTATTTGTGAAATTTTATATGGTTAATCCTATTCGTATCTCTCAAAATAAACATGAACTATTGCTAGTCCATTGGTTATGAAGCAAACACAATTTTTGTTAGTTCCCTCACTAGCAGTTCCCTTACTAATAATTCCTTCAGGTCATGTTTGTTTTGCAGATTAGGAGAAGGGATTGGAATAGTAAGGAGGTGGGTCCCACTAAAGCTGGTTTGGTGGCTTCCTTATAGAGGGGGATTGCTACTCTAGGTGGAGTATTACTGCCATACTTCAACAAGATTAAGTTGCCCTCATATGGGTTGGGATTGAAAAAATAGTTAAGGGATTAGGATGCACTTTTCTTTTCTTTTTTGTTTTTTCTTTTTTAAACCCAGGTGCAACTTGTTATTGGTAAAATATATATATATATATTTGTTTTAGAATTTTTTTAATATAGAAATATTTTATTTTATTTTATATAAAAATAATTTAATAATCTCATCACTAATCATCTCTCCCACTATCATTAAAACAAACACACTTTTACTTAATCCCGTCACTAACAATTTTCACATTAACAATCTCTTCACTAACCATTCCCCCACTAACAATCTCATCCAACCTAATCCGTCAAACAAACGTGACCTCACCAACAATCTTGCCCAACCTATTTTTGAAAACAAATAGGCCCTCAGTGCAAATCTAGCTAGCCAAACGAGCTCAAAGGTAAAAAGATTTATTTGTCAATTATTCAAGAGGGCTGCTATTAGCACCCACTTCTTTACTTTGGCCCTCTATTTCTTTAAACCCCCACCTAGCAAACTGAATCTCCTCCCTTTTCTCTTTGAACCCCTACCTTAATACCAATTATACCCCAAACCGAAGCCGAAACCCTAGCCTTCACTTTCGACCACTACCTCTGGCACTATTGCCGTTGCCTCTGGTAGCCAACCAAGGCCAAGATAAGAGTTATGAGTTACATGCAGTAAACCATCTATGGTGAAAGATAGAAGAAGAGCTATCAATGGTGCCCAAAAAAAAAAAAAATAGAAGAAGAAGGAGAGAGAGGGTAAAAATGAATGACTTCCCTTGTTGACGTAGAGATTGGGGGTCAATTGGCTTTGGTTTCTCCAATGGAAAATGGGTGGTTGATCGATCGAGATGGGTTGGCTGAAATCCCATGCAAGTCTTGCTATGCGGCGGTGAAAGATGAGTTTGAGCATGAATAGGTCGGTGCGGAACTAGCTGTGGCTATGGTTCTAGGTCTTGGGTCTGAGGCAGTGGTTGGGTAGGTAGGGGCAGAAGTCGATGAAGAGGGGGAAATTAGAGTAGGTGGAGAATAGGTCAATGTTGAATTAAGTGGGGAGGTTTCGGATGTGGATCCAACAGTTGGAGCAGTTTGGGTTGAGATTGGACTGTTGAGAATTGAAAAGGATAAAGAAGAAGAAGAAGAAGATAAAAGAGAGAGTGATAATGATGGGTTTGATGGTGGGCATTACGAGGATCTGAGTATAGGGAATGGGTAGAGAAAGAACAGAAAAGGGGCTTGTTTTTTCTTTGTTATTTTTTTGGATTGAATTATTGTTTTTTTTTTAAAAAAACCACTGTGTTGGAATGAAGTGTCACCATGATCGATTGGATATTGTGGCAAACAGTGATGAGGAGGGTGGGCGACAGGCGGAGGTGATGGGAATGGTTAGGGTTAGAGTTTGGAAAATTAGGGTTAAAATGTTAGGAATGAGGTTAAAAATGTAACTTCATGTTTGGACAAAATTAGAATTAAAAAATAAATAAAAGAGATGGAGGGTCCAAAGAAAAAATATAGGTGCTAATAGCAGCACTTTTATTTAAAGCACAAACCGAAACTCTCACATGTCTGTGATCCAATCATTTCACAGTCCAATAAGCAATGGCCAATCCTTAGAGTATCCGCATCAGTCTCAACAAATTCTGAGTCAAATTATAACCCGAAATCTACTTTTGCTATTTTAGCTAGTCACTTTTTTAATATTTACTGTATCAAACTCTCTATTCTAACTCAATTTTATTAAAATATTAATTTCTTATTATATTTGTTATTCTTTCTTTTTTTATTAAATTGATGAGGGGCCACCCAAATAATTCTTAAAAAATGAAAAATAAAAAATAAATTGCCATTGACCGGTTAGGCTAATTTTTGACATTTTTCTTCTTCTGCTACAGGGACTCACGGGACATCCGGTAGGATATCCAGGAGGACATCCGGATGGACGACCGGTTTAAAGATTTCGGCTCAGTTTTGCTCCAGAAAATATAATAAAAAATATAGCCAATGAACAGTGGCTCAACAAAGTTGTTGAGGTACTGTAGCAAATTCAACAAAAAGTTAATTTAGAAAAAATTTGTTGAGACTGATGAAAGAAAAATTTTATGATTTACTAGCTATATTTTACCTTTTTGCTATTTTGCCGCAGCTAATGCGGATGCTCTTACACAATACAATAAAATAGCCAATCAACTTGCAGTATTAATCTTCTTACATCACTGACAAACCATTGAATAATTTTCTCTAAGGTAAATTCTATGTTTTGCTATTTTTTTACTTTGATCCTTAAAGTTTTTTTTTTTTCAACTTTGTTCTTTCATATTTCAATTTTTTTTTTCAATTTACTTCAAAATATAACTTATGTCCTAAAATTTGATAAAAATATCACGTTAAGTGTCACATAATATTAAATATTAGATAAATTACAAAAAAAAACCCTAGAATTTATCCCTTTACAAATCAAACTATGAAATTTTAATTTCTTCAACTTGACCCTACACTTTTAAGTTGATGTCAATCCTAACCATTTGTGTAACTCAATCATGTTGTCAAATGGAAATATTAAATACAGTAATTTTTTTTTTAGAAAAATTATTCATAAATCCCATTTTGGTAAATGTTGCTCTAGTTAATCCTGAGTGTTTTTTCTTAAACCATTTAGTCCTTTTTATTTTTGATATGATATATGTTTTTGATATATTGTGTATAGAGTTTACATTTTTGCCCATATTGTGATTTCATTTTGATTTTGTCATGGTGTGTGTGTTTAAGGGATGTTATAACATTATTATTTTGTAGGAGGGGATTTCATGGACTCTTTCGGAAGTTGTTTCACCATTCCTAGGTTGGTGTTTGGTTTTTAATGTTATATTTTGGGACATCACAAAACAACATGGCCACAGTATTGGAATATCACAAAACAACATCATCAACACCAGCAACATCATCAACATCAGCAACAAACACAATACAGAAACATCACAAAACAACATGACCACAGATGATGCTAGCTCGCCGATGTTATGAGATTGATGACAATCACAGGCCAAGAACCCTCATTTCTTACGGCAAATCGCGATTTTGTGGTGTTTGTTAGATCAATGGGTGTATGATGTTGTGTTTGGAACTTATTTATGATTGTTCGATGAATAGGGGTTTGCAACATCATCTTTTCATGATGTTCATGTCTTGGGTGATTCGTTCATTATAGTCGATTTCGGAACAAAATAACATCTTCAAAAACTAGAACAATTCGACCCTCTAACCCACAATACGCCTTCGAAACCCAAAATATCATTGGTGTCGAACATCAACCTCGTGATGTTTTAACCCACAAACATTCAAATCAACATCAAAGCAATTCACACACCTATTGTCATCGCACAACAGTACCCACGCCAACGCCGACTCACCGATGATGTTAGCTCGCCGATGTTATGGGATCGATGACAATCATAGGTCAAGAACGGCGAATCACATCTACAAAAGTTAATGCTGAATAAGGGTTTTTTTTTTCTAGGGTTTTTGTGGGTTGGGTTACAACATTGGGATTGTATATTGAATGATCAATGTTGCCAAATGTGAATATTCAATCACATAGGATGAGGATCCCAATCACTAACATTGGGATGGAAGCCCAGAAGTTTCCATTACATCTCAACCGTTTTGTTCGGAATTGAGGGAAAACATAAAAATGCTATAGTATGCTTTTGGGTATTTTGGTAACTACAACATCAGCAAAAACTCACATTTATACTCTACTAAAGACAAGCCACGTGTTACTTACATGAGTTTCTACGTAATTAACATTCAACTGGGACTTATCAATCTACAAAATAAAAGGTAGGATTAAATGGTTCAACAAATTGAATTTTGGGATTTATTGTTGCTTTGCCTTTTTTTTTTCTTTGAAATACACATGGCACGACGTTATTTGTTGCTCTAACTAATAAAAACTCAAACTGTGAGCTTAAACCCATCAAATTGAAAATTCAATTTTTTCAACAACCAATTACATCAAAACCACACATCACAAATTTTACTATACACCTCATCACATTTTAACAAATCCAATCTCTCTTCCTATACATCATCTGCACTTATTTTTCTACTTATTTCTCTACCCCTGTTATAGGGATAAACTCCCCTCCATATTTATATCTCTACATACTCATTCATACTCTTATTATGGATTCAAATTCGAACTCACATCGATAATTTGAACGTCTACTTTGTAAATTCCGTAATAAAAATTATACATACAAAAAATCAATTTCATCGAACATCTATAAATATAAAAACAAATTATATTTTATTTTAAAAATAAATAGCAAATATAACTGTAAACTTAAACTATTCATTTTATGAAACAAAATGCAATTTGTTTATGTGTTTATAGTTATCCAATAAATTTATTTTTTTTACTGTGAAATCTATGAAATAAACAGTTTGGATCATCAAAGTAAATTCGAATTGAGGCTTACAAGAGAAGTGTGAATGGATATAAAAAGATGAAGTATGCAAAGAAACTTATCTACTTGTTATATGTACATAATATACACAACATGTAAAGCTTTTAAGATTACATCCAATATCTAAGTGAAAATTCAAAGTTTTAATCGAAGAAATTAAAATTTTAGGATTTAATTTGTTATAAGAGTTAAGTTTTGGTTATTTTATTTTATTTTATAATTTACTTAAAAATATTTTATTATATATAATTCATATATTTGATATAAATTCATATCCTAATATAATAATATATAAATTCATATCCTAATATAATAATATATATTTTTTTATGTTACGTGCAGATTAACGTGATTAAATATTATCTAATTTAGTTGGCTCTAAAATAAAGGATCACAGAAGAATCAATGGCATGTTTTGAAAAGTGATTTTTTTTTTTTTCAAAAAGAGGCCAAAGTAAAAAAAATATCAAACATAAAGGGGCAGAATTTACTCTTTTCGCTATCTCACTCTGACCTGTGCGCTTCGCTTCCGCTTGTAGCCCCCCTCGTCTCTCTCTCTCTCTCTACGCCTCGCTGTGTGTGTAAGACGGTTCGCCTGAAACCTCGCCGGGGTTCGCCGGCGATCATCGTCTTCTGTAAGAACTCTCTCTCTCTAGATATGTATTATGTTTCTCTCTCTACCTCTGTAATGTATGGTATTATTGTAATTGTGACTCTATTTGACAGGTTGTGATAGAATAGATTTCCATTTTTGATTTTTGGATTAGATATGGGGAATGGTCCGGCTCCATTTTCAGATATTGGCAAACGAGCAAAAGGTACTACTTTTGTTTTTGTTTTTGTTTCGGCCTAGATGCATTTGTAGAGTAGTCCTACAAACAGAAACTATTGGGTTGATTTGGTTTTCTGGATTTGGTAGCCAAAGGCCTTTTCAGCTGAGAAATTTGAGTTGCGTT
This sequence comes from Camellia granthamiana, assembly GCA_036172215.1. NCBI lineage: Eukaryota > Viridiplantae > Streptophyta > Magnoliopsida > Ericales > Theaceae > Camellia > Camellia granthamiana. The sequence goes on from CM069906.1 coordinate 149,510,581, forward strand.
TTAGGTCTTAGCTGAGAAATTTCAGTGTTGGAAACCCCCACTCTCTTTAAAAATAGCAAACAAATAAAGGGTTAATTATACTAAGACCGCCTCACAATTATTAGCAAAAATGCATCACTACCCTTCAAAAGGGTATTTGTACGGTTTTTATAGTTGAGGGGGTTGAAATGTACAAGTTCATATATTATGGGGACATATTTATATTCACTAATAGTTGAGGGGGTCTTTGATATAATTAACCTTAAAAAAAATAAACTTATCACCACATATACAAACTGAAAACAGGTAATCTTGCCCCGTAACCATATTTGCACCTTCTACTTATTTTTTTTTTAATTTTTAATTTTTTACTTAACATGAAGCAATCTTGTCCAGAGTTGTCAAATATGATCCAATAAAATGTTGGATTCTGAAGTGTGAATTATGGGATTTTTATAGTGTGCTTCATATTTTAATTTTGTAGTTAAAAAGGTAGTGTTTCCGCAGGAATTGGTTTTTAATGTGGATAATGCCTACTTTATCATAGATCAGTACATGATGATGTAATTTGCTTAGTTATATTTGCTGCATATTAGAAATCTTTTTTGTGTAGAAGTGCAATTTTTCTCTTTTTTAGGGTTATAAATTATTATAAGACCAGCTTTATGCTAACACATTAGGAAGGAAAATACAGTATGAAGGAGACAAGATACAGAAACATGACGACATTGTGATATGGCAAAATCTTTTAAGACAAGATACGGAAACTGCAAAGGATACGAAAGTAAACTATATTGGAGTGAAATTTTTTGATAAATATCTTTAAGAAATTTTGCTTAAAATAAATAGTCTTAGAGATTTTATTTATATGGAAACAGATAAGGCAAGATATAATTGGCGTCACAAGGATCAATTAGTATCTAGCGGAGTCTAATTTGATTGTTTCATTGACCAAATTTAGTGTTCTATGGATGGTTGAGCTTGAGGCTTAATTAAGTTATCTTTTGAGAGTCTGATTGGAATAAATTAAGAGTAGCCAATCAATTAGGCTTGAGTGAGTAGTACAACCTGGTTTTGCGTAGGACTTAGTTGAATTGGGGTTGAGGCTCAGTCAAGCTTGAGGTTGAGTTCCATAGGGCTTCACTTGGAGATTAGCCATTTAAATGTTTACAATTATTTTCTTATTACAAAATAACCCCATTATTTTATGTTCTATAACCTCTGTTATCAGAATCTTATGATTCGCGATTCGATTCACGATTTGATTGGTAATTTTTGCAAAATCGATTCGAATCTATGTGTGAATCTATTTTGGAAGTGAATCTTTAGTGAATCGCACGATTTACAATCGATTCATCATTCGATTCACTTTTTATGATTCATGCAATTTTTAAAATTATTATGTTCGACATAATTTCGACTATTTTTTTTCTCTATCTTTTTAGTGAAAATGACATAATACAACTTCTAAATTTTTTTGATAAATAACGTTTAATACCAAAAATAACCAACACATATCCATGCTTTATTGTTATTTTAATGATCATGAAGTTTTTAATAGAATCTAATCAGATTCAGTTAGACTCAACATATTTTTGAACTCTCTTCTCATTTTTTTTCTCAAAAAAATCACAATATATAGTTAAAAGATGTTTAAGATTAAAGTTACACTATGAATTATTTATTATTATTTTATTAAATTGAATATAATTGAATATTACATGTGTGAGGTCAGTTATACCTTTTAAAATGTTTTAGGCTTTAAAATAAAAGATTCTAAATAATTCATTTTTATTACTTGCTCACTGTTACTTAGAAAAGTATGTATGCTTATTGTCCAAATATCAATATCGTTGTTAATTATTGTTACTTTAGAAATTGATAATTTGTCTACTTGGTTATTATCTTTATTAAGAATAGTTGATAAGAAATAACTAAAAAAGAAAAAAAGGTAAGATGGTGATCTTACATAGGAATCTTTGTTAATTTCTTACCTATTACGTGATTATCATTCAAAATAACATTTTCATTGATTTAAGTCTAAATATTTCATATTCATAAGATATATTTGACATTTAAATGTGTAGATATATGTTATTTTATTAAATTGAATATAATGTGTAGATATATGTTGTTAAGTAATTTAGAAAAAGTGACTGAATCTTTACAATTCACGATTCTATTCGATTCGCGATTTGGTACGAGGTCATTTTGATATTCATGATACGAATCCCGATTTAGCAACTATGTCAATAACAAATATCCATTTTAATTTTGTTATTGCCCTTGTCTAAGAACATAAAATTATATATTTTGGCTGGCCATACAACAAACATATTCCAAGCGTATAACTCACCAATCCAGGTGTATGCTACTGTAACTAGCATTTAAATGTGTATTTAATATTTTTTTTGGATACATATAACATGTATTGATACGTATTGTGAATTGTAGTGGGTCATAGGTGGTTTGCTTTCCCTTGAAAGGAGTTTGGTGCTCTAGTGGTCCTCCTAAGGTCGCCTCTTTTGCATGGACGACAACATATGTTAGGATTCGTATTATTGATATTGTCATAAAGGAGGAGATAGGTTCATGTTAATTGATATTACATGTGAAAAGATCTGTGGTCCTTAATTCTTGGCATTTGGTATAGTTTTGGTATTTCCTAGAAATATGGAATATTCCAATTTTTGGAGAGAGGTTAGAGTGGGGAAGGGGGAAAAAGAAAAAAAAAAAAAAACTTGATGTGGGTGTGGATAGAGTGCATCCGGAGGATTTCTTAGGATATGTCTTTTGTGTAGTTGGTTTTTGGGTGGAGTTGAACTAGCCCTAAACCAACTCTTGGACTTTGTAGAGTCTTTTGAGTGAGTGTATGACTGGATTCTAGATACTTTTGCTCTCTCTTTTGAGTGAGTGGATGACTGCATGTATAGTTCACATGTGTTTTTGCTTTATTTATTTGTGTACGCAGGGGTACCCCTCGGTGATTTTTTGCATATTGGTAGCACCCTCTTGAGGATTGGTGCTAAGTTTCATATTGTCTTTACTTGAAGAAAACAATGATTTTATTTTGACACATTACAATCCCTATACGGAATTGTTTCTTTTTTTTTTTTTAATCATTAACAAGAAAAAGATTTTAGAACAAAGAAAATATGAGAAAGTAGAATTGAGAAATGGAGAGAGAAAGAGACATGATTTGAGTCATTTATGGATAAAATTTATGAGAAATGCTATCTAAATATTATTAATGCTTGTTTAGAAGAACCTTATGTTCATATCATCTAATCCGGAGAACTCCTTTGTGGAGTTTACTTCAAGATTCGAAGCTTAACTCATTTTCCTAAGCAGACTCTCTTTGTTGTTAAGTTTCTGAAAACTCAAACTCTGCATTAATGAAGGATTCCATGGGCTCTTAGACTATAGAAATCAAGTTTTATGTTTGAAATGTCTTTCTGTCTTGAGGAAATTACTAATAAATTGTCATTTGGTGGTTGAAATGGTGAGCCTTTGTTTTGACATTGTGTTGCTGAACTTCTGTCTAATGCCACAATAGAACCACATTATAATGCAAAATTTATAGTCTGCATTAGCTTCCCTAATATTTCATGTATTGCTTTATTTGGAAAGATTTTTTTTTTTATTTTTTTTATTTTAAATTTTTGATATGTTATTGAGAATTAAGATTTCTTGATAGAAATTTTTTGTGTTCATATGATGAGTAGATTTTGCAGTTCCTGTATGTAAACTTTATTTTTTGTTCTTTTGCTTGAAGCATTAATGGGAGTGCCTATTTCAACTGAATGGAGAAAAACACTATTACCTAGTTCTAATTTACTTGGGGGTTTCTGTGGATTGAATGCAGAATATATAGTTTTCTTCCCAAAATATAAAGAAAGATGAAGGAAACATGCTTTTCCTATTGGTGCAGCCATTAATTTTGATTGAGTTTTCAATTGCACTTTTTATTGGCTACCAGATATCATTGTTTCATTTCCTTTCTTTTTTCTTTTTCTTTTTTCTTTTTTCTTAATAGGTATATTATTTACTTTTCTTTCTTTGTTTCCCTTTCCTTTTTTCATTTTTTTCGCATTCTGAAAATAAAAGTTTGTTGCTTTGATGATTTTATGCATCACATCACTTTGTTGTAACTACCAATTCAAACTTATATGAAATTTCATTGCTTTGACAGATCTGTTGACCAAAGATTACACTTATGATCACAAGTTTACCTTTTCCGTTCCGAGCTCTACTGGGATGGTATAATCTGATCTCACTTCTTGTTGAATATATTTCATGTGATATTAATAACTAACTTCCATTGTTTTAAAACTTGCATCTTGTCAATCCACTTTATTGGTTTCTTTAAAATGCAATTGTGCTGCTTTAATTCGCTGTTATGTTCAACTATGTTATGGCACCAACCCTACCATATGTAAAGTTAGAGATATGCTATTGTAGTCTATAGTCAATCATTGAAATGTATGGTTAGTTTGTCATATTGATCGACTGCATTATCCTGTCAGCTAAACTCTTCTTGTTACCTTTGGATTAGTTGGCATGATTAGAATCCTAAATTTTTTGTTCAGTGTGATACAATTGCAAATGGAAATACATATTGTAAATCAACTCCTCACTCACCCACACACCAACCTAGAAACAAAAAAAGAAAGAAAAAGTGAAAGTAAAACACACCAGCGAGAGAGAGAAGATATAAAAATTTCATGCACAGGTCGTGTGAATTTTTTTTTGGCAATTGTAGATCTTTCACTTGAAAGAGCAGATGTTTGAAGTTCAATGCAATGACAAAAGTTGGTTGCTTATTATAATTTGTTTTCTTTCTTCTATTGATAGCAATTTGGTTAGTATAGATTATTTGATCGGGCTTCGACCTTCACCCTATAGTTAACAAAGTGATATTACGGAAGTTCATAGTTAACAATTCAATATTACGAAAGTTCATATACCTTGTATTCATACTCAATGCTTCATATATGATAATTGGGATACATCAAGACAACTTTGCTTTCTTTGTATGGCAAGGTCAATTGTAGTAAGGTTTGACATTACAACTTACCAGGAGAGGAATGCAAATGAAGCGAGATACTTATCCACAATCATAAAAGGATGAAAATATGAAGTGAAGCGTAATCGGGATGTCTCTTCACATCAATTCATATGCAGTCATCTTGACATTTGGTGGGAGAAGTTTTATCTTAGGGAAATTTTTCTCTACCTTCTCCTACACTTCCTCTATATCTCTTTGACTTGCATGTGTACACACAAGCAAACGCATCTTGTCAGCATTTTTCCATGTTCTTTTTTCAAATGACAAAATGAATCTTGTTTCGCCATGCTTCAATTGGTCAAACTTTATTGATTTGTTTATGATAACAATATATAATATCTAAGATATGCAGCCGGTCCCTACTTGGAAGTATTGGCCTCTATGAGTCGGCCAAACAGTCGGCCTCACTAGTTTTTCCCTATAGAAGTGTCCTACGTTATCTTATAAGTTCAATCTGGACGTCGTCCACATTTGATGTGGGATACCAACATCTCTACCTAAGCATGGGCACAACATTGGCTCTAATAATACCATATAAGATGCGCGGTCCGACCCCTACCTAGAAGTATTGTTTGCTATGGCACCTCTCAAATAGAAGTGTCTTGTGCTGTCTTATAAGTCTATTGGCATTGTTGTCAAATTGTGAATCAAATCATGAATCGTTTTGCTAAAATAGCGAATCGTATCGAATTGTGAATCCTAAGATTCATTTTATTTAATATAATATATAATTCTATATATTTATACACATAGAAAATACATACAATGTGTGAAATAAAGTAAATTATCAATATGACTAAATTATATATATGTATATGCATATAAAATCATATATATCCATATAACTAATTAATCTCTTCCATATATCTTCATAGTTTGGCGAAAACGATATTGTTTCATGCATTATGTAAACAACAATAGAAATAGAACTGAATTGCAGTGAATCGTACGATTCACTCAATTTCTGATTCAATAGAATGATTTGAATTGTTTTTGTTAAACTTGTATCGAATCGTACGAATTGAATTGTGAATTGTATGATTCTAACAACCATGCGAGATATTTGTCTTGTATTTTTGTTAAGTTAAGATATTTGGTCAGATTTGAGAAAGAGGAATAACAATGTCATCCTAACATGTGGGTGGACGTGCTAGACATGGGTCAGGTTTCAAAATCAGATATCAGTACTCAAGGTAGCATGACCCGGTTTCCCAATGAAAGAGGTCATATGGTTTTAAATGGCAGTGCCACCTTCTCTTGGAGATAAAGGTGGGAGGCTACATACTATGTGTTGTATTTAGGCCTCTCTCTCTATAGGTTTATTTATTTTTATCCCTATTGTCTCTATCTATTGAATACACATAACCTTTTCACAGTGAAATTGTGGGTAACACTCACCTTGTGGTGTTACTCCATCACTAGTGAGATTTTTGTTCGTGATTGATTGAGTATTTGGAGCGCGTAATTCACTTTAGATTTATTGGATTTGGTTTACCACTAGAGTAAGCTCAAATCTGCTTTGCTTCTGCTTGCATACTTGTCCTACATAGTATGTATGTTGGCATCCCATATAGGATGCAGACAATGTTTAGTATGGACTTATAAGATGGTGCATGACACTTCTATTTTGGAGATGCTTTTTGGGCTTGGAGCCCAAAGGAAACCCATGAGGTCAACTACTGGCTGGGTCATTGCGAACAATACTTCTAATTGGGGGTTAGGTCACATGTCTTGTAAGTTGTATGGTATCAAAACCAAGGTTGTGATTGAATACAAATGATGTCCAGAATGGACTTATAAGACGGCGTAAGACACTTCTATCTTAGAGGCACCTTTGGGCTTGGAGTTTATAGGGACAGATCTGCGAGGCGGGTTGTTAGTCTAGGCCATAGTGAACAATACTTCCAGGTGGGCTTAAAATTAAAGATTTTATAAATCTGTGTGAAAATGTACTATATTCTGCCTTAATTTACTTTGGCTGTTGCATAGTTTTCTTTTCAATCATTTAGTGATGGGGTTTTTTGGAAGCTGTTACATTGGAAGTCGTAGGTTACTCATGTCACTTGGCTGTATAAAAGAATTGACTTCTACTTAACTAGCCTGTATAAAAAATTGGACTTCCTACTTATGTTTTTTGTTGTGTTTTTCATTTACAATTATGAAAATATTTGCATTGTAAATATGATGCAATTTTGTTAGCTTTAGCTTTAGATTACTGATGTGTCTACTCCTGATTTTATTTTCATTTGAAGTTATCCAATAAAGCAAAATGGGATGAAAATGTAAGAACGACTTAGGTTCCACATATAAATGCATTTGCATTGTGTTAACTTCCCTTGAGACTTCTTATTTAATGAAGAAAGCACGAATTATGAATTTCGAAAGCCCTTCATTATTGAAAACAAAAATGCAGATTTATATCTACAGGGAAACTTGTCTTCAGCTAATCATATTTACTGGCCAAAAGTTTTGGCACTCTACTTGTTTACATTCAAGGCCCTTCTAAAAATATGACGTTATATTTGTTTTGAGACAGCTCCAATGGCAACGATGATGATCGTATCAAATATTAATAACAACAGTAACAATAACAATAACAATGACAACTTAATCTGTAAAAGTGTTCGTGTTTTTATTAGCTTTTGCGAGGTAGGTCATGATATGGTCTAACTTTCTATTTGTGAACTTCAATTTCGTATGGCAGGGACTTACTGCTACTGGTGTGAAGAGGGATCAAATATTTGTTGGTGACATAAGTACCCTGTACAAGAGTGGAAATACCACAGTGGATGTGAAAGTTGATACCTATTCTAATGTAAGAAGGAGATGTTTTTGCCATTTGAACAAATCCTTTCCATTTATTTTCTGTGTGTTTGCCTTTTGTGCTATACAAAATCAACTGCATCAGTACATTCTAAGTTACTATCTGCAGGTATGTACAAAAGTGACTCTGAATGACATATTACCCTCCACCAAAGCAGCATTTAGCTTCGACATACCTGATCACAAGTCTGGAAAGGTTAGTTCTTTACCTTTCAAAAATTGGTTTTGTCATGCTGCATATGAACTTCATGAACGTGAGTATGTTCCTTCCATTTTTTTTTTTCATGAAAAAATATCGGCAATGGGATATCTCCATTGATGTATTCCAACAGCCAAAATTTCTACGGAGACCAAGGTTCTTACCTTGGCAAAGCCCATTAGGTTGTATTTAATTAGAGTTGGTCTAATACCAAGTTTGTGTGTTAGGTGCATGTGCTTCTAGCCTATTGTGCAGCATTTAAATAATCTAAAATTATGTTCATATTTACAAAGATAAAAATTGGCGGTGTACCTTGCAGAATCCATGCACAAAGTTGAGGTTTGGCAATTTATTTGTCTGATTAATTTGCTTGGTTTTTGCAATCCATAAAGGGTTTTGGACAGCATACTATCTTTTATCTGAGGTCAAACTTTTCCAGACATTGATTCTCAATGTTAAAGACTGCAAATTTTCCGGCCCCAGTCTGATTGTGTGGGGTTCACTGTTATAGAATTTGGTTGCCTCAGCTGTCTGACCTTGTAGAGTCAAGTTTGGTTTAATTTGTAGGAGCCTGACAAGGAAGATATGAGTTGTTTTTATCAATTTTCTGAGTTGGATTTAATTATGCCCAAATAAAACATTTGTTGAAGTGATTAGTTGAACTTTTTCATTGATCAACTAATGTGTTGTTGCTCTTAAAAGCCATGTTGTTCTAGATCAAATAACAGTCTCTTGAATAAAGGAATGTATTGGTGGGAAGTTTTAGGCTTTTGAGTTTCAAGGTTGGGTAGCAGTACCTTGAGAAAATTAAAAGCAATGAGTAGTTTCAAAAATTTCCTAGGTACTTATTTCATTATGGCAATTCTAGATGTGTTGTAAGCTAGGGATGCTTTGGTTTTGGTAGTGATTTTAATGCATGCTAAATCAAAATTTGTGTATCCTACAGCTGGATGTGCAGTACCTTCATAATCATGCAGCCATCAACTCCAGTATTGGCTTGAACCCTGCCCCTCTTTTAGAGGTTGCTGCTGCACTTGGCAACAAAGATCTATTTATTGGTGGGGAAATTGGATTTGATACTGCTTCCGCATCATTCACCAAGCACAATGCTGGGATTGGCTTTAACAAGACGGATTTCTCTGTGGCACTTATACTGTATGTTTTCCAAAATTAATTAATAATATCTTATCCTTTTGCTTAGTCCAGAATCTACAGATATATGCTAATATGGTGTGGGAGCCATTTTTTTTTTAAAAAAAATTATTATTATTTTTTTTTTATGACACTTGTGGAGTGGTCTGGCACAAATTTCTACTTGAAATGAACTGTGACTTGTGTCAATGATTGAAGGGTGTCAAATATGCATGTGTCTTGGTGTGTGCAATATTGGAAAAGTGCCAAAACAACATTCTTGCATTTAAGTTTTAAAATTACTTGTAGTGGGTATGCTAGCTCCCTTCACCAGCAATTATTGCAGGCATTTTACAGTTTATATATGTTTTAGATAGTTAAACTGGGAGCCATTGTTTTAGTGGTTAAAAACTTGGTCCCTCAACTGTGATATTGTGGGTTCGAATAACGTCAAAGATTAGGTTTGTATCCAATCTACCCCTCTGACCTCCATCCAATGGGGGGACTAAACTGGGGTAATCTTTTTTTTTATTATATGTTTTCTCTGTCCTAACCAATTTGACCAGACCTTCGGGTCTTCAAAACTTAATCCGACTCTTCTTGGTCCGTTTCCTTTTTTAAGTACAACGATGGATTTTTCCCTCAACATCATACCAAATCTATATTCATCCTTTTTGCTTTCTTCACTTAATCAAGATTCACCTTTTTCTGCCTTACAGGCTCTTTCATCCTCTTCCATGCTCTTCCTCTGTCTCTCTTCTTGCGTAGACTGGCTTCCTCCATTCTTGGGCCTTAATCCTATCATTGCCTTCGACTCCATTATGTTACGATTTATGGTTTTCACAGCCCACTCCTCATATAGAATAGGGCTGTGTTTCCAAGTTACCCTAGCCAAACTTACCTTTAGGCCTTTACTCTGCCCTAAGCCCATCCCATCATCCGAGCCCAAACTTCTTTTTGCCTACTTCTCTTTAATAGTTTCACAAGCCTCCTTCAACTTTTGTTGGCTTCTATTACTGGGGGCCCCTTTCCCTTCACAGCACAAGGTCCTCTTATGACACCCAACCTGTCTGTCCCTCCTCTCTCAAACCCTCAGACTCCCCATCTTTCCTACCACATGCCTGAGGAGAGTTTTGCCCTTGGACCACCTCTTTCTCTGCTTTCATTATCACCTCCTTCATTATTTCTGCATCTTTTTTCTGTAAAAATGGTGACCTTTCTTCTTCATTAAGTACTGGGTTGTGCCTTGTGATCATCAGTTTCCTATCTGCATCTAACAAACTCCTTTACCACAGCTGAAAGACGCCCATTTTGGTTCACTGTTGGTCGATAAACTGATCAATGAACTTCATCGCTATGACCACCTTTCAAGACGAGACGGCTTCTCTTTTGCTACCTCTAACTTCCCAGGTCTCCAGTATGAGTTTTGCTGATCCATCACAATAGCCCTCTGCAACATGCTTCCTCTGTTTTGTGATGTGACAGATTTCTCTCCTCTGTTCACGAGCTGCTGAAACCAGCCCCTTGCTGCTGTTGTAGGTCATCTGGGAAGAAGGTGTAGGAGGGAATCCACCTGAAATAAGGCTCCCTCAGTCACTCCACCCTTATCTGGTATGGGTCCTACTTCAATCTATAAACCCTACCATGCTGCCCTGTTTTTACAATACCTGGACTGGGCACTTTGCCAAGAACATAGAAACCCACCATTCTGTTCCTCCTCAGTTAAGATACTCTCAGTTGAGGTGAAATTCCAGAATTAGGATACAACCTATAAAGCATGGATATGGATACAACACGGATACGGCGACATGACGAAATCTAAAAATTTTAGGACATGGGTATGATCAGGATACATTGCAATTAGATATTAGTTGTAAGAGCCTATAGTCAATGTACTTTTTTTTTCCTTTTCTTTTAGTGGATACGTTAATTCGATAAAATCTGAAAAAGTAGTGTACTATTTCAATCACACTATTTTCTTCTTCAATAATAAATAAGAAAATATTAAAAACTATTATTATATTTATTTTATCAATTATACTCTAGTACTATGCAAAACTTTTTACAATCTCAATTTCATAATAGTTTATGCATAACCTAGAGTGTCCGAAAAGTATTCAATGCTTTTCAAAATTAACATCAAGCATTGGATAAATTTGTGAAGTATCAAATACATATTTATGAGTATTTGAGTAGTATCGATATCCGATATGGGTACGATATGAATATGACTCCCTTTTAGAAGTATCCGTGCTTCATATGATTCAATTCAACGTGTGCACTTGATGGCAAGGTGGTCTGCTAAGAACAAACATTGTTATATGTATAGCATATGTTGGCAGATTCTCTCTACTCCTAGTGATTATGAGGGTACCCAACACCACTATATAGGAGGACTTCATGTGTATTAGAAGGAATATTGTAGCCAAGAAACAGAGTACCACTATTATGATGCAGCATGGGAACAGCCGTTGAAGGTCTGTTAAAGGCGTGGTTAGGATGCTTCTAATGCTCAAATTTTGTTAGGCATGTGGTTGATGATCTAAGGCCCATTTGAGATCTTGTAAAGTTGTAAGAAAAATTACATTTTTGGTTATGATCAAGTCATATGCAATGTTTATTTATTGTGATTTTGAGTTGGTCTAGGTTTATATCTATTTAGTCATTTTTTAGAGGTAAAGTGTTAATTTTGTAATTTTACATTTTTTTTGGACCTGGGCTCTAGGGGACCTGGGAGCTTCTATTTGCACACACTCAATCCACTCTGTGCACACACTTAATGATAATTATTTTTATTACAATTTTATTTCCAAGTGAAATTATTATTATGGGCATCACACACAACTCAAATAAACACATTCGGAAGTTGAATGTCAAAAAAATATAAAAAATTCAAAATTCTACTGTCGAAAGAAATGAAAATTTTCGGAATTCTACTTTCGAACAAGTTGTTTATTTTTGGAAAGTTACTTCCGAACAAGTTATTTATTGAGAAAGATGTGTATAGAGTGTAATGGGTGTGTGCAAATAGAAGCTCCCAAGGGACCCCATAGGTCATGCTATGGGTTAGGTTATTAATGTGGCTTTATGTTATGGGTCATTTTTGGTTTTGGACGAGTTTTGGTAGCTTGTTGGTGTTGGGTCATATTCGATTTTGGGTCGTGGAAGGTTCAAAAAATTATAGTCCAAGTCCTTATTGGAGTTAGGAGAACTCTAAGCGCATTTGATGACGATTACAGATAGAAGAAAAATGGTAAATTTGGAATTTTACAACTAGCATATCTAGGGTTTGTATAATTATGTTTAAGGTTAATTGAATATTATTTACTATGTACTAGGATGTTGCTTGAAAGATTTAGTGGTTTTTTTATCAGTTTTAGTTGTCCAGGGTATATCAATAATTTTGTAATTTACTGGACAAGGTTTCCGTGGGTGACCTAATCATCTTTTAGGTCTATCATTATTGGTGCTGATCAAAAAAATAAGTCTAACATTATTGGCTCATTATATGTAGTTATATCTTGATCGAAAGTAGCCTAATAGTCAAACAGGCGAAATGTTCCTAAACTTTTAGTCTAGTCATAGAATGATTAGGTTAACTCAATAACTTCTAAATATTTATGTAAGAGTGTTGCTAAATGCAACCACATTTTTTCTTCGGATCCCTCATTTCTTTGAACCCCCACACACTAAAATTGCTCCCCTCTTTTTCTTTAAGCACCCAACATGATGGTCCCATGCCAGTTTTTGCTGAAACTGGAAAGGTTTGGTTTTATGACTTAAACAAAACAAAATTTAGTTCTTTGTTGCTGTCTGATTCTATGTTGACCAAGAATTAGAGCCTTTAAAAACACTGTGCCTAGGCGCGCCTTTCACAACGGAGTGTATGTATTTATGGATGCAACATTTTATGTTTTTTTTACTTAACATGAGGTTTGTTTGGCCTTTTTAATTTAATTTTTTTTTTTATTGGGGCTTCTTTTGCTGTTCCAATGCATCTTCTAAACCTTTTTGACCCTTCCATGCAGAATGGACAAAGGACAGACACTGAAGGCATCTTACATTCACACTGTGAATCCCTTGAATGGAACCGAGGTTGCTGCAGAAATGACTCATAGATTTTCCAACTATGAAAACAGTTTTACCATTGGAAGCTCTCATACAGTTGATCCTTGTACCACAATAAAGACGAGGTTCTCTGACAATGGAAAGGTTGCAATGCTATGCCAGCGGGAATGGAGGCCCAAGTCGCTGATTACAGTTTCAGCAGAATACGACTCAAAGGCCGTCAACGCAGCCCCCAAGTTGGGGCTTGCCCTTGCTCTCAAGCCCTGAAATGCCCAGATACGCCTTTCTCTGCTTTTAATATTTACACATTTGATGGTTTCATAACAGTGCAATTTTTTAAACCCCACGGTGGGGTTGTTACCCAAATCATTTTGGAAAACTGAGATAGCAGGTGTATTGATGAATTCATTTTGAAGAACTGGTGGGAAAATTGAACCCAGTTTTGAAAATATTCATATATGATAATGGATCAACATTGTCATCAATTTTAAGTTTTGGAAGACTTGTATGCCATTCATAGCTTGATACACTGTTCAGTGACAATACAATTGATAAGTTGTCTTTGAATTCCTCAGCTTCTTGGTGTTGGGGTTCTGAAGCTTAATAATCTATTTTTTTTTAATCGGGATTTATCTAATTCTTTGTTGGATTGTGATTAGTTTCTGTTGGATTGTGATTTATAGTTTTTATAGCTGAATGGTTCTTTACTTTCAGTTGCTTGTTATACAAGAGGAGATTTTACTTGTATATATTCGATCAGAATTTGAATTGAAATGTACTTTCTTCCCCTAAAATGAAAAAAAAAAGGGAGCAATGTAACAGGTTCTTACTCTACCACATGATCTGAACTGCCTTGAATTGCATGGATTTTGCCTTTGAATATATATATATATATATATAAACTCTTTTTGGTGCATTACGATGATGAGCTTTCCTTGCATAAAACAAAGGGTAAAATTATTAGATTGTGTTTGGATACAAGATTTAGGAAAATTCTTCATTGTGCAATGCATGCAGAATGCATCTTGTTGCACATTTTTGCAGTTTATGATATACATTTTTGTAGCAAATGTTAATCTTCCAATAGAATTACGATAATTTGTAGTTCAGAAATGAAGTTACGCATGTTTTGTTGTTAATGTTACGCTTTTGTAGTAATGTTACGCTGTTTTTCATCGAAACCATCAGCTGTTGGCTCGTTGGTATGGTGAAAGTTTCAAGCCTGATTTCTAGATTTTTTAATCATAAAATGTGATTATCCCAAAAGTGCGTAATTTCTCTTCTGAATCATAAAATGTCATAACTCTATTAGAATATTACGCAACATTTACCATAAAAATGAATAATCAGGTACATATGGTATGCAACTGTAACATTTCCCTAACATTGAAGGAAGGATTCTTAGATCTAGGGTTTGACTTCTTGGATTTAGTGAAAAATTGGGTTTAACATAAACATTGAGTTATCATTTTTTTTAAACAAATAATTTATTATAGATGCTTGCAACACTAGTTTATGAGGCAGGTAGCAGTTCTCTTTTTCTAAATTCACATTTTATTGATAAATGTTAGATTTAAATGAATAATATGTGAATTGTTAACAAATCATTTTGAAAATATTGTTTGTTTTTGTTCTAAATTAAATAAATCAATAGGTGGGTCTGCAATCTATCACATAATATGATGGATATAAGCATATCCTATCTCCATAATAAATAAACAACTTCATGCTTTAAGGTATGAGGAGTCCCACTTGTTTTAAAAATGCCATACTCATATCAATCTTCTAGAGTAATTTTTTTCAAAAATGCTTTAGAGCTCGAAATTTTTGAGGCCCGAGTGACCCGAATTCAAAACGACGTCGTTTTGTTTTGTTTTTTTTGTTTTCTCTCTCTTTTATCTGTGAAACAGAGGGAGGGAGGAAGAGAGAAAGAGAGAGAGAGAAGAGAGAAGAAACAGAGAAGAGGGAGGGAAACTGATCTTCTCATGTCGCCGCCGTCACCTCTTCTGTCACTGTTGCACTGTCGCCACTACACCACCTCCATCGCTGCCCTCTCTCTTCTCGTCTTCTCTTTTTCTATATATATATATATGTGTGTGTGTGTGTGTTTCATGGATTTAACTTTTGATTTTCCAGATCTGTATATGTGTGTGTGTGTGTGTGTGTGTGTTTCATGGATTTGGCTTTTGATTTTCCAGATCTGTATATGTATGTGTGTGTGTGTTTCATGGATTTGTCGGTTTGATTTGCATTGATTTTGATTTTTGATTTTTGAGTTTGAATCTCTCTGCTCTATCTGTTTCCTCTCCTCTCTTCTCTTCTTTCTTCTTCTTCTTCTGCAAATTATGTAAAGGAAGAAGAAAAGAGAACAAAAAATAGAAAGTCAAAACGACGTCGTTTTGGGATTTTGGACGACTCGAGCCTCTAATTTTTCGAGCTACCTAGTGGGGTTCAATTTTTTTTTAAGTGATGCGTTGTATTACTTAGATTTAATGCTAAAGATATTAAAGTGATTTTTTTATACCTAAAGATTAAAATTTCAGTCATCATCACCGTATGATCACACTATTCATGCTCGTCTTGAAGCCAGTACTAATAATGCAAGTATGTCTAAACATGTGGAGGAGATGGGTTCTTTGCCACCTTTTGCTCCTTGTGATTATAGTTCCTCTGTTCTTATCTCAGAGCAAATGTAACAGCGATCTGACTTCTTTCATCTTGAATTTTTTTTTATTTTTTTGAATATACTTCTATTTCTTTTTTCGAAAAGGACTAGGAAAATAAGATTTTGTAGTGGAATTTCAAGGAAACTAAAAGTATCTGGAAAACCAAATTTGTTAAAATCGATACAAGTGACTAATCATGGTAACCCAATATTTTGAGAATTAAGTTTTTTTTTTTTTTAATCGATTACTTGATTAAAATAGAGATCTTATTGTTATTACATGGTTACAACACATCATTAAGTCAATTTAAAATTATTGTTAAGTCAATTCAAAATCAACAATTTAAAATTGTTAAGTCAATTTAAAATTTTAAATCTACCCTAATTGCTTTCGAATTGGAAAAAAATAAAAAATAAAAAATAAATAAAAACTAATTAGAAGGGTCAATGACCGAGTCATAAATGATGATATATAGAGCTTTACCCGTAATATTTCACCTCGAAAGACACTATTCTTGGCAGAATTAAAAAAATATGACGATCTAGTTTATTCATTTTAATAACAACTATAATTGATAAATAATGAAACAATTGAATTTTCTAAGTTACATACAAAAGAATGTATAAAAAATGAATGGGTATAGAAACCATAAAGGACGTGTCCATGTGGATTTTTTTTCACTTCTCTAGGACATGTTGCACTCGGGAGGGAGGCCTTAGGGAAATCTCTTCTACACCCATTTCAATCTCCCTTGGCTTGTGGAATCTAACTCTTGTGACATCCATGAATTAGTAGTATTAGATGTCAAAGTTGGAGAGCTTGAACTGCAAGAAGATGATCCAGAAGACCAAATGCAAGGGTCGGCATTGAAGTTTTGGTATGAAGCAACGAAGGGAGCTTGAGTCCAATCAGTCTTAACAGGCCCACCTCTTGTTGCCCAATCATTAGCATTCCACAAACTGGAGTATATCCTCATGGGTTGGTTCTTTGGGTATGGAACACCAACTGACTCTGCATTCTTGAACTCTCTAATGGGTGTTCCATCTACAAAGAAGCTGAAATTGAGACAAAAAATTGTTCAATCAATACAAAATTGAAAGCAATGTCATTTGAGTAAGTTCAATAGCTTATTTTGGTGTACTTACATGATGTGTTGGGGGTTCCAAAGGAAGGAGTGTGGAAATCAGCTGTAGGGTCAAACCAGAGGTAGAATTGTTGCTCTTTGGTGTGAAGAATGTAAGGATCACCACTCAAATTCCCTAAGAACTCGAAGTCAATCTCATCGTGGGTTGATCCTTGTGACGACAACCGCAAATGCAATGAAAACAACATATGAGTATGACCAAATACATAAGGATTCACTATTACTTTAGTTAGCTTGCAGTTCTGGGGAAGAATATATTTGGGAAATGACAATGTAAAATGGGAGCTTACATAGTAGGCAGTGACGGTGCCAGCTGAATTTCCAAAGACAAGCTTGAGTTGCATGTCAATCTTGCCAAAGAGATACTCATTCTTGGATTGGAAGCCAGAGCCAGAAGGCTTGTCAAGTGAGACAGTAAGAAGCTCCCCATTGTTGAGTATCTGGGCACGACCATCGCCCCAAGTGATGTCGAAATCTTGATAGAAATTGCTAGCTAATACAACAATGAATACACTGCCTACTACAAGAGACATTAGCAACACTGATGAAACTCTTGAAGAAGAAGCCATGGTTTGTCGTTTGGGGGATTTAGAGAAGGATTTGGAAAGGAAAAGAGAAAAAGTGTGTGAAATTAGGTGAAATATAGGTATATTTTATTCACATTTCACCTACCTTTTCCATTTCCCTTTCTAAATCCCTCCTCAAATCCCTCGATCAAACACAGCATAAGTGGGAGAAGTTAGAAAGGTTTGTGAGAGAGAGAGAGAGAGAGAGAGAGAGAGAGAGTGAGTATGTGTGAAAGAAGAGACGCTGTTTTGTGTTTTTGGAGTGAAATGGGAGTTCCATTGGTAGCATTTATATAGTATATGGCATGGGTGTTAAAATATTGGCCAAAAATATGAAAGAGGGGAAAGGAAGAAAAGAAGCAAGGGTGAAGAGTGCAGTTGTAAAACAGCTGGCTTGGGAGAATAAATTTTGATGTAAACAAAATGGATTGGGTTTTTTGAAGTTTTAATTTGAATTTCATCATCACGTTCAGACTCGTAGAGCCTGTAATGTATTTTGTTTTGATGATTCAAATCATTCATTTTGTAAAGTTTTTTGTGTATATCATCTTTAAAAAAAAAAATGAAGTTAATCCGATAATTGTAATATTTTCATTTTATCACATATGTTTCCAAAAAATAGATAGCCTGTTTTCAAAACATACTTGTCCATTTTTTCATAGACAAATAAGATTAAATGAAAATGTTATGATTATTAAATTAATCTAATTTTTTCATAAATGATAAACAAGGAAGACTTTACAAAATGAATATTTTAAATTATCGAAATGGAACTATGGTGAATCCTACGAGTTCAAACATTGACAGTTAAATTTAGATTTAAGGCAAATTTGGAAAATATTTATTTTAGCTAAAAAGTTCAAAACTCATTACTAAAAAATCAACTTTTACTTTTTGTACGTCTTTTTGTTAAAAGCCAAAAAAAAAAAAACTAGTCGGAAAAATCACAAACAAACAAAATAAGAGTAATATTACAAACCAACATATTTGACCCACAATGACGTGACAAGAAAATTGAACCCTTATTCATGAGATATGTAACAAATTAAAAATTGATACTTATCATGACATATGATTGTGGATGAAATTGTAAGAATTTTTTAGGGTCTAAAACATTTTGCACAAAATAATGAGTTTTCAAATTTCAAACTATAATGGGTTAGTTTGGGATGTGGGTTAATTTTTTGACTTTTTACTTATTTTAGTCTGAAGTTTAAAAGGTCCGTTTAGAATGAATTTTTTTAACTCTTATAAGAGAAAAAATGAAAAAATTATAATTTAAATGTAATATTTTATCTAATATTTTAATTTATTTTATCTTTTTATAACTATTTTAACTCTATAATCGTATGCCAAACGAATGTAATTGTATAATGTTTGCCAATCAATTGCCGTGAAAGAAAGTGGGTCGGCCACACCAACACTCGGGTTTGGCATTTGTGATACCGATAGTGACGTCTGTTAACAAACCTAGTTAGTGAGTTAGTGATTGATTGATAGAGATGTCTTTTTAACAAACTCACATAGCTGCTTCTCCACCCCTAGAGACACGGCTCACTCCCAGCTAGCTTCCTTCCCCACTTCGCTCCCACTCTCTCAAAATGTTTCGTGAATGAGTTATTTAAGCTTTCGTTTGACGTGAGTTAAAATTAAATTTTTTTGGTTAAAATAATCATAAAAGATAAAATATATTTTTTAATTTAATAAACTAAAGTGTTACATCTAATCATAATTATTTTATTTTTTCTTTCATAAAAATTAAAAAGTCAAAAAGTCTCACAAACAAGACTTTTTAACTCCAGACTAAAATAAGTAAAAAATTAAAAAGTTAACTCACATCCCAAACGAACCATAAATCACTTTTTCTATTTTCACAAAATTCAATTAGAGTTGGATATAATTTTTTTTATGTTAGTATGGACTTACAAAGAGGTGAGATTTATATGTGGGATATTTGTGTCTAATTTTAATCAATTTTTGAGTTGTTAGGTTTTCATTTTTTATTTAATTTAGACAGAACTTTTTTCAATCACAACTTATCACACCATCTACTAAAATATAATATCACATCCTTTTGATTTTCTCGCTCTGAACACCTTTTGTACACCTTTCCAAGCCCATAACCTTCGCAGCAGAAACCATTCTCTCTCCTCTATAGAGGCAACTCCTTCACAACCACAACCTATTTTACAAGTTTTCTCTCATTTTCTTTCAAAATGACTATTTTCTCTCTATTATGTCTCGCGATGAAACAGGTGTTGTTCATGTAATGCTCACAGAGGGTGTGTGTAAATTAAATAAACAACAAAATAAAATAATTCAAAAAATAATTACTCCCTCCGTCCCAAAATATTGGTCCCTTTTGGAAAATTTAACTTTTTTTGGTAGTACAACTATTGTACTTTAAAAAAGTTGATTTTCTAAAATTATCATTTGATAGTACATTTTTTTGGGAATATCAATGTCATAATTATACTTTTTATATTATTTATGAATTTAAAAGAAGGGCAAAATAGAAAATTTATATTATTTTTGTACTTGATTTTTGAAGAGGGACTAATATTTTGGGACAATGAAAAATGGAATAAGGGACTAATATTATGGGACGGAGGGAGTATATAAATTAAATTTCGAATTAAATGCTTATAGAGATTTTAAACATCGAGACTTGTGTTGGACACAATCTCTTTAAAGTAAATTTCGCCATCGCTCCGGTGCTTTAAGATTTTACCGGTGTCTAATTTCCCGGATGAAACAACTAACACTTGAATTTGCAGCACTATAAATTCAAATCTAGCGAACCAAAACTCTGTTGTAACTTTCTCTTTTTCTTCCTAAAAATAAATGCAGAAACAGATGCAAGAGCACAGGATGAACAGAAGAAGAATGACGGAATTCAAAGGGAAAAATTCAATGCAAGAATGCTGGAAGTGAAGGTTTTTTATAGTAGAAATGGTGGCCATTCTGAACATGTAGAAAACCTGTTCGGACAGATTGAACAGGTGCCTGGACAGATTTGAATCTGTTTGGATAGATTCAGTTTGAATTGAATAGGTATGAACCTGTTTTGAATCCTTTGAACCTGTTTAGGTGGGTCTGAACTTGTTAGGGATCTGTTTGGGTGAAGGAAAAATTCTGGTCCAATTTATTTGAAATTTTGAAATAAAAATTAAAAATAAATAAATAAATTACAAATGTTTTTAGCCAAAAAATATAAGTATTAGGCCAAATAAGCTCAATCCAACCTCACACAACACACCTGTGCCCAAGCCTTGGCTTAGCCCGCCCGACCGGATGAATGGTGGCGACGGCGCGCATGTGTGGCTTTTGTTTTGAGTCCAATGGGTCTAGTCTACTTCACCTATAACCTCACCCTTCCACAAACTTGGGTACCCCCATCCAAGTATCCCAAGCTAAGGTGTATAAACTCATTCAAAACCTTAAGCCTTTCCAATGTGGGACAAGCATATTTTACAAATGTGTAGGAAATCCACCTAAATTCATTTCCACGAACCCGAAAATGTGCGTTGAATTCTCATTCATCCGGAAATGGTTTTGAGCAACCAAATACACAATGTTATTCACTACGCGACATTAAACATGAACCCAATGAAAAGCGTTAAAAATAACGCTTGGGTCCCACCTTAATTTATGCTCAAAGTTAGCAAAAAATAAGATTTTTTCAAAAGTTCAAAAGCCATTTTCCAACAGTTCATCCATTGTTAGCTCTTCCATTGCCAGCTATGATGGTCTAAGGTCGCTCTTATGGTCTGGTTTGCGAGATCTATGATCTCTCTCTCCTGTTGTTCAATATTTCGACCGACAACAACTAGTTTCACCATCATAGATCTACCACTAACAATCTCAAATCTAAGATTGACGACATCAAACCTACAGCCGATGACTATAGATCTAAGATTTGCGGCCTCATGTTTGAGACCAACAACATCATATTTGTCATAATCTTTCAACAATTGGAGGTTCATTTAAATCCTTTTGTTTTTAGGATCAATTTCAATTGAGGTTAGAGAATCACAAAAAAATATAAATAAATAAATTAGTGTCAGTAGCAAACATAAAAATTTTATAGTTTATACAGTAAAATTTTACTGTTAATGTTATTAACTTAATATTCTAATTAATTTCTCATTTAATATTTATACTAATAATAATAACAATCATAATAAGTGGGGTGATTAGCAATGACTGGTAAAAATTTAAGTTTTAAATGCTAAATTCATAAGTGTGGTGGCTAGCAAAATTTTACTATCAACAAAATAGTGAGTTTTGAATTTTATTTTTTATTTCTATTTGCTCGGTGGTTGTGGTAGCAATAGTAGTGGTGACCAGAGTAGGTCGTCGGAGAAGGGTGAAGGAAGTTGTTGGAAATTAGTCATTGGAAATTCTTGTCAGAAAATAATTGTTGGAGAGTCACTGGTTGCTAATGGTGGTTACATGTCACGACCCAAACTCGTCCCTATAGGTTTAGTGTCGTAACCGGCCAGTAATCCGTGATTATCGAAGGCCTGTTTTACAATAATGACAATAATACAATATAAAGGGACTGGCAGAAGCCAGTCAATAATACCAAATACCGTCCAATGAGCTGTGGGGACTTAAATGAACAAAATAAATTTCACACACTTGGAATTATATAAACACTTAAGTCCAAAACACACATGTGTTCATAACAAAACATAAGCTAGGGAATTAAATACCATTGCCAAAAACAACAGTTAACAAAACTCAATAAAAATTCTTATCTCATAAACACATTGTCAAAAGGGTGAATTTGAATCACCCAATAAACCCTGACATGCAATGGTTCGGAACCTCACAGTGAGGCACAGTAGTTAGCTTGAGAAAAACAGGGTTCGAGTCGACGCCGCTAACTCTAATCCGATGCCCGATCACCTACATATATATAATAAACAATGAGCTAGAGCCTAGTGAATAACAAATGTGTAAAGGGGTTAAGAATGAATGTCCTTTCAATATATAAAATAGTCAATTGCATCAATAAATCATTTATTCGATCAGTTTCTCATATTTCATATCATATATGTCATATAGTGATTATAGCAATCATACATGGTACATCCAATAGTAGAACAGTACAGTAGGTCTTAAAAGACCGAATAGTCAGTTGATGACCATCAAACAGTAAATAGTAGTTCCAATAATTGAAACTGATAGAGATCTCTGTAACGGTAGCAGTAGCAGTAACAGTCAGTTGATATGGATGCCACGAGTACAGTTCATAAAATAGGACAAACATTCATTCAGTAAACAATATCATTTTAGAAAGCAGTACAGTTAATCATTCAGAAAATAATTATAATTAAACATAGCTTTACAACATTGTTACTCACAGTGGGTTCCTCGGTACACGTACTAATGGTTCGACGTCCGACCTAGACAAATAAATTCAAGCACAACGATACAATCACATTCAATCCTTGGCCAATATCATTGATTCAATTGTTTACTTATTCAATTACCATTCGTCTTTATTCGTTCGGTTCTAATATTTCATTTATTCATTCTAATGCACTCGTGAGATGCAAATGATTATGAAAATATTTTAAAACCATGCAATCGAAGGCCCAGGAGGTGAAAAGGAGAAGCGAAAAACAAGCCGGGTCTTACCAAATAGGGCCGCACGTGCAGGGCTCCAGGCCACACGTGCGGGGCTGTTGCAGAAACTGTTCGAAAAACTGCTCTGTTTGAGCAGTGTGTTTCCTTGCCAAAACAAGTTTATTTTCATGCAGTTCATTCCCAAAAACTCATATAAACATGCTAAACTTGAGCCTTGATCATGACACACAACTCAACACTTTATTTTACAATGTCAAATGTTCATCACAACTTAGAATGAAACTCAAATTTCGATGTAAGCGTTTAACGTTTGAATTATCATGCTACTTCATACAATTATCCATCTTGAGCTTCAATCTTCAAATCCCATAAAAATAATTCCCCTCAATTTTGAAAACTCATACAAGAAAATACATAGATGATTATGAAATTCAAGAATTATGCCATGCATGATAAGGTTTACAAATTAATGCATCCAATTTCTTATTTCTATGCTCATAGATTCTCACCTCTAATTTTACTTCAAGACTTGTCATATTAAGCTTTAATTTCTCAATTCCCATGGAGTTTTCTCTTCACTTTGAAGGTTTAAGGAAGTACATGAATGTATGATCAAGAATAATTAAAAATCTTACCATGCATGTTGCTAATTCAAGTTAATCTCCACAATTCCCTCTTTATGTGATCATATGAATTCCTAATATCAATTTACACCACTAATCTCATAATAATTCATGATCTTTAATTTAAACAACTCAAAGTCTAAAGGATTATGAGGAAAGCATTTCAATTTCATGAAATTTGGTGGAAATTTCTTACCTTAACTTGATGAATTGGTCTTATCTTCAATGTTCTTCCTCTTCTTAACTTCTTGAGCACTATTTCTCTTTATTGAGCTCTCACCCTCAAGTCTCTCCCTCTCTCTACGTGTATATCTCTAGCCCACCAAAGCCCACTACTCTTCTATAGTCAATTGATGAATAGAACACTAACCCTTTTCTTGTATTCAATTTGATGAGTAAAAAACATTAGGCTTAAATTAATTAGGCTAATAAATTAATTAAAATCAACTTCATTCAAATTTAATTAATCTCATCATTTTATGGCTTAAAGCAAACCAAATTTAATTATTCTAATATGAATTAGGCTCTAATTTCTATTCAATTATTTAATTCTAACTTATTAAAATTAGCGAATCAAACAGGTTTAATTTTCATTCTAACGTATCTGTTCAAACAATACAAGTAAATAAATCTCATAACAATTAATAACACTTAATCACGTAATTAACATGTAGGAACATAATTAATAGTTCCACTCAATTCAATCACAGACAATTTCAGTAAACTGAATAAATTTTCAATTAAATTTCCTAAATGGCTCTAAAAATTCCCATAAGCCTATTATGTACTCAATTTCAAATTGTGCACCTAATAAGATTTTCAATTTCTGTTTCGAAGTTGTAACCTTAACAGGCAATTTTTTAATTTGGATATATGTGCATGTACGGGAAAGAAATAAACCTTCTCGTATAATCCTGTTGATCAAGTCTGCGCTCCTTCGTACGTCGTCGCTTTACTCCCTGAAAACACAAACGTGAGCTGGCCGGCAGGTGTGTACCGGATACCTCTCCGATGCCTAAGTCAGCAGAATAGACAAATAGACAAAAGCTTTGTGTATTCGGGAATCATAGTTGTGTTACCTTTCCATAGGTGATGTTGTGAGCTTTTATAGGTTCCGTGTGACACATTCCTAGTAGGACTCTTACTCCTCCATGTAGAGTCCTCCTAGGAATCATATTCCTGAAAGATAATGCTCATTTTTCAACACCCCCCCTCACTGCTCAAACCAAGTGAGATGGTCCTAGCTCGGTGGTATTTTCAAACGACCGAGCTAGCATTGCCATGGCACAATGACAATGTAACCGAGCTAACAATACTCATGTTACATTTATCCCGGCGCTTTATGTGTAACATGTACCTTGGCTTCGCCTGTAGACCATGCTAACCATAGCGTACTTGGACTGAGCTACTCAACAGCAAGGTCCTGAGTAGAAGCAAAAAATACCTCGGCTCAAGATGGTTTGACCGAGCTAACTGTCACCGCACCGACCGAGGTAACCGAGCTAACCACCAAGCTCTTTCGGACCGGGCTATCTGCAAGGCTCCTCTGGACCGGACTAATTACAAGGCCCTTTTACTCAGCCCTTCTTACTGTGGCCCACAGAATGGCCCATTACCCAGCTCGGCCCAATTTACATATAAATTACCCTCTCAATTGTCCCTTAATTCCATCTGCGCAGCATGATAGGGATTACTTGTTACCAGCCGAGCTAAAAAAACTTTAGCCTTCCAACCGAGCTAAAAAATTTTAGCTTTCCAACCAAGCTAAAAAACTTTAGCCTTCCAACCGAGCTAAATTCACACCGTGCTACCAATATGTCCGGTCAAAACGTCTCTTCAGTCTCTATAACTGAATCGATTTACATTCCAAGGACACGTGGCAGACTCTGATTAGCCCAATGCAGCTGTCACGCCGTCTTCGTGCTCCGCATTTTTTGAATAGTCCCGCCTTTTTGTTCTTCCCTCTTACACAAAACAGACCATTCGTTTTGAATCATACACTTCACTATTCATTTCCTTCTTTCTCTCTCTCTGAGCCGCCATCTCTTCTCAACCTTGTATTTGCAGAGCTCGTGTTTGTTGCTGCTACTACCTCCATCTTCAGTGCCTTCACCTTAAACTGGTAAGTGGTTCGAATCTTCTTCCTTTCTGTTGATTTCGCACGTCTTTTGCAACACAAAGCATGTTTTATTTGTATGTTTTTCAAAACACATTCCACTTTTGCTTCCATATTTCTGGGAAAACCACGCAATAGAACTACTTGATTTTACGAATAATCTGAAAAATACTGTATTTGATCCAAAATCACACATCAACCGAACTAGGATACTGTTTGTATTAGATGCAAGCCTAGCCACACCCAACAACCGCACTAAAACTTCACGCCATACTTGCGGTTTCCATAGGTTAGGGACCTTTTGTTTCTTTTAACCGAGCTATCGAACCGTACTAGGTTTGCGCAATACCACGCTAGAAAGCCTCAACCACCGACCGAGTTAAAACTTGGGGTGAAACCAGCTCCCTTAGTTCAAACCGAACTAAGAATGTTGCCCCAAAGGCTCAACCGGGCTAAAGCCCCTTGCTTAAACCGAGCTAAGACTGGATAGCATCCCACGTAGCTGAGCTAGGACTTCATTTATCTTGCCTATGTTTCTTGTAGTACGGTCCCACGATCTATGCTTAACACCTTTCTTTTTCACTTTGCAGACTTAGGTTGGCCAGGCACTCCCTTGAACGCTTCAACCGAGATACTCCATATCATCTCAGCACCGAGCTAACACTTGTCGATAATTTATATATAATTAATGGGAAAGTATAGGTTCTTGGTAAACTCACCAGGCGCCATGGCCGAGTTCCGAAGGGACTACCATATTCCTAATGACATCCATCTTACCTTAGCCGACCTGGACATCACACCCTGGGAAAACTGGGGCTTCGTTCCTTTCACCCTCATTTCTATTGTAGAAACCGGCCTAAGATTCCCCGTACAACCCTTTCTTTGTGAATTCCTCAGACAAACAAACCTTTGCCCTACCCAACTTTCCACTAATGCTTACCGCATAATAAATGGCATTGCCAAGCTAAACTGCCGAGCTAGCCTTAATCTCGGTCTAGCCGAGCTCTTCCACCAATACTCCATAGGATCGGCTGAAGATGGCTGGGTTAACTATTTAAGAATAAGACGCCGTCGTGAAAAGATAATAAAAAATACGCCGGATAAAGATGTGAATGATGATGATTTCTTCTGGGTATCTGGGAACTTTGAGGACCAACAAGCCTGGATCCCGGGCGACAGAATAAATTGGAACAAGGGTGTAGCCGATAGGATTACCTCGGCTCAATTCCATGCTTTTCTTTACTTTGGTTTTCTTATCTTGAACCGTACTAACTGTTATCTTCCTTCATGCAGATTTGAACTTTCTCAAGTCCCAATACAACTACCCCAACTTGAATGTACTTCGCGCCGCGTTGCGATATCCAAACAGAAATTGGACCGAGCTACTGAATTTTGAGCCGACCTATCGATACAGCAGCAGACGAAATACCAAGGTAACTGACTTTTTGTTGGAAGCCTCTCCTGAACTGGACCCAACCTTGCCTCAAATCAATCTGATCCCTCCAACCGCAGAGCAAGAAATGGCCAAGAAGAGAGCCGTAAGAGCCCTCCTTACCGAGACAAACCAGCCCGAGGTACCGCCAGCCGGTCAAACACAGGAGACCGTGGTAGCCTTACCATCCCACCAGTCTTCATCATCTCGGGCAAGCAAGCGTGCTCGGACTTCCACAACCGAGCCACGCCTTGTCGACGAGGACGAAACCGTGGTTCCTCAAACCACTCCACCAAGCCCTCCACCTGAGCGCTCTGACCGAGCTAGCTCTCCAAAGTGGGCACCAAAGATCACGTTTCAGAACCGTGCTATTAAGGATTCTGACTCCGTGGTCGCAGAAAAGGACTATTTTTTGGCGTTCAACCTTGCCAAAAGCGTTTTTCTTCCAGCCGACATGGAGCACCACAACCATCTAACCGAGCTGAAGGCCATTCGCTCAGCCACAAAATCAATGGTGCTGGTAAGTTATCCCCTTGCTTGTCTTTCTATTTTGAACAACTTTCTGCTCGGTTTCTCTTAAAAGTTTCTTACCATCTTTTTGCAGGCCATGCAAAAAAACCACATCGCTCACAAGCGAGTGTTGGAACTGCATAAAACCACAAGGCAGGCCATGGCAAAAGCCAATGCCAAAACCGCCAAGCTAGAAGAGTCAAAGAAGCAAATGGCCGAGCTACAAACCGAGATGGCATGTCTGACCGGTCTTGTCAGCTCGGCTGAGGCAGATAAGAAAAAGGCCGTGGCCGTGGTAAAAGACAAGTATCTTCGCGAGCTGGCCAAGCTTGAGGGAAAAAAGAATGCCGAGATAACTGAGCTGGAGAAGAAGGTTGAGGACGCGGAAGACCGCAGTTACACGGAAGGTGAAGCCACGTATATCTTGCAGTGTGAAGCCGCTAAGGATCTATTTTTCAAGTGTGGGTGAAAGGCGGCTATGGAACAGCTCGGTCACGGTCTAGAGACCGAGGTTTTCCTGAACCCTCCACCGTACTTCATACCGAGCTGTATGGTGGAGTATGCAGCCGCTATTCAACAAAAATTCCTTCAAGCTGAGGATGATGAAGAAGAAACTGAGCCTAACAATGCACCGATCGTCAATGATCCCGTTGTTCAGCCAGCTCGGGTGGAGCCACTGGTAAAAGACTTCACGACCGAACTACCAGCTGAAACCGGGCTCTGAGTTGAACTGGATGCGGATCTTGATGACCTCTTTGCGTAATCTTGTATTTTTTTCTTTTTGCTTTTGAAAAGAAATTGTAACCGGGCTGAGGCCCCACCTTTTGTACTTGATTTGAATTTTCAATGAAATCTTTTTTTGTTCCAACTTTTGTTTCGGTTTGATCTATGCTTGCCTTTTCTTTCCAATTGTAATCTGAATGAAGTATAATATTTTCCAGCCGAGATACCTATCTCGGTTTTAACCTTGAAATCTCTGATAATACCTGCCAACCTCTTCAGCCTAGGTTGTTTACCTCAACTGAAGATCACAAAAAGTTGTTATTCCAGCTAACCACTCTTCAGCCTAGATCCTTACCTCGGCTGAAGAGTACTAAGTGTTGGTTTTTCCAGCCAACCACTCTTCAGCCTAGATCCTTACCTCGGCTGAAGAGTACTAAGTGTTTGGTTTTTCCAGCCAACCTCTTCAGCCTAGATCCTTATCTCGGCTGAAGAACAATAAGTGTTGGTTTTTCCAGCCAATCTTTTCAGCCTAGATCCTTATCTTGGCAGAAGAACAATAAGTGTTGGTTTTTCCAGCCAGCCTCTTCAGCCTAGATCCTAATATTGGCTGAAGAGAGCTCAAAGTTGGTTTTTCCTGCCAACCCTGAGTGAAATGTTTGGTTATTCCTGCCAAACGTCCTGCAGCCTGGATCTTTATCCTGGGCTTAGGAGAGGTGTTGGTTATTCCAGCCAACCTCTAAGTTGGTTATTCCTGCCAACCCAGAGTAAAGTGTTTGGTTTTCCAGCCAACCTCTAACTTGGTTATTTTTGCCAACCTAGAGTGAAGTGTTTGGTTATTCCGACCAAAAGTCCTGCAGCCTGGATCCTTATCCTGGGCTTAGGAGGGGTGTTGGTTATTCCAGCCAACCTCTAAGTTGGTTATTCCGGCCAACCTAGATTAAAGTGTTTGGTTATTCTGACCAAACGTCTTGCAGCCTGGATCCTTATCCTGTGCTTAGGAGAGGTGTTGGTTTTTCCAGCCAACTTCTTCAGCACTGATCCTAATCTTAGTTGAAGAGAGTGCAAAGTTGGTTATTTTGGCCAACTATGCTTTCAGTGCGCCTAACTTACTAAAACAATCTTTTACAGATGGAAACAACTATACTGAAAAGAAATTACTTGTTTTATTGAGAAAGAAAAATTACAAATGCTTGAAAGAAAAACTAAAAATAAAATAGTTTGAGATTGGCAGTGTTCCATGGTCTGGGAATGGCTTTGCTGTCTTCATCTTCCAAGTGGTATGCCCATTTTCCTGTTAATCCAACCACCTTGTAAGGTCCTTCCTAATTAAGCCCTAACTTGCCATCTCCGGGTACCAAGGTGTTTCCCATCACTTTGCGTAGTACCCAATCTCCAATTTTGAATTGTCTCAGATGTACTGTTTTGTTATACTCTCTGGACAACTCTTGCTGGTACGAGGCAATGTGAACCAGTGCTTTTTCTCTTCTTTCTTCTGCAATGTCAAGTTCCAATGTTATGGCTTCCTCATTTAAGTCTGGATCAAAATTTTCACTTCTAATTGTGGGGAGGCCAACTTCCAGTGGGATTACTGCTTCCATGCCATAGGCCAAGGAAAAAGGTGTTTCGTCAGTAGACCGCCGAGGTGTGGTACGGTAAGCCCATAAAACGTGGGGAAGCTCCTCAGCCCACTTGCCCTTTACTTTCTCTAACCTTTTCTTCAATCCATCCAAGATGACTTTGTTTGATGCTTCCGCTTGGCCATTTGCTTGGGGGTATGCCGGTGTAGAGTTGTAGAATTCTATCTTGTATTCTTCACAAAAGCCTTTAAAAATTTTACCGTCGAACTGAGTGTCGTTATCTGACATTAGAGCTTTTGGTATGCCGAACCGAGTGATGATATTCTGCCAGACGAACTTCTTCACATCTTTCTCCTTTATTAATGCTAGTGCTTCTGCCTCCACCCACTTTGTGAAGTAGTCTGATGTTGCAAGGAAGAACTTTTTGTTACCGGGTGCTGTTGGAAGTGGTCCTACTATGTCCAAGCCCCACATTGCGAAGGGCCATGGGCTAGTTAATGGTAGTAGTTCTCTAGCTGGCTGATGTATTTGGTGTGCGAACTTCTGACATTTCTCGCACTTCTTGACATACTTCTCTGAATCTGCTTGCATGTAAGGCCACCAATATCCTTGCGAAATGGCTCTGTAAGCTAATGATCTTCCTCCTTGATGGCTTTCGTATACGCCTTCGTGTATCTCGAACAAGAATGCTTCAACTTTGCTGGGGTGGACACACTTTAGGTAAGGTCCTGTGAAGGATTTCTTGTACAAGGTCATTGATGAGGAGAGCCAAAATCGCTGTGACTTTACTCTTATTTTGTTGGCCTCTTTCTTTTGTTCCAGTAAGACGCCGTCTTTTAAGAACATTATAATGGGATCCATCCATGAAGGGCTTGATTCGGCACAACATACCTCTTCTACTTCGGGTTCTTCAATGCTTGGTCTTGGTAGGTAGTCAATCAGTAACGGATGAGGGATGGATGTATCTGCCATCGAAGCAAAGCCTACTAGTTCGTCCGCTCTGCTGTTTTCTTCCCTGCTGATCTGCTCTATTCGCACTACTTCAAATTTCTTGATCTCTTTTCTGACTAACTCTTGGTACTTAGCCATCCTGTCATCTTTTGCCTCGTAGTCACCTGAAATTTGGTTTACCTCCAGCTGTGAGTCACTGTAAACCATTAGCTCGGTGGCCTTCATGTAGAATGTTGATTTTAGGCCTGCCAGAAGCGCTTCATACTCCGCTTCGTTGTTTGATGCTGGGAAGCCAAGGTTGACTACTTGCTCCACTATTAGGCCATCTGGCGAGATGAGGACTATGCCCAGTCCTACTCCATGCTTGTTGGACGCTCCATCCATAAAGACCTTCCACATCTCTCTAACGAACAGTTTCCAGCAAGTGGAGGGATCGGATGATGTCTTGGGGTCATGAGTGTTGCTGGTGTTTTCTTCAAAGTCCATGCTTGCTGTTTGCCCCTCATTATCTGATTATACCAAGTCTTTATTTGTTGATGAGTCTTTGCTTGGTATAGCATGGTTTGCTTCATCCTCCCTTTGCTCACTCTGGTCTGCCTTAGGATCTGATTGGGTATCCTGTACTAGGGGTTGCGTTATTCCGGCGACAATTTCCATCCCCTTGGTTGTATCAGTCAAGTCCACTGGGCAGATGTGATGACTTCCTAGAGTGAATTCTGCCACAAAGTCTGCCAAAGCTTGAGCTTTTATCGCGGTTCTGGGTTAAAACTTGATGTCGAACTGTCCCAACTCGACTGCCCACTTCAAGACTCGTCCAGAAAAGTTCGCCCTCTCAAACAAAGCTTTTAATGGAAAAGCTGTGAGGACGATTATTGTGTGGGCGTGGAAGTAATGCGACAACTTCCTTGATGCCATCATCAAGGCTAAAGCCAATTTTTCCAACGGTAAGTACTTGGTTTCCGCGCCCAGCAATGTCTTGTTGACATAAAAGATGGGCAGGTGTTGGATTCCTTCTGCTCTGACCAACACCGCGCTGACTGTGTGCTGTGAAACTGCCAGGTACAAAAGGAGCTCCTCTCCAAGTATTGGGGTTACTAGCAACGGGGGAGAAGACATGTATTCTTTTAAGCTTTCTAGGGCGCGGTCGCATTCTTCATCCCACTCAAACTTGGCCTTTAATGCTTGAAAAAATGGTCGACATCTGTCTGACGACCGACTTATAAACCGGTTGAGCGCAATTGCCATGCCGGTGAGATGCTGCACTTCTTTTACTGAGTTGAGCCTCTCTAGATCTTGGATTGCTTTGATCTGAGAGGGGTCTGCTTCTATACCTCGGTTGGTCACCAGGAAGCCTAGGAATTTGCCAGATCCTACGCCGAACGCACACTTGGATGCATTAAGGCGTAGCTTATGCATCTTCAGGATCTGAAACATCTCGCCTAGGTCCCTGAGATGGTCATTCTTATCCTTGCTCTTGACCACCATGTCGTCGATGTAGGCTTCCATTGTTCTGCCTAACAATGGTTCGAACATCTCGGTGACCATCCGTTGGAATGTTGCCCCTGCGTTCTTAAGGCCAAAGGGCATGACCTTGTAACAATACAGTCCTCTTGGCGTCGTAAAAGATGTGACCTCCTAGTCTGGCTCATACATAGCGATCTGATGGTAACCTCTGTACGCATCAAGAAAGCTTAGATGGTTGTGTCCTACCGTCAGATCTACCAGTTGGTCTATCCGTGGTAGAGGAAAGCTGTCCTTTGGGCATGCCTTGTTGACTGTTTTGTAGTCCACGCAGACACACCATTTTCCATTCTTCTTTGGCACCACTATTGTATTGGAGATCCATCTGGGGTAGTGCACCTCTCTGATAGCTCCTGCTTTTAGCAGGTTTTCTACCTCTTCCGCCACTATCTCGGCATGGTGGAGTGCCGATCTGCGAGCGCGT